>VZSE01008641.1:784169-815687 GCA_013398275.1 Promerops cafer
CCGCACGCCGCCAGGGCCCCGCCGCCCCGCCGTACCGGCGCCATGGACGGGCGCCCCGCGGGTGCCTGACGGCGAAACGCCACACAGGCGGAAAGAGCCCGGCCCGCCGCCCGCGGCGCGGGAGGCGCGGTGCGGAGCAGTGGCAGCGCGGAGCGTGATTCGGACGTTGCTGCCTGCGAAATCGGGGCAGCGCCGAGGCCGGGACGTGCCTCCGAGAAGGCGATTCCGTGGGCAGCTAGTGTGCGACCCCGTCGTGGGGCCTCAGCGCCCGCGGCACGACGGGACATGTAGTGCCGGGCGGGGCGGCGGCGCGGTCGGAGTGGGGTCGGGCAGCTCTGGGGTTGCGTGCCCGCCGTCTCGCTGGTGGCCGGCGTGTCCCGCCACCGGGGCTACGGTGGTCCTCGGCTTGGACCCGCAGAAATCCAGCGACATTCCTCGGCCCAGACCCGCACAAAGCGGCTGTCATGTCGCCTTTCCCTCAACCCCGACTGGCTCCTTGCTGCCCCTTTTTTCTCTGCCATATCAGGACCACGATGCTTCCAGAGAATCACAGAATCAGTTGAGTTAAAAAAGATCTCTGAGATCATCGAGTCCAACCTATGTCTGAGCACCACCATGTCAACCAGACCATGGCACTGAGTGCCACGTCCAGTCTTAAACACTTCCAGCGATGGTGACTCCACCATCTTCCCGGGGACCCCATCTCAATGTCCAATTGTGACATTCTTTCTGTGAAGAAATTCCTCCTCACGTCCAATCTAAACCTCCCCTGATACAGCTTGAGACTGTGTCCTCTGCTTACTGCCTGTCCACTCCTGTCTCCTTCGTGCCCCTTTCCCCCGGGCATGTCAGGATCCAGGTGCTTGCCTTCCAGGCAAGGTGAATAGGAGCACACCCCCAGCGCAGCCCCAGGTGCCGCGTTACTCTCCTTAGTGCCTATCCACGTGGTGTGCCAGGGGAAGGAGGCCAGGGAGGATGGCAAACTGACACTGAGACGGGGTCTGGAAACTGGAGACACTAACTGTACACCGAAAAGATCTGATAGTGAAGCCACCTGATACCAGGAAAAGAAATCCGAGAAGCAGCAGATGTAGCTGCTGGTACAGAGGAGGCAAATTCCCAAACCCAGGTTATTTGCATCCTGTGTTTTGTCAGGCCTGCTAAAAATTATGTTTCCTCTACTGGGGACTTAGTGTGAGTGTTCTCAGGAGACACTGCAGGACTGAGCACAAAGGAAATGGATGCACAATGTAAATATTTCCCAGCACAGAGGGCACTTGATGATGCTTCACTTCTTATGATGATGAGCTACAAAAAGTCTGCTTGCCCACTAGATTCATACTTCCCTATACATGCATCCTGATGCCTTCCTCCAACGTTTTTAAAATAGGGATGGGTCTTGTAAATCCCCAAACTGAAAGGTTGGCAAATCATCAGTCTTGCTGCTCTGCCTGCTAGATCTCATTTCTTGTCACAGCTGTTGCCTGTTTTAGTAGCTGGATTTCCAAGGAAACAAAGCTCATATGAGCACAAAGGCGGAGTGCTTGCAGCTTTTGTGTGTGGGTGTGCGTGTGTGCCTGTCCTTCCTCCCCACCCTTA
Source organism: Promerops cafer (assembly GCA_013398275.1). Lineage (NCBI taxonomy): Eukaryota > Metazoa > Chordata > Aves > Passeriformes > Nectariniidae > Promerops > Promerops cafer. The sequence continues at coordinate 785,769 of VZSE01008641.1, forward strand.
ATAATTTTTTAATCTGTTGGTCAACTGGTCGATCTGATTTGACAGAGGGAAAGAGCCTCCAGGAGTGATTATAAACATCCTGAGTAAGGAAAAATTTTTGGGTGGAACTTGCACCTTACTAGAAACAAGATAAGCCCAGCTGTGAAATGCAAATGTTTCAGAGTCCAAAGTTAGCAGAGCCCAGCCTTTTGGGAGTTCTGGAAGAGCAGGGACACTAGCCCAGTATCAGGTCTTTTGCATTTAACAAATAAACAAAGACAGCTTTTGACAAACTTGAATATCAGGTGAATCCATCAACAGATTCAGGAGGACAGTAAATCACCGAACTCAGATAGCAGAGGAGTAAAACTTTCACAGTGAGCTTTAAAGTCTCCAGGCAGCCAAGCAGGAGTTGGTCAAACCTGGTATTTTCAACTATTGAGAACACGTGACTGTCATGCAGTGTTCAAAATTATTCAGAAGTGTAACACAAAACCTCTCGCCAATTTCCTAATCTGAGAAAACAGATTTCAATCACACTTGAAAAACAGAGGACAAAGAGGATCCCAGCAGAACTTCCTCAGGCCTGATCTGCATATTGAGTTGTGCAACAGCTTGACTGCTGCCCTACCAGCTGCACAGGAGATTTCTGCTTTCTAGGGGGCAAAAGCAGGACATGAAGTGATTTGTGTCGGTGTTATCGCTGCACACATTCAGGCACAGCCTTTTGTTTTAGAAGATGTACAAAACCGCTTTTGGAAACACATACTTTTTTTTTTTTTTTTTAAACTGTGCTATTTCCCTGTTCTTGGCAGCTCTTTGGAGAAAAAGCAGAGTTGTTTTGGTTATATTGGTGTCACAGGAGAGTGGAAAGAGTGCTTGCTTTTGAATGCTTCCCAGCAGTGGAGAATTTTCAGCCAATTGTAGGGAGTGAAGGTCAGGTCTCCAGGTGATCTCTGTTGGATTTAGTGACACTTTGCACGTGCACTGAGACACTCAGCTTGTTTGACATCAACGGGATGCTGTTGGGGGTTTTTCTTCTGAAACAATCCACTTAAGCGTGGCAGTGTTAAACCACTTTGGTAACAGGTTAGTTGCAATATTTTTCATTTTCTTCTAGCTAGTATTTAAACCTTTTACCTTCCCCTTATAGTTTTGTATTCTTTATGCCTGAAGAGAATGGCACCTGCACCTCCACAAGTGTGAAGGTGGAATAGCAACATTTTGAAGGAGGAATTGGTAGGAGAAAGGAGTTGTGAGGATTTAGGGTAGGGCAAAACCCCCAAACAAGCTAACAACAAACCAACAAGGTTTTCTCAGAGACTAAAGGTCCCACTAAATGTTGTATATGGGTTGCACACGACTGTGCTCCAGATCCTAAGACAAGGTTGGTAACTCAGCTTTCACATGGGAAAGAAGTGTTTTCCAAGACTCAGGGTTGTGAGGACAGTGCACGAGTGCATTGACCAGACAGGATCTGTGCCTTTCTGAGTGGGGAGACCAACTGAAAACAACCACTGTAGGGGGTTGGAACTTCTCCATTCGTTTTATCCCTGAAGTCTGCTGCTTTGAGCAATGACCTGCTCCAGCAATGCTCCTACACAATGTCCTTCAGTGAGGCTTCTGGTGCTCTGCAGTACTATCAGCAGAGACCACCTTGAAATGGCACTCAAGGGAGCGGGAAAGGAATCCTTCCTTTCCTGTAAAAGCCCGAGTTTAACACTGCCTCAGCTGAATTCTGTGAAGGGCAGACAGAAGAGTGTGGTGGATCCAGCTCAAGAACCACACTAGTGAGGCTGCTTCAACGCCTACAGCTTCAAGTAATGGAGCTGCACAGAGGTAGGACCCAGGTGATTAGTCAGACACATGAAATTCCCATTTCTTTCTGCCCTAAATAATTTTGATGTAGCTCTGTGGAAACTGTTTAAGATCCCTGGGATCCCTGGCAGACTCATGGTGTAGCTCTTCATGCCCCTGTATGGCTTGTACAGATTTAGAGACAAATGCTATCTTTGTGGTGCCCTCCCATGTTTAAATAACCAGCCTGGAAATGTCTCCTAAAGTTTCTGCTAAAGCAGAATAGCACTATGGACAGTTAGAGTTGGAATTATCCTGGCATATCCTTTTGGGTTTCATTTTATCTCATGCCATGGTGTAGTACTCTTAGAGCAAGATTGTGAGGTTGCCTTGGAGATGGAGGGCTTAGCCACGGGGCAAGCTGTCACATCCAAATGTTCCCATTAGCCTGGGTAACTGTGAATGCTTTCCACAAACAATTGAGTGAAGTGAAGTGACAAAAAGCTTATGAAAGGGCCACGGGGGAATTGCATAAACTGGGGTCAGATGTTCAATTTGAGACTGTTCCATGACCAAGGAGTTTCGCAGCTGGTTGACAAAAGGAAGCAGGAGGTCAGCTGGTCTCTAGCTGTTATAACAACAACCTGTTATGTTTCTCAGGCAACAGAGATGCCCACAGCAGTGGCAGGATGGATCAGGAGGATGATTTCCTCATTTCCTGGAATATGGTTTGAAAGCTGTGAATATTTTTCTGCTGGTAGAATTTGAGATTTCAGGATCCGAGTGCTATTACACCATGGTGCAGCCTTCGAGTGGATCAGCAGGAAGACTTTAGGAATGCCCCATCGATTTAGCTGACATGTAAATGAGTGAGTGGAAAAAAGGACAGAGAACCCACAGATTTGCTGCAACATTCATCTGGAAAAAAAAAAAGAGACCAAACTACGCATCACCTTTATTCCTAATGTTTAGTTTATATCTTCCAAGGGAAAACTGGCAAGTGACCGTCTGTGAACAATGTACCCATGGGGAAAGTTTGTTTCTAAACATGAACAGTTAGTGCCTGGCTTATGTCTGGGTGGGTGTGCTGGCTATTTCATAAAGATTTTATTCTACTGAGGCAACCACATAAAAGAATTGCTTTGGAGGAATTCAAGGTGAGAATATCTTTATTTTGCATCAACACCAACACCCTTAATGCAGTAGAAGTGAAATGCAGAAATTAACCTTTCTCCTTCTTCTCTCCCATGCCATGCTCTGTGTCTGAGCCCCTTGCAAAGTCTAACTGAAATAATATGATCCATTGTATTTCTAGCTGCTCCAGATTAGTTTGGTCAATTAAATGCTGGGCTTTTCTGCCACAGCATGGAGGCAGGACAGAGAAAATATAAGAGCTAAAGTTAAAATGTGTTGTAGTTTTGGAAAAGATGCTGGTGGAGTAAGAGCTGCAAACAAAGAAAACCTAAAATGTTTCCTTCAGTTTTGGAAGTCAGAAAATTGAGGAAACCTGGGGTTGTGGCTCCCATCAGAAAAGGTGAATCCAATTACATAATAGCAGAATTTGCTTGGGGTTTGGGTTTGTTTGTTTGTTTGTTTGTTTTTGGTATGCATACCTAGGTCTCTTATCTGAACCATATGAACCTTAAAGAATCTCAGATGCTTTTCAGTTGCTACAGCCCTCTGTGGCCCTGCACTGCAGTGCCAACTACATATTCTCCTTCACCCTCTTGGTCCTCTCCAATGCTGCAGTTTGGAAGTCATGGCTCTTGGCAAAGGAGTTAATCTGATTCATCTGCACTTAACTCTCTCTGAGAAGGAATCTGAGAATGGCCTGTGTCTACATTTGAGAGAGGTATTATATTATATTATATTATATTATATTATATTATATTATATTATATTAGCCCTTATTCGTGCCTATATAAATCAGGAATAATTATCTTTAAATTGGGTGCCATTGAGATGACTATCAAGTCTTGAGAATTCCCAATGTACAGAATATTTTATGCTGTGGTATAGGTAGGGCCAAAAAAACACAGCAAGGCTTAGGTAGTTAAAGAAATACTTTCCTAACAATTCCCACCAAAAAATTCTGTTAAAAAAGCAGTTAAAGTTGCTCCAGGGCAGAACACACCCACACAAGAAATGACAGGTTAGGGGAACCTTCCCTGCATAAGCTATCCTGCACGCCTCACACATTAACCACTCCCAAACAAGAAGCTCCCCTTGTTCTGCAGGATAAAGAAACAAACTAAACACCTCCTACATGCTTCAGTGCAAAACTCTCTGGCTTTTGTAACACTAACATTAACAGCTGGTGCATGTGGAGAGTCTATGGTGATTATAGGGGGGAAATATAGATTAAGTGCCCCCTGAGCACAGGCTCTCTTGGTACTGCTGGTCTCAGGGGCCTTCTGTGACTTCATCAGACTCTGTTTTTCCTATGGTTGGCCACTCCACTTAGTAGACCCCTTCCACAATGCAGAGCTGAAGAGCCATCTGTTGCTTTTTATTAGACTGGAGAATGAGCTATTTGATATACTTACACCAGAATAAATCTTTTCCCTTGCTGAAAAGGTAGCTACATGTGCACCAGGTATTTGCATGCAGCTTCTTCTAAGTGATTTATTCCCAGTTGGGCCAGAAAAGATTTTAACATGAAAGCTGTTTTGTCACCCAGCACTATGGGGTGGAAGGACGATGACACAAAGCTGTAATTATAATTAAATCTTTATTTTTTTAAAAAAGAATTTTATGATTGGCATAACATACAATTCTGTGATGAGAATAGAACAGGATTTTTATAATTAGAATCAGCATATATCTATTTTCTAGGTAGATTAGCAAAAAATTTGTATCACAGGTTGGCTTACAGTTCCTAATCACCTGGATGCTCTGCAGAATGGGTCAAATCTTAATACTTGGCTTGCAGTATCAATATAATAATCATAATATAGAATAAAAACGTGGAAAAATATGAATCACTCGGACCTTGGGGGAAGCAGATGATGGTGGAAGTATCCCTGACTACTGGGAGATCATGGGTTTTGCTGTCCAGTGGCAACTGTGGTCCAAGTCCCACTTTGGTCTCATAACTGCCTGATTTTGTAGACAGTGCTCCATGTTCTGCCACACCTCCCTGTTTTGTGATGGTGTCATCACAACCTGGGTGCCTGGGTCTTCAAGGCTGGTAAGGAAGGGAGAATTGAGCCCAGGGCCCAGGAACCTTGAGGCTGATAGGCAAGGGGGAGGATAATCCTGTCTGGTGCATGGAACCTTCCAGACCTGATGAGGAAGGGAAAGGAGACTGATATATGAGCAGTTTGGTCACAGAGAATGGCCATTTGCCTTTTGAACTGGCATTAGTTAAGCTAGCCATATTATGAGGGGTCAAGAACAGGGGGTGCCAGTTACAGACTTGTATTGAAGAAGCCTTTGCTTCAGAGTGTGTTGGTGGTCTTCCATCTACCTTCCTACATAGCTTTTTACCTTCCCGCATCTTTCATCCCTGCTTTCCCGCTGCTTTCATCCAAGTTTCTTCTGCTCAAGTGGGTCACAGTGACCAATACTGACAGGTTTCACCTGGTTGTTTAAATGCTAACATAGAGTTAATTCTGCCTTTTTATACCCAGGTGCTCTGGAACAATGTTTTGGCAAAACACTAATAGGCTTTGTCTGCTGCCCCTGTGCCACAGGGGGCTTGTGAGTCTTCTCATACTCTATAGAAAGATAAATCTGTGTTGGTCCAGGGACAGAAACCAGAATTTTTATGCTTGGTCTCAGGAGACGGTTTTGACACAGCTGCATCAAAACAAAGAATTAAAGATGAGTAGAGGAAGTACACGTGTGTACAGACCTTTGTCCATTCAAAATGAGCTGGAGAAGAGGTAGTAGTCTAACAATGTCATTTTGTGTCATGGGTGATGACCCTGAAGACACTGAGGACTGAAAACCTTCTCACAGAAACTTTCATACATATGCCAAAGCTGTGACTTGGTCACAGGCTGTTACTTCAGCAGGTGTCTCCAAAATTCAGGCCCTGCTCTTCCTGACTGCTGTGCTGTATGATCAGCTCTGACCTGGAAAACTGAAATCATATTAAAACTGTACTCATTACAGACTGAACATTTTATAGTTCTGTCACAGTGTGAAGGCCCCAAATTAATAAAGGTTTTATATGCAGTTATATTTAAAAAATCACCTTTAAAAAGTCAGCATGAAGTTTCTATTTTCTGTCCTCCAGGAAAATCCACCTATTCCAACAAATCCCAGAGAATCAATACTTGTTTAGAAAACTGTAATAATTGAAACATTAATCCTAATGACTTTTAAATGCCTCTATTAGAGGTTTCTAAGTTTATCACAGTCTATGTAAGGGTAATGAACAAATTAGGGTAAGCTTGGAGCTCAGGTCTTTTGAGGATACCTATACATGACATGCATATCTCTACTCACTGGTCCAAGAATATGATATCAAAATGGATGAAATACTTCCTTTGTTCCCATGACAATACGTCCCGTATGGAAGCCATCAGTATCAATGCTAAGCTTCCCTGTAAGTCCTTTTGAGCCACTCTCATTAAATATACATTACACATACACCTTTACAAGTTGAAGTCTTGGAAGAACATGTCTATTCCCCAGAAATCAAAGTGCTTTCAACACGGATGCCTGCGGGGGGGACAGTGATCATAAAGCAGCCAGAGAGCCAAAGGAATGCTGAGATTTCAGAGCCTGCGTGATTACCCACAGCTGTACAAACAGTACAGTGGAGAAAACAGACTGACCTTGGCCATGTTTTGAGAGTGCCTGATAACCAGGTCCTTCAACGAGCCCTGTTTCAACATGAAGAGGAAAGAAGAGACAGTGACCCTGAGGAACAGGAGGAAACCAAATAATGACTAAAGCAGCAACATCACAAGTCAGCAGCTTGAACATCTTCAGGGGACTGGTCTGGGACAAAAGTGGTTGGTGATGAAAGACATCTGCTTTATGTACCTGGCAGCATGAGAAGTGGATTAAACCAGATGTATGACAGCAATATCTCAAGTACAAGTAGACAGCGCACTTCAAAACATGAATTACTGTGCTTTGACCATCCCAGAAATATCCAAGGCAGAGAAATTTTAGTCTGTTTGCAAGAATTTTGAAATAGAATTTAAAAAGCAGAGAGTGTTTCAGTGTATATCTAAATCCACAGGGTCATGGCTATCTTTTTACAGCTTATTAGTGCCTATATCCTACTGTATAGAGAGAACATTGAGGGGGCCCATACTAGCAAAAAATTGTAATGTTCATCTCACTGACCTCCCCTTCACCCTTGGAAACAGGTATTTTCTTTGCTGTTTCTTCACATGTCTGGAGAACACACCCTCCAACACTTGCAAAAACAAACACTATCACTGGGCTGGCCATCAGCATCCTCTCTAACTCTTATCTTGGGCTGTGTCCCTCTAGGGTTGTTAAATTACACGCTTAACCTCAAGGAATCTCTCTCCCCTGTGGTGGACAAAACACAGTGGATCACCTAACTCATAGAGACGTTTGGCCCATAAATGACAGAAGCTTGATTCAGGATCAAAGCTAAAAACTAACTTCTTCCAGAATATCCCACACCTCAGAGCAGGCTGTGGGGATGATCCTCAGAATGGTTGTAGGAAACAGCTTGAGGTTTGGAGGAAACCTTAGGCTTGTTGAGCTGGAAAACTGAGCGTTACACAATACTTGTTTTTCTCACCTTTTGAATTCTGCCCTTGCAATGTGCAAATCCGTAGGCATCCCTGTGTTCACTGCCATCCAGCATCTTGGTAAGCAGAAAATTAAAAGAAAAGCCTCAAAACACACCAAGGGCAGTGAGAAGATGGAAGAAGATCAGAAGGTGAAGGTCACTATTCTGAGTGAGTCATTCGTGGAGAACTCCCCTCCTAGCACAGGCAATATGAAAGTGTTTCCCTGTTAAGGCTTCATCTATAGCTGCTGCCAGCTTGGCAGGGAAAGCAAGTCTCTGATGAAAACAAATTCCCGTGTTCCCATGACATTGAGTTGCTCCTGCAACACTGCAGCTGTCAAAAAACTTGAGTGACTCCAAGGAGAAACTGCATTTACCCTGGCTGTTTTGCTCTCCCTTTTCAAACACTAATTTTATATTCTACAGTCAGCCAAGCAACTCTTTACAAATTTTACAACCCATTCTCCCAAGAGCCTGAAGGCACAAAGCATTCACACAGTGCACAACCTGAGAACTAAAGCATAAAATGCATGGAAACATATAAAGCCTGTATGGACAGTCCTGAATAAGGTCGGCGAATCTGCCTACACCTTCATGAGCAAGTGCTCACCTGACTAATAAGAGTTAAAACCAGACCATGTTAAAAGCTGATGAAAGCACAAGTAGATACAGCATATTTAGATCTGCCACACAAAAATCCTGCATCTGATTTACAAGAAAGTGTATGGAGCATGTCCTCACCAGATTATCCACCAGCTGCACATCAAGAACTTTAGAACAAATTTAGAGAATGAATAACTACAAATTGTATGTAATGAGTAGCTGGGAAACAGGATAAGATGCAAGATGGGTCTTTTAAAACTACATCATGCCAAACGAAGCAATTACCTTTCTTAGATGTGATTAACTCAATCCCTCTTTAGGCAGAGGTAACACAGTCTGTCTCAGCTATTGGACTTCAGCAAAGCATTTGATTCAGTACCACAACTTTTGTGATTAAAAGGCAAACTGGAGAAGATGGAGATTAGTCAGCAAACTGTAAAGCAGTGAGGAACTGCCTTAAGGGAGGAAGACAAGTTGCGTTGGATAGGTGCTGTGCTGGCATGAGGGGGTTCCACAAGTACCAGTCTTAGGACCTTCAATATTTTTACTGACAGTTTAGATATTAAAAAAAAAACCCCAGGGGTGTTGTGAAACATGACTGATCTGTGATGAAATCTGTCAACAGTAGACAGCTGCAGGGTGTTGCTGGTATGCAAAAAGTTATGGATATCACAGGCAGAAATCTCTCAGAGATGAAAGTATACAAATAGAGTCAAATGGTGTAGTAAAAATCAGACAGAAAAGCAGTAGAAATTATTCTAATAGCATTGTGGAAAAGACACTAGAGAAACTTCATCTGGAATATTGTATACCATTCCAGTTAGATCTATTTCCAGAACGCACTCAAACTGGAACAGGTGCTTTGAAGACATATCCAGGAACATTACAGGGAATAGACAGCCTGTTCTATAAGACGCTGGAAGAACCTCAGCAAAGCAAAGGATAAGAGAACTTATGATTTCTCACCATAAACACTGTGGGGGGTGTCATGGTTTGGTGCTGGACAGGAGGGAGAAAGTCAAACAGTTCAACTTGAAGGACAATCTGACTCAAAAATATTTGACTGAAAGCTGGTCATCAACAGACCAAGTCTTGAACTGAGAGGAAAGTTCCCAGTTACCAGAAGCATGACCAAAAATTCTACCCACAGAGGAAGACAGCAGCAAATGTTGCTGCTTTTCGGTATGAAATCTCTCTAGTTTCCAAAGAACCTCTACCACATGGCTACCTGCAGTGACCCAAGCCAGTGCTCCAAGAAATCAAATCCCATCTCTGTTCCTGTCCTCACAGCAGTTGCTGGTGGTGTCCCAGGAAGGTGTTCCTCAACTCTGTTCTTACACAAGCAGGCATCTCACTGGTTGCACAGACTTGAGAGGCAAATCTTTGAACCTGTGTCTCCCAGCCCGCAGGGAAGGTCACTCCCTTTTCTCACTGTGGTGTGCAAAATGCAAAATCCTCTTCTATTTCTCCAGCTGCCAGGTTTCCAGAGGCGTTCTTCATTTAGATCTTAGGCAGCAGTTAAACAGCTCGTTTCTCCAGCCCAGGTGCTTCCTCCAACACGGCGACAGGAAACGAGCAGGCTCTGAGGCAGGCAGGTTGCCGAGCCCCTGTGCGGCATTTCTGCCCCTGCCTCAGCACTGCAGCGTGCCCTGCTCTTGGCTGCGGCAGCACAAGTGTCTGTGGGGACCTGCCCGAGCCAGCACCTGCTCCGTCCAAAACACACGCACCACTGCAGTTGAAAGAGAGGGACACACAGGCTCCTGGAGAGAGGAGAAGGAAGAGGAGGCACACAGCTACTGTTGATTAGCCATGTTATGGCTACACATCCATAGGGCCTTTCCCCACAGGGGAAAGAAATGTGTATTTTGAAAGGTTTAATGTTATCATTTCTGGACCCAACTACTTAAAAAACAGCATGTTAACTACAGCAGACAGGTGCTAAAGAACAACACAGAAGTGCTCTTTCGTATTTTTGGACTGCAAAACCTCCTTCTTGGAAGAAGGGGCAGAGGAGAGTGAGGGTCAGGGTCAATTGACTGTAAGCTCTGTCAATTGTACCAACTCATCTGGAGCACCTTAGACCCCCCAAAGCCATTGATCATCTCTTGGGGACTGGCTTTCTATGTGATCATAGTGATGCACAGTTTCACCACCACAGCTCTGACATGCTCCTTCCCAACCTTGAGGCTGACCACAGGGAAAATGCCCTTTGTGACTTTGCAATTGCTGGCCATGCCAGGTTTACTAAACCAGCCACCTTTTTTATTCAGCATTGTACTGGCCTTGCAAGAACTGGAACTTTTTCAAATACTGCTTGAAGTCACCCCACCTCTGCTCTCCTCCTTGCTGGCAGGGGCTTTCTGCAGCCAGATGAAGGAGTAGGTACCTCCGGGGTGTCCCCTGCACCCCAGGAAAGCAGGGTCTGCTGGGAAGGTTAAAGCTGACTTTTCCTTTGCACATGCTGGCATCAAGGAGGTGCACCGAACTTTTCCATAGCTGCAGCTCACGTGAATGTCAGCTCTACTGGAACCCAGGAGTCCTCTGGGTTTTGAGAAGGGGATCTTGCCAGTTTTCACAGAAAGCATTAACAGGGAACACAGTGTGAGCAAACTTGTGGAAGGCAGGGAATATGGGACACGGCTGTTTTAAATTTCTGTTACCACAGTACAATCCTGGCCTGGGCCCAAGGCTTCTCACAACTGCCCAGTACCTACTCTAATGGTGATAGCATTCAGAGGTAAACCTGTTCCTATGCAGATGGGACAGACAAATGTCACAATAAATACTTCCGCAATCTATCTTTAGAGCAGAGCTCCTGCACACAGACAGAAAAGTAGCTATTTCACCCACTCCTTTATATGTTGGCCCTGATGTCCCAGTCTGACTGACCTTTCACTAGTGTGAAACCTCTGAGGGCTATTTTCATCCTACTGTTAATCAGCAGAGCTTCAGTGTTGGCATCACAGGAGGTTCTTACCTCATGGGGACTGTCCCAGCACAACCTTCCTCCGGAGCACACCTCTGAGCAGGAGATAACAGGATCTGCTGTACATGATGACTACTGGGGGGCTGTGGCTGTCCCCCCCTGCCAGAGGAATCCTGAGCCAATCATTTAGAATTTCCCTCTTCCCTTCCTTAAGAGAGGCCCCAAACAAGTACCAGTATCTTCCCTTCAGGCAGTGTTTCTGCCATCCTGCTCCCTCACTGCAGCCAGTGAAGAGGTGAGCAGTGCAGTTCTCTGTGGTCTTCTGTGGTCAAGAGGGAGGTGCCTGCAGAAAGCAATTTATCCCTCCTAAAATCTTAACCACGTCTCTCTCTGAGAAAGTGCCCAGGACAACTTTGCTCCTGACATTGGTGCTTCATTTAGGCACCTAAAATGAGGTGTGGACAAATCCACACCCTTCGTCTTCTCACATGATGTTTCACAAGCAGAACTGTTGTAACTCTCCTGCTTGCTGCTCTCAGCCGCTAATGTTAGATAGGATGTTAGATAAAGTATGTCCACCCACGTTCTGGCAGAGCTCTTTCCCCCAAGTGACATAAATGATAGTTTTCATCTTGCTTCACTAGATATTCAACATTGCGTACTGCAAAGCATGCATATTTTCATAATTGGCTGTGATCAATAACATGGTTCCTATCTCTGGTAACAACAGCCCACAACACCGAGGGTTGGATTCTGCGTGGTGGTTGTCAAAATGGCTGTTTTGTAATCAATAGCCTGAGAGTCTTTCTCAGAAAGATTTGCATTGCACGATCAACAGCAACAGTACTCCAAGCCAAGCTGATGAAAGAGACAGTTAATCCCAAAGAGCCAAGTCCCTGGAATGTGCCCTGCTCTGGGAGGGCATCACTCAGCTATGTGCATACAGCTGGGTATGTCTGGTGTAGCTGAAGCTGGTAGTTAGCCAGAGGTCGGGGCTTGGTTGGTGGTTGGGGATTTTTTTGCCTTTTTTTTCTTTTTAAGTAAGAAAAATACCCACAGTTGTTCCACAGAAAAGAACAAGTAATCTACCCATATGGAATATATGCAGTTGTCCTTGTTTCCTCCTTGCTTACTTTCACCTTCTGCTAGTGTAATTTGAGTGACAAGATTTTTCCAAACACCAAATTAGGATAAACTGTAGTTGCATGCAACAGATGTAGGAGAATAACCGGCAGGCTTTTAACAAATCAGGAATATGTGCACAGGGCAGATACTGAAATGCATAAACTTTGCACTGTTTTACAAAAACAGCCAAAGGCAGAGCTGCACAGGTAGAGTCCTGCAGCTGTAGGGTGTCTGTGCTTCACTTTCCATTCTGCCCTTCCCCTTGAGGCAGCTACTGCTGAGCTGTGACAGCTGAGTTGCATGTGAAGCAGCTCCTAAACCACTTGAAGTTTTCAACCTGACATGTTAAAGCAAACTCCCCTTACCCAAGCAGGGGAGTGAAAGGAAGCCCAAGGCATGATTCTTCAGGGAGGTAGAAGACCCCAAGTGACACATCCCCCGGAGACCAAGGACGGCCATTTGCACATATGAATGGCCAGGACACCCCAGGACACAGTGGTTTGCTCCTGCTTTTCCCAGATGCACATGCCTACACCCTGCCCAATGCAGTGAGGGACACGCTCTGAGTCACATTCAGTGCAAAGTCAGGTCTGAGCCAACCACATGGGAACACCTGCCAGAAACCAGCCTGTGGAACAGGCTTTCCTCACCATTGATCTTACGAAGCTACACACACCCTGGCAATGAAGCACCATCTAAAAAGCATCCCAAACATAAGTGGAAACAGCAATGACAGTCAAAGCTAGAATCACATGAAACTGCATAGGTAGGCCATATCATCTATGGTGTCTGAGCATCACTTGGCTGCACGCAAAACTGCTGACTGACAAGTGCAAAGGCCTGAATTAAATGCGTTGTAAGATGAGATCCAGTCACTGACTATCTGCACTTTCCTAGGCTGCTGCAATATAAAATGAAACAGGTCTGTATTGATCATAAGTGAAGGTACCAAAACATGTCAACCCCTTCCTTGTGTGGTGCTTAGTAGAGCAGACCGAGGTAATGCTGCACTTCAGGGCACCTGGTTGGGTCTGACTGGCCAAAGCCATTTCTCTTGGCTCCCCAGCTGAACTGGCAAAGTTGACTTTTGCCACTCGAAGGATAAAAAGCCAGGACTGGGACTGGCTCTTAGCACTCAAGAGAACATAGAAATGGTCAGGCTGTTACAGGGAGCTGACAGAAGATCTTGGAGAGTTGGGTATGCTGTCATAACACCATCACAGGAAGCGGAAATAACAGAGGTGGGAGCAGGCCAGTACTTTGTATCCTCCCATTCCAGCTTCCCAAGCTCTTCTCTGTCTGAAATACCTAGGAAAGCCACCACCATTCCAGTTGCTTACTTCACCACCAGTGACAGCCAACTTAAGTGAGGGTTCCCTGTGTCTTGCTGCCTCAAAGCCCAGAAACAGCTTCATTTCTCCTGGTGGAAGGAAGATGGTGCTTTTATTTCTCCATCGGATTTACAAAAGCCATAACATAGCAGACCAGATAGGTTAGCCCAAGTAAAGGAGAAGAGCACAGGCTGAGTATGGGGCCAGGCACCCAAGCCATCCATTTGTAGGTAACCTGGCATGCCCAGCATGAGGCACCTGAGCACTGGGTGGAAACTAAAATGTGGGGCTGGGAAATCATGTAGCTGAGAGGGATTTTACGTGTCTATGCCCTACGTGCTGCAAGCTCCCCCTGCTTATGTGCTGGGAGAGACAGAGTTCCTCCTGCCTGGCACAGAGCTGCCTCAGCCCTGGGCTGCGTGCTGCCCAGCTCGCACCTTGGCCCCACTTGGATTTACATACGCCACACAATGCCTTCACATAGATATATTTATCAAGCTAAAAAAAGTTCTGGTGAGCTGTTGTGTTGGCTGTGAGGCTGAGTTGTGCTTTCTAGGAGGGAAGAAGAGGCCATCTGGAGCTGTAAAAATCTCACAAGCCGGCAAAATAAGGAGGGCAGCATGCTGGTGGGAGGTTGGATATTTACTGGAGTGGAACAATTCCAATACAGAAATGATTCATCTTCACTGCACGGTCCGTCCCCCCACCATAAAAAAAAAAAATTCCTTTTTACATATTTCCTGGAATATGTGATTGTACTAGAAGAGCATTTTTTGCTCCTGTTATGAAAGGGAATCCAGTGGGACAAAGTCATTCTTGGAATAACTTTCAATGAAATCAAGAGTTACAACTGGACTGACTTCAGTGTAACAAGTCCTTGGGATATTGGTGGCTGCTGCAGTCATGTTTTTGTAGGCAGTCTGGATCTACAAGTTTTCCTAGTATAATAATTGCAGTAAGAACTGCAAGGTTTTGTAACCAAACTCGTTTATGCTGGCAAAATCCCTTTTGTGGATGATAGAGAGGTGACTTACACCACTTAATTTCTTCCAGTTTTTACTTGGGAGTTGCTGTTCTATTATGAAATGTCTTTATGCTGTCTGCACAATAGGTGTGAATGATTACTTTTGCATTGTTGTAACAGTACCCTTTTCTAGCACAGACAAGCTAAAATGTCTAAACTATTTTATTTTGTATAATGCAAATATTAGGATATGGTTGGGGAAGAAATAAACTACTATCTTAAAACAAAATAGATTGATACCCTACAATAGCCTGCAAGATAAATTGTGTGACAGTAAGAGAACAGAATTCACCAAAATAATCTAGAATATTTTCTTTCATTATTTTTATCATGGTTGGGATCTTTATTTCCTAAGCAATCTGTATAAACATCTGCATGAACTTATAGCCTGTATATGTCTATTTTCATTTCTAAGATTCAAGTTAATCTCGTTTGCAGCATGCAAAGAACTTGAGTGTTGCAGTCTTCGTGCAACGGAGGTTCTTGGCCACCGGGGCGCGGGGCTTTGGCCCGCGGAGGCGCCAGCCACAGCAGGCCGAGGTGGGAAGAAAGGGATCTGAGACGGGTCTTCACCAAGAGTCTTTATTCCGAAGGGTAGGGGCAGCGAAGACAAAGAACAAAGGGAGGGCTAAGGCTTTATAGGGAAAGGTATGGGTGGAGTTTAGGGTCAGGGTTTACATTAAAGGAAGAACTTAAGGGGCACAAACCAATGGAGACACACAAAGTGGGGTTATGCAAACCACTGCACCAAAATATCATCAAAATAACACCGAGAGGGGAGAACTTTCTAGGACTCTTCCTTATTTGTTGAGTGGGGGCGGAGTGCCGTTTCCCGGGCTTGTGAGGCCACTCCCCACAGGGTGGAGGGGGGAAAGCCTCTCCGAGTCCGCTCCTAAAAATCCCCACCTCTTAGGGCGGGGGCACTCCACACCTGAGCAGGATGCCACACCACTTCATGTCATCCCCTCTTAGAAATGCAGTAGCCCTGCAGTACCACTGCCTGCCAGCCCAAGGGGCAGTGGGACACCCGCAGATTTGCCATTGCCAATTTGACTGCCGATGGTCTAAGGAACTTCTGGGAAGCAGATGTTCCTGGGGCATCTCCTGAAAGTGAAAGGGAGCATNGGGGGCACTCCACACCTGAGCAGGATGCCACACCACTTCATGTCATCCCCTCTTAGAAATGCAGTAGCCCTGCAGTACCACTGCCTGCCCAGCCCAAGGGGCAGTGGGACACCTGCAGATTTGCCATTGCCAATTTGACTGCCGATTGTCTAAGGAACTTCTGGGAAGCAGATGTTCCTGGGGCATCTCCTGAAAGTGAAAGGGAGCATGGTAAAGAACAAAGTTACAGGGGTAAAAATCTACGTATGGGTAAATACGGGGATTTCACCTTGTATTTTGTCCTGGAAAGAATGGACATAGGCTCGGAAGGCTCTTAAACATAAGCAGATGTGTTCGATGGTTTAAAATCAGTGAAACTCAATCTGTGCTTGTAGAGAGCAGCTTTACAATACTTCCCCACGTATGGCACACACCTTAGGAAAACTCCAGATCAGTACCATAGTATTCCTTAAAATAAACCTCAGAGATAATTCACACATCCCAGCAGAGACGGGAGAGCTGATAAAGGACAAAGAGTCTATGTAGGATCTAAACGGGAGGAAGAAGCTTTGGGGTACCTGAATTTGCAGATTGCTTCTGAGTGGCCCATTATGGGTTAGAATAATGAAAAACAGGCCCTTTGTCCCAAAGCCTCTCCTTGACAACGTGTTTCTTGAGGCAACTTGGAGCTCACAGCAATTAGGCAGTGGGTGGGAAGAATTTGCTCTGGGGTGTCAGGGCTATTCTGGCACCCTGTAGCTGGCTTTCTCCAGGGTTCCTCACTCTCCTGGCCATCACAGGAGTAATGCATATCCTTGATGTGACAGCAAAGGGCCTTGGGACACCAGGAAAGGTGGTGCTGGAAACAAACAGCCATTGCTAGTGATTCAATGGCCTGCAGCTCATTTTCAGTGAGGCCCAAGGGGTGTGCTCCTTCCTGTGGCAACCTGGGGCACAGCAAAGTCGTTCCACTCATTATGCACATGCATAGAAGCCCATCTGCATGTACAAAGAAATACCATCAGCCACAATATAAATGAACTTGTATAAGTTGGGTTGAATTCTTCTCTTACTGAGGTAAGGAGGTCAGTGGAAAGGGGTGACAAAACAGCAAGCAAAGAAAACAACTTTTGTAGCAGCCTTGTGAATGTGTATGCAGCTGCAGGGTCAATCAGTGTGCGTCTCACAACCAGAGGAAGGATGTTGCAGCAATCAGGGTATAAGAGAAGGAGGGTCTGGCACAGTTTGGGTTACTAGGCTGGCTAAAAAAAAAGACTGTATCTTGTAGATATTACCCAAAAATAGTCTGCAAGACTAAAAATAGCATAGATATATCAACGTCTAAAAAGAGATCAAAAATGAAGCCAATAAAGATTGTAAGTCGTATGAGATGCAGAACTTTGGAGCTTATAAAAGACAGTGATGAAAATTAAGTTATACAGATTTACACTACCTAGTTTCAATCTCCTATCACCAGAGCCAAAACAAGCAGACAGTTTTATTTACGGTTTTTTTCATTTTTTCTGGGATGTACAAAATGAGGGTGCTGTATGCCAGACCTCCCATGCTTCTCATATATAGACCATGCTCCCTGCTTGCACAGGCCTCTCTCTTCTGCCAGCACCTCAGGCATGTGCTTTGGTGGCTACCTCAAAAAGTGCCTAAAGGACTGAAAAGGCAAGAAGCAAGAAATTCTCTGTGTCTGGAGGAATAGGCTGTGTGAATCCCACTCTGCAGGTCAGACATCTGTCTCAGATTTGCAAGGTTTTGCAAAGTATTTATTGTGCCATCTTCTCTTGCCTGTAGGTTAGGATGCTCTGATCTGACTATGAACAGGGACCAGCAGCTCACATAGGCAGCTGCTTAGCAAGTCTTGGCACCACCAGGGGTGTTGCCAGCTGCCTGTGAGCATTTTGGACTTTAGTTACAGACCCAGGACCCTTAGTTAAGCATATATCCTGCTAAGATACTCTAATCTTTCATCTGATTTAACCCTCCATCCCTGCTGAGGGGTATTAAGGGTTTAGTTCAGCATTTGCAACAGGACCTAGATAGATGAAGAGCTTAAGGTGAAAGGCCAAGCCAAGCAGAGGGGCTGCAGCAGAGGATGATCCTTGTCCCATCTGGGGAACAGCACAGAGCCCTGTCATTTGTGCTGTGCCCTGCTGCAAGCACTGGACACGAACCGGCTCAGCGTGAGCAGTCCCTGCATGAGCACACCAGGCTCAGTCCCAGGAGAGACAAGGGCAGCCACGGGAGGGGCAGGCAGGTTGCTGGGGCAGCTGCAGCACCCCCTGGGCAGCATGGGGAAAGGAAGGGAGGGAACAGCTCTATGCAAAGCCCTGCTTGGGCAGTCATATCCTGTCTGCAACCATAGCCTGTAAGCAGCCATATGGACACAACGAGGCTGGAGACTCAAGTCTTCTTCCAGCTGTTGGTGAAGTGTCAGTACCCCAGTCCAATCCCACCCTGGTTGTTGCCATTCTCCTCCGAACCACCACTACCCTCCCAGGTTTGTCAGCAAAACTGTACGTGCTTCCCCTGCTCCTCTGGAATCAAAGTGAGCCGTGCTAGCTCAGGCAGCTGAAACACAAGGTTTGCCTGTATCTGGTTCAATGCTAGTAAATAGGTCAAGGAAAGCTGGTGGGGTGTGTGTGTGCACGAGTGCTGGGTGAGTGGTAATCTCCTCAGCCGACAGACCTGGAGTTTACACACTGACTTAGGCACCTCGGTGCTGATCCGCCCCATGCACCCAGGAGCTCACTTTGGCTTGTGTTCAGTGCAAGCTACAACAAGAGGGTGAATCTGGTCAGAGGAACTCCAGATGTGCCCAACACTTTTTCATCCCTACATGCTCCTTGACTTCCCCCCCGGCAGTCAAGGAGAAGGTTCCATTGAGGTCCAGCTGGGGTCAAGCAGAGCCACACCACCCTGCACACACTGCCAGGGGCACAGTCCCTCCCTCCTGGACAACAAGGTGTGAAAGCAGGGGGTGTGGATGGTCCTGGCCATGCAGGGTGCATTCCCTCTGCCTCAGCACACTGAGCTGCCTTCTCATGCCAGCAGTTTTCATGCCCCTAGTTGCTTGCAGCTAGCAAGAAATGGTTTTGGTGATGCTTTAAACACTCAGATCTTGATTAGTGGGGCCTAGCAATGCTCTCCTCCTACATGTAATACATGTCCTGTGGTGTAGATGGGTTTGGGGTTGAGTTTATGAGAGCACAAAATTTGCAAGTTCTCACCTCTTCCTTCCTTCTCAAGCACTCTCAAACCAAGATGCCACAAACAAACCACTTTCTTGCAAGTGCCTGTACTACTGTTTTATGTAATTCAGAACTGCAAAATCACTTTCTTCGGGTACCTTAGCAGGCATCAGTGTGAGATTCTGTGACAAGGGATCCAAGGAGACCTGGTGTTGTCTTCTCTGCACAAGCAAGAACCTTACTCCCTAAATAAGATAATTATCAAGAGGGAGTTTGTGCCCATTCTTGTTTTTGGGGGCTCTCCTTTCTCTTTGCCACCATGACTCATAAAATTCATTAAGCCAGAGTACGCCTAGCAGAACATTTAATTATACAGCAGTTGCAGGGTAGTGACGGAATCTATGTTTAACAGGCTGACAGCAAGATGGCTTTATCTACAAAGCTGTTTACATGTCAGTATAGCCAGTGCCATCCATAAGGCTGGGCAAGCCATACCAGGCACCAAACCAGCAAGAAGAAAGGTAAAATTTGTGCCAGGAGTAGGCTCAAGACACTAGTGATTTGCATAAACAGTCTGAAAACCTGCCTGTCATCACCATGTCTGGGAGCAATGTGTGGAAACATTATCTGGTAAATCAACAGCCTTGCACTGAACAGTGACCTAGATAGGAAATACGATGCAAGAAGGGAGAAGGTGAGACTGTGCACTGTTGTAACACAAAGATCAGGTTATGTGCTGCTTTTATTCTAGCTATGAGTTTAACAGTCAATAAACCACTTGAAAACAAGTTCTAGCCTCTCCCTTCTTTCTCAGACACTCTCACAGCAACACAGCACACAGCCAGACCAATTTATGAACGATGTATTTCAGTACTTAGTAAAATGTTAACAAAATATTCTTAAAACCACTGTACACATCTCGGCTATGGGTGCATGACTTCAAGAGTACAGCCTTAGGGTGTCTGAGAAGCTGCTGAGAGGGATTACACCAACATTGGAATGACTGCTTCTCTCGTGTGTGTGTGAACAGGCTTGTTTACATGAAGAAACTCTTTCCATTGTGGCCTTTGAGATTGCAGTAGACGATTCAGTTGCAGCAGGCTAGGATATGTGGGGATGACTTTGCTCACTGGAATAAAAAAAGCAAAGGGAAGTTTTTGGGAGCTAATACATGACACTGTTAGAAATCCCCTCCCATTTGTACATTTTGTCCCGATAACTTAGAAGCCAAGCATTACCAAGTGATTTGTCATCAGTTTTGGTTTTGTGAGCTTTTTCTCCTTGTAATTTACCTTACAATTAGCACTTTGTATCATACATTCTAGCCCGTCTAAGGTCTGGTCTTAAAATTCTACCACAAAACCTCAGAACCCTGAAAGAAGTAAGCACTGTTCTGGTACAGAAAACACATCTCCCTTACCTTTAAAGAGATGAAGAAATTGTAAGCTTTTTTTAAAGAAATTGTAGCTGGATAATACTTTCAGGAAGGCAGAGGAATGATAGACTTGTAGGGCACTTGCTCAGTTTTCCTATATTATTATTATTATTATTATTATTATTTCCATATTGTTTTTACATCAACAAAATAAAGGTTTCTCTTAACTCTGAAACTCTGCTGGCAGGAAAAAAAAACATTTAAAGATTGCATATCAAAGGTCTTTGAGACCAAACAATAACTTATCTATAGACCAGTGTTCAATATGCAGTCTGTAAGCAGGAAAACAGTTTGCTTTCATTTGTTCATTCTTCTGGAGACAGAATATTGCCTCCAAAATTAGCCTTGTTCACTCCGAATTACTGAACTTAGCCAAAATTAAGCCTCTTTTTTATATTATCAGATTTTTTTCCCCCAGAAGTAACCAAACAAGTAATGGAATATGCCTCTTTCAAATGTATAGTATACAAGACTTTGATATTGCCATGAAGCTGAACTATCAGAAGTCAGAGCGAAATTTTCCTTTTTCAATCCCATTTTTTAAAGTTATTTCTTTTGAAAATAATACATGAAACTTTACCCAAACACAATTTCCCCCCCATACTTAAACTGTAGCTAATCTTGGAAAATATAGAGTAGCCACATTTTGGAAGACAGTGTTTTTTAATCTGCCACCACAATCAAGGGACCTACAGTAATGAAAAGGGAGAGTGTTAGGTCAGAACCTTCTAGCTTCTGTAACAGTCACCTGGTTTCCTTCTATATTTACATATTTTTTAGAAACAAAATTCCAAGTGTTTTGCTCTTGGGACTTAGTCCAGAGTTATGTTTGTGATTACTCTGTCACATATTATCACACTCATGACAGTCCATCAGAAAAAGTGAATAATTTCTACATGCTAAACTACAGCATTTCTTACAGCATGTATTGCTGTATTCACTGGTCCCAGTGAAACCATTTCTCCATTTGTGGTGGGGAGGGAAAGATCCCCTCTTCAGAAGTGTTTCTGGACTGATTGAGGCAGGTATCTTTTTTTGTCATTTGCAGCTGACGGTCACTGTGGCTGCATTTTCCACACTGCTGGCAGTAGTTTCTGTACAGCATCTAAGGGAATTTCTCCCTCCACATGCATTTTTGGGAAGAGCCTTACATTTTAATTATTCTCCTCTCAACCTTTCCTCACACCTCATCTCACAATGAAGGAGATCCTGTTCCCCTTCCTGGTCCCACCACACTGCTCCACAACTCTGCTTCCTCGGCCTCCATTGGAGCTCAGCACTCCCCCACACAACGACATTGCAAAACCTCCTCAGGGATGAAGACCTCCTCTATTTATAGAGCACTGAGGCTAGATGAAAGTTTCCAGAGAGTTTTCTGGAAGAACTCACATCTAGCTGCTCTGGAGGCTTACAAAGGGAAACAAGCTTGCACCTTGCTTTAGAGCTTTGCCTGGCATCTAATAATCACTAAACCTTTGCAGCACAGTATGTAGTACACCAGGCATGTGTTTGATGTTATACACTGGCATTTATGAACCTCTGAAAACTTTTCTTCCTGAATGCTTGGGGCAGATTCTCTACCATGAACCCATATTCTCAACTGATTTTTGTCCTAGGTTTGTGATTCAGTGCTTTCTTAAGATAACAGAGAGGAAAAACTGTTTTTAGCTTTGTGCTGTGGTTTTTCCTTAAGAGATTGAGGCTTTTATTTTTAAATCAAAAATGAGGTTCCATTAACAAATGCACTGCTGTGTTCCACAAATCTTTGTTCCACAAAGATTTGACTCAGCATTTCTTTTACTCATGTCACAAGTTAAATAGAGAATATGCTTTAAAATAATGGATAAATGTCTGTAGCTGTAGCTAAAATAAAGTAGGAGTCAGGCTGGAGTTCACAGGATGGGCATATCCACAAACACAGTCTGTGTGTGTATATGAGCTAGCCATGTTAGCCTCTGAAACTGATAAGCTGCTCT
Source organism: Promerops cafer (assembly GCA_013398275.1). Taxonomy (NCBI): domain Eukaryota; kingdom Metazoa; phylum Chordata; class Aves; order Passeriformes; family Nectariniidae; genus Promerops; species Promerops cafer. The sequence continues at coordinate 808,000 of VZSE01008641.1, forward strand.
TTATTAAAAAAAAAAAAAAGAAAAAGGTAGCAAGCCCTTGACTACTTTTGCCCATAGCACATGGCTTTTATTGGAGGATGTGTTTGCACAAAGAGAGGAGTATTGCCTCCCACACAAATTTCAACAACCATTTGAACAATTAGGTAAATAGGTGAGGACAGAGTCTTCATCTATTGTCTGCCTATCCCCTCCAGTCCGAAGTCAATCACACAGAGAGGAAGCTTTAATCTAAACGCAAAATCCTTTTTAGGAATCTGCTTTTTAATGAAAACTCCTGAACGCGGTCCCAGCATTACCAACGACCTGAAGGTACACACATACACCCCAATACAAACAAATGAACAAACAACAATACGCACCCAAAACAACAACAAAAAAGAGAGAATAATTCCAGGAAAAAAATAAAAGCCTAATCCAACAGGAAAGTGAGAAAAAAGCAAAATCCACCTCCTGACAAGATAAACGTTATCGTCTTCCCTTGTACTGTAAGTGCATGAAGAAGGAGCAAGTTGCTTCTTGACTTGTTTTTTGCTTCTGCATAAAAATAAAAGGCCACTTCCAGTACCAATAAATGTCACCTTTTCCCTAAGTCACTAATTAGCTGACTGGATGAGCAAGGAATAGGTTCAGGTGACTCTAACAGTGACAAACTGATGCAGAATGATAGCAAGACAATCACAACCCGGCACTAATTACAGCTCTGTAGCACATACTATCACTCTGAACACAAAACAAGGAGGTTGATAATACAAATTCAGCTGTATGCTTGCACAAAATCCTTGTAAGCTTAATCTTCCAAGATTTAATATTTCAGTACTTTGTAAAGGCTCTCCAATGTACAACTCCAACATTACGTTTCAGTGGATTCATGAACAGCATTGTGCCATCTGAATGCCCATTGAAAGAGATAAAATGAACAGTGTCAGTTTAGTTAACGCAGGGAGGAGACAACAATTTTCATACTATGGGTGTTTAAATTATTGTATATCCACTACTAGCATTCCTGGTTTAGTAAATATCTGTCCTTAGTATAAGTTGCTTGGGATGTGCTTTAAAACATGATGAAATACCATATCTGGTATTAGTCAAAGAGTATTTGCACAGAGGGTTGTGCTTGTTAGCATAGGAAGTATAAGAAGACAGAGAACACCATCGTTATGAGTGTCCATCAATATCAGAAGTTTTAATACCATATTTATTCAGTTCTAAAATATCAGAAACTATTACCATCAACAGCCAGAACCTTTCAACTACTAAAACCTGAAAAGAAAAACAAACAAACAAATAAAAACTTACAAAATCGGAGTCCCTGGCATGGTGTTTGCACCAATAGCCTGAAACACCTCTCCTTGCATCTTTAGATAGCAGTATCAGGTGATGCTAACCATTATCCTGTTTTGGTACAGAATATCCTGCACTTTGGATCTGCTGATTCCCTCAATATGGTTTCAAAATGAAAAGCTTCTCTTCACTCAGACAAGACAGAAAGTAGAAATGGGTTGAGTTACGTAATGTGAAGTAAATAAGAGTGAAGTTACATGACATGACCGACTCAGCTTACTATTCCGACTTGGGTGGTCCTGCTTTTCCCTCCCCAACTCCTGACCCTGCTGGTCCACACCCTCTCTTACACCACATCAAACCACTTGGTAAGCTGATCCAACTTGTTAATCCAACAGAAGACTGCTCTCTTGAACTGACTCACCAAAGGGCTTGACAAGAGTGATGCCAAGGAGAATGGCTCTGGAGGGAGCAGAACCACCCCTTCTGGTGGCAGCAACTCAACACCATGTCTTAAATGAACCACAACTGAAGAAAGCGTTGAAGAAGGGCACGAGAGGAGCACTGAAAGCAAACAGAAGGGCATGGAGTAAAATCCTGTGTCTTTGTGAAGAATGGAAATGCAAGAATAGACATCACAAAGCCCTTGGGATGGGGTAGACACTGAAGGGTGCAATAGCAGGAGAGCAAAAGGACACTGGATTGTGTTATGCATCAGAGGGGGGCATAGGAACACAGGCACTGTCCTGGCAGAAGGAAGAATGGTTAGTGACAGAAAACATGGTACTGAGTCCACCTGGATTGCGGTGGCTCTTTGGGGTCCAGGCTCACAGTGCTTGTATCTGTGTGTGTCTGTAGCCAGCCCTGGCAAAGGTGAGCTCTTTGGGACAGATGTGCTAAGAAAAAGGGTTTAGGAGTATCAGAAATTGTGCTAGTTGTGTGGAGAAAGGGAAAAGAAACTGCATCTTCACCCAAAGATAAAACGTCCAGGTTTTTAACAGATTTGTCTTCATAGTTTCAAGGAAGACTTCTTTAGTTCTTCTCTTGAGCTCTGGGTAACTGTTCATAAGTAATCAGGAAAAAAAAAAAAAAAAAAGGTGGAGACTTTGTAACTCATTAAATAGCAGGATATATTGCAAAGCAGGAGCTGAGGTATTCTCAAGCTTCCCAAACCAAGGGGCAGAGGGCAAACCGTCCTTGCCTACACCCCAGGGCATCCCTGTTCTCTTTTCCAAGTACAAGACCAGGCACTGGCAGAAGTAAGAACTACGTGCCTGGCAGCCAAAAGACGAGGAAAGAGAAAATATGATGTGCAATAAATCAGGTACACACAAAATAATTGTGGCAAGTCACATCATCCTAACACTGCTCGGCATTGTTTCCACCTTAATGATCTTTCAGCATGTCACCATGCTGAATCATGATGACAGAGGGACAGGAAGCACATATCAGATGAAGAATGAACAGGTCTTTTTGTGATTGTGGTGCTATGAACCACTGGGCTTTCTTTATGTTGGAGTCCTCTGCTCTCACTCTGGAAGACTTGTCTGCACCAAAATCAAGAAAAATTTCTGGAGCAGTTCAGATGAATTTGACCTACATACAGATAAAACAGGAATCTCTCTCTTTTTTGGTCCCTAAACTGCTTATTGCTGTATCAGTGCGTGAATTTCAAATGGGTTTAAAAAATGTTCTCTAAAAGTAATTACCTGTTCATAACTGGACTTTAGGCACCCTGATGGCCTGCTGGCTTGCTTAAGTTAGAGGCCAAAAATGTACATAATTGTCAATCTTTAGCGAGACAGGGAGTTCTTTTCTAACCAGAGCCAGAAATACTCCCTCTGGAGAAATCTCACAAACAATGTGAAAAAAAGCTTTTGAACTTTCCATGGTACAAAGTTTAAAATGAGGACAAAACTGGAACAAGTTGGTCTTGAGCATTTTCTAAGCTATGCTGCATTTCCATAGCTTTACAGATACAGAAGTCTGCAAGCAGAATTTTCAGCTGAAAAGAAATAAACCCATTGTTTTGTATTTCACTAGAATAATTTTCCTTAAACATGAATAAAATTATTACAGTAGACAAAAATTTTAATATGTCTAAATCTCTCTGGATCAACCCTAACCATATTTTTGGTGTAATAACAATAGGCTATATTCCCAGATATGAAAATGCATATAATTTCAGAAAGATTCAGGGACAGGAAAACCAAGTTAAACAGCCTGGAGGAATCTCATAATATTAAAGACAGTATTAAACACAAGTTTACATGAAGTAATTGAGAATACTCCTTATAATTTAGTCCAACTCAGATTATAATGAAAGGCTTTTTCTTTTAAACATTAGACCATTATGATATTCAATGATAAACAACCAATTTATTACATTACTTTAATTTCAACAAAAACTTTTAGGGAAACTCTACAAGGGCATCAACAAGCACTAAGCAGAATGAGAGATGGTACAGGGTACTGCAGATTATTTTCAGGGCTCTGAGCCAAATTCTCTGTTGTCCCAAGCACCCTTTGCCACTTCATACTGTAGAAAACACCAAGTTCTTGGCATATCAAAGCCTGGATCTTGAAAAGTTCTGAGACCCCTTCAGTTATGCTGCCCAAGTGATTTGAGGGGACCCTGTGTTTGGTCACGTGCCCCTCTGTAATGACTGGCACTAGTCCTGCTAAGCAGTAACCCTACACCTTTCAGATCACCTCTACTGGGTGACCCTTTCCTTGCTTTACAGAAACAGGGACCAGGGGATGTATCTGGGAGATGAATAAACTATGCTAACCCTTTGAGTACCTCAGGAAAAGAGCATGCATTCAACAAAGGAGCACTTGCATAGCCTTGTGGATGTACTCTGTACACTTTGTCCTGATTAGAAAGGAAGTGAGTTTAACAGAGAATTCAACTCAGACAAACAGTTCTCTCCTTTAATTTGGAAAATCTGCAAACCTGTTACAGTTCACTTGCTAGTATGAAAAGCAAGCTTGAAAAATGGCACTGTTGAGACCAGTGAATAATGGTTTAAGTGGAATAGCAGCAGTCAGGCTGACGATCACAGTGGAGTGGTCTGGGTGGAGAAGAGCAAATGCTACAAGCCCCCAAGTTCTGACTTTTAATTATGATGGTGTTGTGGACATGCATCTGTCTCACTGATGCTTAACGCTACCACCCACCTCAGGAGCACATGTAGCTTCCAAGAGGCCTTCTGGCAGCAATGAAAAACTTAGCCTGGAGTCCAAGAACTCTTTTTCCCATTCACAGGAAAATTATCTCAACATGAGATTACTTTTAATTTCAACTTTATTTCTAAACTTACTTTGTAACCTTCTATAATCTTGTTACTCTGCATTGCCCTTCTCCCTGAGCTTCAAAGACTTTTTTGGTTGCTTATATAATCTCAGCGATGCAGCACGCAAGCTATCTAAAGCATGGTATAAATGCAGATATTATTACTACTTAATAAAAACAGAAAAGTTATTCATTGACCTACTTTTTTTTCCCCCCCTTTCTAATAAAAGTATCAGATCTCTATCTAAGTGGTGATAAAAAACTATGACCTTGCACAAAGTTTATCCCACAACATCCTCATCATGACTGGTATTTAATTTTAAAGACTTTTCACTGCATTCTCTGCAAAGCAGTATGTCTTCTCATTACCTAGTCACAAGTAAAGCTCTTTTCCAATATTCACTGACACAAACAAGCAATTAGCTATCTTAGAAAGGCCACTTTAGGGACCAAGAGCAACCAGCTGGAAAAAAAAAAAAGAAAAGGAAGTCCCTTCCTCCTCCGTTCTGGCAACTATCATATTGATCATTTTACTTTGTATACCATATGTTGCTTTTTGTTGTGCTTTGTTCTTACACTGACTTTTAAGGAACAAGCTCTTCAGCAATGAATAGAGTCTTATATGCTTGGAAAACATTTCTAGCATGTTGCAGACACTATTGTAATATAAATACTCATTGTCTTCCTGAGTTTCCTTACCACCACTGCTCCTCAACACAGCTTTGTCACCGTTAAACAACCTTCATTAAGTTTTGTGTCACTGGCGTAGTGCTGCAATAATAAGGCAAATACTTCATACACCCAAAGATGGATTTTGTTGAACTTAGTATTTCTGTTGACCATGCTGTGAAACAGTATGATGTCAAGACAACCTGAAGTAGCTTAGCACATTAGCAAATGTGAAAACTAAGACCTTTAATTGCATCCCAAAAGACATGTGGAAAAGAGAGGGAAAGAACAAACAACTTTTGAAGCCAAATTAGCCTGTAAATTAATAACTATCATTAGATTTTAGCCAGGCACCATATTTGTGCCTTGGTCTTTTTCTTAGTTGTTTCATGGTTGGATGATTGAGTTTCAAGTCTGTGACTTTCATCTCCATTGTGTTTGCTGAAAGAGTACACAACAAATGCAAAAGATCTTTAACTCTTCAGTTTCTATCTGGCAGAATACCATTGTTTGCATTTCTCAAGTTTTTGAAAATAACAGCCTTGACTCTTTTCTCATTTAGCCCAGTTTAACAATGCTGCAAGTCCAAGGAAATCAGCTGAATTAATCTCATCTCAAAGCATGCTAGAGGAATGCCTAAGCCTAGTATTTTTGACATTCCTCATATACCTATACTTGAAGGAAAAACTCTTATTAAACCTACATTAAAAATCTGTCCACTTCATGCACTGGATTTAAAACTTGGTTTTAATCCACTCCCTTCTGCCCTTACCACAAAGAAATTACTAATCTGGAATTTTGTTTTCAGTTTCCATCTTTTCCAGTTCATTTGCCACCATTTTTTTTTCTTTGGTGGTTGTTGTTTTTAATAAATCCTTGGAGCTCACTACTCATATTCACCTTGAAATTTTATCCACTGGGCTTTCATGACCTTGTCCCCTCAGTACTCCTTTTGCCTTTCTAATAATTCACCCTGGTTTTCCTTCTCATTTTTCATGTATGTACCACAAGGCACTTGTAGCCTTGGTACACTTTGTTTCTCCTACATTTTTCATATAGTACACTCAGTATCTAACATTCCTCCAAGTCCTATTACTATGCCAATCAATCTTAAATCCAGTTCTATAGGAGAGATAAGAACTAAACCATTTTAATGGCATACATAAAGTCAGCTCACTATAATACAAGTATATTATAGTGTTAAACCTCACAAAAGCCTGTGAGAAGCAAAGGCAGTAGTATTTCTCTACTACAGTGGCAGAGAACAAATCAATTATCCAAAGTCACGTTTCGTCCTGTGGCAGCCTCTGGGTTACCAACTAGAGGATTCTTTTAACCTTTTTACCTCAAGATCTGTATATTGGCTCATGTATTTTACACTTCTTGGGCTTTAGAATGGATTTGCCTAACTTACAGGCAGTGCAGACCAATGGTATGCATCGTGTCTCACCAGCCCAGCTTGCTGTCTGTTCACCAAATGGTTCTCTGAGAAGATGGGTGGGAGAACATCCAGCCCAGGAGGAATCATTGCTCTGCCTCACCACACGGCTCTGAAGCACCACTGCGTTGGGCTGTACTGCAGGAAACTGCAGAATTCAGTTTCCTAAACTATACCACGAGCAAGCAAAGCCACGGTTAATCCGATCAGTGGAAGCTTAAACATCACCTCTGAGGAGTCCAGATTCCCACGTGGCTTCTGACAACCGACATGACTGAGCTGAGACCTTTGTCCCTCCACCAGCACCGCACTGCCAAATGAGTTTCCTTTTTCCTGACTTTGCCATGTTCATTGCAGCACAGGCCCCAGCTCTTGGTCTCGCCTTGTTCTAGCAGCTACATCAACTGGCTCCTTCTTCCTGCTTTTTGCTTTTCCTTTTCTTAATCAGCCTAGCTCCGGCCTTCACTACCACCCCGTCAGGCGGGACACAAGCCACGTGTTACCTAAGACGGAGACAGCATATGTCTTTCCCGCTCTACCAGCTTTCCGGCGGGAGTATTTTGGGGCCTATGGGAGTGACAAAATCTGGCCCTCCACTGTAGCCGGGTGCCGCCGCCGCCGCCGCCACCGCCGCCACCCTGCCTGTCATTCAAGCCACGGTGCCCAGCTTCCACGTCCCCCGCCGCTCCTCGGTGCCCTCGCCTCACCTGCGGCAGGCCCACACCCCGGAGGGGCAGCGGGGCCGCTCGCTACTGGGGTCACGGGCACCCTCAGATTAGCGACCTGCCCAGCGACAACGGAGCGGCCCCGGCAGCTCAGTCCGGTGACATCCCCCAGCAATTTTCTCATTGTCCCTGCCGGGAGGCCTCGCTCGTCGCAGAAGGGAAGGGCACCATCCCCACGGAAGCACTGCGGCTGCCCCGGCCCGGCCCGAGACCTGTCGGTGCGCCCGCGACTGTGGCGGCGCCTCTCAGCCCCTCGCGCGGAGAACGCGGCCGGCCCCGG
>VZSE01008641.1:816340-885973 GCA_013398275.1 Promerops cafer
GCAGCCGGCCGGGGGTCGGGAAGGGCGCAGCGCCGCCGTCCCCGGAGGCCCCCGCTGAGGCCGCCCCGCTGACCAACAATCACGTCGCCGCCGCCGCTGCAGCTGCCGGCGGTGAGGCGGAGGCCCCCGCCGCGGCCCCGTCGCCCTCCGGGGAGGCAGTGCTGCTGTACCGGGACAAGTCGAACCTGTACCCGGGCGGCGTGCAGGCGGGGCCCGGCGGAGCCGCGCTGCGCCCCAACGGGCAGACCAAGTCGCTGGTGCCGCAGCGGCTGGCGCTGGAGTACATCGTGCCCTGCATGAACAAGCACGGCATCTGCGTGGTGGACGACTTCCTCGGCAAGGAGCTGGGCGGGCTGGTGGCCGAGGAGGTGCGGGCCCTCCACCACACCGGCCGCTTCACCGACGGGCAGCTTGTCAGCCAGAAGAGCGACTCCTCCAAGGACATTCGCGGCGACAAGATCACCTGGGTGGAGGGCAAGGAGCCAGGCTGCCAGACCATCCGGCTTCTCATGAACAGCATGGACGATCTCATCCGGCACTGCAACGGAAAGCTAGGCAACTACAAAATCAACGGCAGGACGAAAGTGAGTGAGGGAGGGAGGGAGCTGGGACCCCCGGTGCCTGGCCTCCCCCTGCTCCTGCTGCCGGGGGGGTTTGTGGCGGGGGGGCCGGGAGCGGGGCCGCGGAGCCGGCGCTTCCCTGGCTGCGGGCGTGTGTGCGCGCACGTGTGCGGCTGTCTGCGGGGCTGCGTGCGTGTGCGCACGTCCGTCCGGCTGTCTGTCTGTCCGTTCCGGGTGCCTGTGCGGGGCTGTGCTGTGCGTGTGCGCCCGCTACCGCTCCGCTCCCCGGAGCCGACTCATACTTGCGAGTCGTGTCCAGTTCTGGGCTCCTCAATACGAGAAAGAAGCTCCTGTCTTTCTCTAGAGGGTCGCGCAGAGGGTCTCCAAGATGATTACGGGTTTAATCTCTATCATGAAGAGAGACTGCCCTTTTAGTCTAGTGAAAAGAGGAGAGAAGGGATCTCATTAATGTATGTAAATATCTCAGAGGTTGATGTTAAAAAGACTATGCCAGACTCCTCAGTGTTGCCCAATGACAGGACGAGTAGCAGTGGCCATAAACTAAAACACAAGAAGTTCCACCTCAACAAGAGGAAGAGCTTCTTCACGTTGAGGGTGGCGGAGCACTGGAACAGGCTGCCCAGGGAAGTCTTGGAGTCTCTGTCCGGAAACATTCAAAATCCACCTGGAAGCCTTCCTGTGTAACCTGGTCGAGGTGACCCTGCCTGGGCAGGAGGGTTGGACTGGATGATCTCCAGAGATCCTTTCCAACCCTAACAATTCTGTGACTCAGGCCCGGCCGCGGCGGGACCCCCGGCCGCGGCGGGACCCCCAGCCCCAGCGGGCCGGGGCCGCAGCCTCGACGGCCGGCTTGCTGTCCCGCGGGCAGCCTGGGGATTGCTCTCTACCGGGAAGGTGCGAAAGGGTTTGTTTGCAGGAAAAAAAAGGTGATCTTGTTTATATGCCTGCGTTTTGTTAAAATCCCCTTGACCTGGAAGCTTATCTGCTTCAGTGATGAATATTGAAATGCGAGTTCTTTCGTGGTCTCCCGAAAAACAGTGTAGCAGTGCTCTGAAGGGCTTCGCGAAGCAGGGGGCTGGCTGCGAGGCGTCCCGGCGGCGGCGCTGGCTGAAGAGCGTGGAACCACTTGTGCATAGCGTTTGCAGGCTCGCATGAATGGGCCAGGTTTTGGTAAGCCTTGGCTCAGGATGTGGCCTGCCAGGTGCAGGACTTAAAAATGTGGTCAGGAGAACCGCATCAGTGAGTGCCCCGATGGCACAATAAACCCGTGAGTTACAGTGCGGCGCTCTGGCAAATGGTGTTGTGGCAGGCAGCGGAGTAACAGCCATGGAGCAGGGCGGCTTTGGCCAGAGTTCTTATTTTACTCTCATCAAGTCACTTCTCCGCAAAAGTCTTACTCCTTAGCTCTATTTCGAGACCAGAGAACTGAGTCAAAATCTCCCATTTTATTAGCCTACTTTGCGATTCTTTTCTAGTCCTTTAAATAAAATTCATGCCCTTGGTAGAGAACTAGTAATGAATATTCATCAGTATCTTTTCAGTTTGAAAAAAAAAGAAGAGGGATGAAGCCCCTTCAGACTTTGCTACCTCTGTTAAAGCATAAGGAAGCCAGTGAAATCGTAGGAGTCATCCTGCCGAGGTGGTTGCACTGTCACAGATGGACTGTTGTTGCTGCAGCTGCAGGATCTCAGCTGGTAGGAAGCTGCGGGAGGGAGGAAGGGAGAAACTGGATGGCAAAAAACAGCCCTGGATTTGTTCAGGGCACGGGAAACTCCCATGATAAAGAAAAGAGGGTGGGAATTTATTTTTTTTTTTGTAATGCTGTCTTTGCATTTCTTCAGTTGAACCAGTACTGTGCTAAAACTTTTCAATGGGAACATGGTGTAGAGTCGTCATAGATCCCTGCAGGACGTTTTAACCCAGCTTATCTTTCAAGTGGTCTTAAATCTCTTCATGGCTTCAAACTTGCACTCTAAAAATATTAGTGGTTATGCTGGATTTCAATTTTATGCAGCAAAAAGGAATGCTGCTTCTGTTTTTATGTGCAGTGGTATGCTTCTGTAAAGAATAGGTGTCAGAGCTTTTGGAGTTGTAATCCTGAATCATGCTTGTAATTCCTGCACTACTGTATTTTATGTTCCTACTTGGTTTTCAGTCGCTGCTGAAATCTCTCTGTTTGGGGGATCAGAACAGGTGCAGGATCACATCCATAAAAGCATGGTACTTTATTCCTTGGTGGCACAGAAATGCATTGCTTTGTCTTCTTACTTTCCCTTGCTTATTTCCCTCTGACAGGTGTTTTCTCTAGGCTACCTGGGCCACCTAGAACTGATCTACTTAAACTGATGTGGTTCTACCTAGTCCTGAATGTCAACAAGTTACTCTCCAGCCTGAAAGATATCTATACAGCAGTAGTTATAAACTAGCCAAGTACCTTTGAGGTGTGTGGAGACAGCAGCAAGTATAAGAGAATGGCTAGCTATTTACTCATCTTGGAAGTCCTGACTTACTGCATTCCTTGCTTTTGTTCTCTTTCTTTCCAGACTCTGCTTCCTTCTTTTCTCTAGCAGACGGTGGCACATACTTGCATATTTGAGCTCTAGTGTCTATCTCCTACTTCCTGTTATTTTCTAGTTTTTTCTTCTTTCATCTTTTCATAAATTCTCTTTTTTTTCCTTTGTCTTATCAGTTGCCACATTTGTACATGCATGTATTTCTGTTTCTTGCCTGTCCTGTTCTTACATAGCTAGCGGAGGTAAAAGTCTGCTCATCAAAATCAGGAAAAGAGATCGTCCTGAATCTCACCCAGGTGAGGTTTTTCCTCCTTCCACCATATGGAGCATGAAAAAGGGGATAAGGGTGGGGACAGGTTTATGATTTTTTTGCTAGCTTTCTCTTTCCCATATTATGGACTCTGCTGATCTGAAGCTTGCATCCTTTACTGGTCCTGGAGTAATACTGCGACTTCGCAGTTGTGGACGGGGTTCCTAATAATCACCATATAACCAGACATCTGATCAATCAGCTGTTCCTCTTTCTGCTTGCCAGTACACACAGTGCCAACCATCTCCTAAACCCTACCCCCTGCCTTTAGTTGGAGGGACATTAAATAGACAGTTTGATAGGCCCTGTTGCATCACGTTAGTTTTTCCTTCATTCCTACTTCTAGAAAGCTGTCAAGAGACCAGTCCTGTTCAAACTGCTGCATTTTAATGCTCTCCTCTCTCTACTAGTAGGCCAGTGGCACCCACTGCTTCTTAGCCACCTGTAGCTTAAAAGAATTGCTTTATTTGTTACACATCATGGAAGCTTGCTTTTCTGCTTTTTCTGGCAATTGCTCATCTCTTACTCTGTAGATCCTGGAGTTTTCTGAAGACCTAGAGGACTCTGGATTCAGACAAGTCTGACTGAGCCCTATTAAATTCGATTCTTTCAAAGTTAGTAATGCTTTTTTGAAAAATAATTCTCCAAGAGTGAGTGGATTTCTCATACCCTGCTGTTAGTTTTTTATAAACTGCACAGAAGAGGCTCCCTGCTCTTGCCACTTATTTATGTTGCAGCTTTCCTACAAACATGTTGGATTAATGTTACCAAGGAAAAGTAAGATTTATGGGTGTTCTTTCCACTATATATTATTCTACAAAATATAACTGTAAGCATGTGTGGCAGTAAGAAGACAAATGAAAAATAAGAGGTAGGGAATAAGAACTTGGCAACCAAGGAGGTACTGGAAAGTGATGATGATGCCAAAACTCTGATAGAGGAAAGGAAAGTGAGCATGGGGGCAGGTGTGCAGCTCGGGTAAGTCCTGCTCTGATTGAAGGACCCAAGAGCTGTGACTGGAGATCTGTGCTTAGGAATGTCTGTAAAGTGGGGGGCTTTCCTTCAATTTGCTTGTGGCATGTGCGATTACATTGATCCTCCTGTATCATTCTGGAGATCATTTCACTATCATACCTTGAATTTATTTATTGGTAGAAAACTTACTGATCTAATTGGTTCCTAGCAAATGACCTCATGTATGGGTTTGAATTTGCCACTGAGTTGTGGGAAAGTGTGGGTAGGTCTCTCTCAGTCTCCCGGTACTCACTTGTGTTGCTTGACCTTGATACAGAATATGACCAATGCTCATCCTTATCTGTTGGTTCTTTCCCTGACAGCAGCGCTTCTGTTGATGATGTTGTTTTCTTGTAGATGAGTGTGCTGGTCAGCAAAGGATCGTGTGGTGATTCATGGATACACAACAGCCCACACACAGTTCTTAAATCCCTGTTGGAGTAGAGTCCTGACATGTGATGAGCATAGTTTTCATTTGTTGTTCCTCCTGTACAAGCCTTTTGGGTCCCAGATGAAGCAGATGATCAGGAGACTGATTGGGGTTTCTCCTGCAAATGATCTTCTGATTGAGAAGCACAGGAGTATCCAGAAAGGACTCTTGTTTACAGCCATCTTTAACATTGCTGAGATTGACAGGTTCTCCTACTAGAGAAAATTACAGAGATATGCTGGTTTCTGAGGGGCAGCTATGTGGTGATTACAGCTCTGAAGTGTGGTATGAATATAGTGTGTCCAAGGGTGGGGAGCACTACCTGTAACTGCTAGAGCTTCTCCACACCCCTGTGTGTTAGGCTGTAGTTCAATGAGCATTTTGGGCTGGCAGTGCTGGAGAAGTAGTCACTCTTCTTTGCCAGCACAAGTATTTACATGGCCATCCTGTGAACTGGTTTGGGGAACTGATCCATCCGAAAAATAAACTGGCAAAAGAAGTGCTCCTGGTTCAGTGTTCGGATGTTTGTGCTGGCACAGAGGACTGGCAGATGGTGAGACTTTCTTTCAGCAGCAATGCAAATTTATGCCAGTTTTAAGTGTTTGCCAAACTACAGCCTTAGTTTAGCACTTGGAGTCCGATTCTCCCAAAATTTGCCCTTGAAAATTCAAACACAGTTTAAGAAATCTTCGCTAGCTATGTATTTTTTTCTTTCTTAACTTCTGGTTTTTTGCTCTTTTGTATTCAGTGTGAGACTCAGTTCTTGCCATCAGAAACACATTCTTCTGTCCTTCAAGAATCTTTCTTACAACAATTTTAAACAGAAACTTTGCTTGTCTACCCACCAGGTGATCACAGGTAACATATACATTGGAAACATGTATTTTCTCCAAATGAAAACTGATATCCCCCACACTCCCAGCTTCAAAACCAACCTACTCTTAAGCTTATTGGCTGTTCCTATCCATTATTCTAGAGTTTTATTAGCATCAAAGATGTTTTTGACTTCTCTGTTTCAAGACAGAGCTGGATTGGCATCATCTGCCATGAACAGTATGCTGCAGCTTGCTACTGTTTGCTGCTGGTAAGGAAGGTCCTTGCTCAGCCCCATCCCCTTGTTCCAGCTCCAGTACTTGTTCTTCTTCTGGGGCTCTGTCTGATATGGGCAGTTTCAGTACTATTTCACATTTCATGTCCCGCTCATTTCCTCTCTGTTGCCTGGTGCATTAGGATAGCTGTATGAAATTCTGGGTTGGTCTGTTGCTTGCTTTTCCAAGCCATTTTTTGACTGTTGCTGGAGTTCATGTTTTTAGTTGTTACTGTTCTGGAGATAAGGAACCTGTGACATTGTAGTTTGTGCCCATCCGTGATTTTGGTATACTGTGGATAATTAATTTTTTCCTGTCAGTGATATCAATGATTTTTTTGCCCATTTTGCTACTTTGATGTTCTATGCTTTCTCTTCTGCACAGAATGGGCTCATTTAATACTGCCTGAGAATCAAGCGGGATGCTTCTCATCATAGCTGTACAGCTCGAGAGGAAGAGCTGTCTTCCCTTCCCTGTGGCCTCTTGGACTGAAATTCTTTGCAAGTGATGTCCTGCCAAGTCATAGGACTGTCTGAACGGCAATTCTCAGATCCCTGTGTTAGTTGTATCAGTAACCTTGACTGGTTGGTTGAGAGATGTTTTCCTTTTTTTCTAGATGGTGCTTAATTTCTGAATAGGCTGCTAGCTATTTCCTGAAAAAATAAATCAGCAGCATATTATTCTCTTCTGTGGTATTTACCATGTTCATTAGATTTGTATTTCAGTTGGATTTAACCTGTTTTGGTTAATATCTGATAGCTCTTGGCTTGAACAGGCTAGGTTGCTATTGGAATTTTGCAGGGTGCTGTCTTTCTAGTTGCTTCTGTGTTGTTTTGTACTGGGTGCTAGTACGTATGTTTGTACCTCTAGGTATGTACATAGTGTACCTGGAATTTAAATGAAGGCTTTCTCCTGCAGCAGAAAGGAAACTTGTTACAAAAGGGAAACGGATACTCTATATAAAGAAAAAATGTCTTCGTGCCTATCCGGAGACTAAATAGTTTCTCTTTAGGCTCCTTAGAGAGCTCTTGTACAAAGACAGCACTTTTTTTCAGTTCAAAAATTAATTTTGGGACTGTTGTGAGTGGGTTGGTTAGTGAATTCTTCAGTAGGACACTCGTGGGGCTCCCTGGATCTTGTGCTGCTGTATTTTGTTACTTTGCAGTGGGGGAGTGACTGCAGACAATGCAAGGACTGTACAAGTATTTTTTGGAAATCAACATGCTCAGATTATATCAATTCAAGTTCTTTATTCACTGGCATATTTTTTACACTCCACTAAGAAAACAGTATTTTGAAAGCACTATTTTTAGTGAACAGAACAGTAGAGTTATTTGATTTTGCAGTTACTATTGAGTGAAATAGTTGTTATTTATGATACCTTTTTGTCTTCTGCATTTGTGACTTATGTAGACCCTTCAGAAGGAGGACTAATGCTAGTCTTTGAGGCCTTTTGGGAAAGTTATTTGGTGCTGATGAAATCCTTGTGAACTCCTTAGAGTTTCTGAAAGTTATTGGTTAATGATGGGTGGTCAGGCATATTTCCAGTGCAGGCTTGTGCCAGAATTAGCTGGTAAAGTGGCAGTCGTAAGCTTCAGGTCAAAATCCACTCGCTGTTCCAGGGCAGTGTCTGTCAAAAATAGGGCAGTGCTTTTATGCACGTAACAGCTGCTTACACTTGAAGACTTTCTTGTTCTTTGGTATTTAACTTAAAACTGCTTGAGAGTATTTTTGTTAGCGCACAGTGTTATAAATAGGAATCGGGTAGAAATGTGCATGCCTGCACGTCTGTGCAGAGGTTGTGTGTGGAGGTAGGGTGGTTATCGATACGTTAGTTGTGTGTGTAGTGCTCTGACAAAGAGATGAAGTCCATACCTGTAGGATAACTAATGGTGCCTAAAGAAAAAGGTTATTTGATACCCTAGGATTAATTTTACACATTAATTTAGGCTCAGATGAGCTTAGAGCACACAATTTGACAATGAAGGCATTCTGCATCATAGAAATTACGTACAACTTTGAGGAGATGCTGCTGTGTCACCTCAATGTGCTGTGGTGAGAGTAGAGCCTGAGACTGCCTTGCTTTGTTTCAGCAAAAACAAACATGATGTTGAAAATTATACAAAGGTGAACGCAGTGAGGGAGTTTTTCATTTTGGTCCTAGCAGGGTGGAGGAATTGTTGCATTGACTGTAAAGTTACAAAACGTACTAAATGCTGAAGACTTTAGGGCCTTATATGTATTTGCTTGGTTTGGTTTATTTTTCCTGGATTTTGTTTGTTTTGTTTGATTTGTCTTTTTGTATGAAGATATTTTAAATCTGCTTCCAGGAAGAGCTTGTATTATCAATTCACATCAATTTGTTCCGTTAATAGCTTGAAATTCTCGGTGAGGTGTAGAGGCTATAGGATTCTCTGCTGGGAATAGTCTTGCTGTGGTTTACTGCCCTTCTGTTATGCCAGGGACTGTTACCTTCCTGCTTGAGTAGGTCAGATGGCTGCAGTTATATAGTTATAACAGTCTTGAAATTACTAGTCAAATGAAACAAAAAAGTTTCATTAATAGTTTAGCCTGACTGTTGTGATAATGTGGAATTTAAATTACTATAGATTAAAAACTTGTCCCAACTTTAAGGCAGCACTCCTCATATGTTTAAGTTCTCTGTGCTGTGAAAAAGTCAGGGATGCAACATGTGTAGGGTTTCCAAAGCAGTTTATCATTGGTTAATAACATATCTCTCTTGTTGCTGCTCTCTGTCCTGTTCAAGCATCTGTTCAAGCAGCTAAACCTTGCTGTGGATGCCAGGATCCCTCAACAGTTTCTGCTGTATTCGAACAGTGTGTGGTCTGTTCTCTGCTGAAGGCATTGGGCCCTTCCAGTTTCAGTGGTTGCTGCATTGTTGTTCAGGCAGCTGGCATGCAGCCTTACTGCTGTGAGAAAGGAAACTGTGGCCAGTTGATAAGGGCATCTTAAACTGACTCCTTTTCAGCTGGCACGCTGGATGATGCCCAGTGAAATAGATGCTGGCTGAATCGTACCTCTGTTTGGCTTAATCTTATTTGTGTGTGCTTTAGCGCCTCTATGACAGCGCATCAGCCAGGCAGTAGCGCTGCTCATTGTGGTGGATTTGCCATCTCAGGTCATACAGGGAGACACTGAGAGAGCTGGGGCTGTTTTTGTGGCAGAGGAGAAGGTGTGAGGGGACCATACCAGTGTGTACAGATACTTGATGGGAGGAGTGAAGGAGAGGGAGCCAGACTCTTGGCAGCAGTGCTCAGTGGCAAGGCAGTGGGTACGCTGAGATGCAAGAAATTCCATTGAAATGTAAGAAATGCTTTTTCCATTGTGATGAACCAAGAAGCAGATTGCTGAAGAGGTTGTGGAGTTTCCATCCTTGGAGATACTTAAAACCTGATCACTGGTCACCCTGCCTGCTCTGGGTGACCCACCTCTGAGCAGTGGGCTGGACCAGGTGATCAGCAGTGGTGCCTGCCAACCTCAGCGCTCCCATGGAAAAAAAATACTGCAGTTTGAAATAGAAAAGATACAAAACAAGCCAAATTCTGCAATCTGTTAAAATATTTTTTTCAGCAATGGCACTGTCAGTATAAGTCCTGCTTATTTCATCTCTGAATGAAGTTACCAGTTGTCTGTCTTCCAAGTAGTGGTCATTTGCTCCCTAAAGGATCATTGTGGTCCAATATGCCACTAATGTAAGTGAAATATTCCTGCCTTGGATCCCTTTTGTTCATCCAGGTGGTCGCTTTTACTAAGTCTGTGCTGCTGCCTCTTTCCTGTTTTCTCCCAAGTTGCCTGTTTTTCCATTCATGTGTGCATATGCTCATAGCACAGTCCTTTCCTAGCATAGCTTGCTGATACAAAGCACGTGTACACTTCACAAGACTCATTTAAGCAAATGTTTAAGAAATTAAAGTCAATGACCTGTAGGGGATTCATACTTTCTCTCCAAAATTATTTTAAAGTTGTATATGATCTTGGGTCCATTTCTGTACTGAGAGGGCATAGTGCAGCAGGCATAGTTATCCTTTTCTTGCAAGACAGACAGAAAAATGAAATATGCTGTTTCAAAGCCACAAGCTACCAAGAAGTGCTTTACTTTTAATATTTCACATATTTTTACTTTATTTATGTAGTAAATTTGTAACAAACATCTGGCCAAATATTATTTTTGGTACATTTCAGTTTTATTTTACTTACGAAAAATTCCACCCACTCCATATTAAAAAAGCTAAATGTGGGGAGGGAACATTTGAACTGGTAAGAGTCAGGCTTATGTATTTTGCCAGGCTGTTGAATAAATAAAAAACCTGCAGCTCTGAAGTTACAGTCCTTACCTTTTCCATCTACCTTCTAATCATTTTCTTTCATCTGTATTCCCCACACAAACTTGCTGCTCCTTCCCACTTCCATCCTGCCCGTGCTCCCCTGAGAACCTTGTTCTGCAGTGGTGTGTTCCTTCCCTGTTGAGGGAGAGGGGAAGGGAGAAGGGACGGGTGCTGAGAGAGGCCGGCTGCCCCAGCAGGGGTGCAGAGGACGAGGCTTGCCTCAGTTGCTGCTCTCTGCCAGGTACAGCAGTTGCAGGCACCCTGTCAATGGCCTGTCCTCCCCTAGGACTGTGTTAGAGAGATAAGAGCCATGTGCCTCTCGGGAGGTGTCAGCTTGGCCATCCCCACCATATATCTAGTGGTAAATTGAAGCCAGATGGAGTTGTGTTCATCTGAAGTGGCCTTCTGCATGAGCTAGATGCTAGGCCATGAATTGTAGGTTAAACCTAAGCGTTTTTGAGGAGTATCCAGTCTTACTGTAAAAAATCCCTAAAATTTAAAGCCATTTGTTCTTATTGTTCAGATGCTGAAGACCCACTCTGCTCAAAGCTTACACTTTTTGCACTCTGGCTAATTTGGTTTAGGTTCTAGCAGGCTGCCTTCTTGTGTGTGCTCAGTGTGAGTTCTTCCTTATCAAACGTCTGTTTCACACAAGTGTTTGTCATCTATGTTTATGCTACTATGTAGTTGTTGTAAATAATCAATAATTGTTCTGTATATAAAGCTTCAAAGTGTATATAAAATCATGTTCTCATATACCATCTACCTTTGGAAATCCAGGAGCTCTGAGACAGAGGCTGTATCTAGACCACTGCCTGTAATACGTGCAGATGGATGGACACATTTGCCATTAATTTATGTAATCTTGTTTTAAAAGCCATTTGTACTTTTGGCCTCTGTAACATCCTGTAACAGCGAGTCCTGCAGTTTGATTAGATGGAAAAGGAACTTCCTTTTGTTTAAAACCCACTGATGGTGATTTCAGTGTCTCCTAGACTGTATTGTGAAAACTCAATTCCCAGTAGTTTTACTTGTCATATTCTTAAAAAAAGTCTGGCATTTGCTTGCATGCATTTTTTTCAGCTGACATGCTTTCCCTCCTAAATTGAAGAATTATGGTCTTTTCAGTGTTTATCTAATGGGTGCTGTTTCATGGTTCTAGTTATTCCTGCTGCACTTCTGTGCAGCTTTTCTGGTTCTGTTGATCAAGGTAAGGCAAGCAGAAGCACAGTATTTAATGTACAAATATATCCCGATTTTGTATGCTGGCAGGGTGATATATTCTGTGTTGCCTTTCCTTGTTTAGTGATTTATGACACTTTAGTTGCTTCCTCTGCTGTGCTGACATGAAGTTCTTGGGAGAACAGCCTGTATTTACTAAATTTTTTTTCTAAAGTGATGGTATCCAGTTTAGAAGACATCACTGTAGAAGAAAGGTTTTTTTTTTTCTCCCAAGGGGTATTTCTTTGCACTTACTCTTTCTTGAATTTCACCTCCCATTTTGTTGTTTAGGCAGTTGGTATCATTTTACACCCCTCTGTGTGCCCTTCTGCAGCCAGGGCTGGGAGGCACTGCAGCGTATTTAGGTATTGCAGGTAAACTCTGCTCCTTCACCCCCTTTTCCCGGGGTGAAAAGGGGAAATAGTACAAGTCCTCTGGGAATCCTGCTGGTAACACCTCATTTTTCACTAAAAGGAGGTTAGTTTGCTGTAGTGAAATTGCAACTGGAATTTACTATTTTATTGGTCTTTCCTTTGCCTGTTCCATTATTACGAAATGCCTTGGAAGTAAGATCCATGGTTCAAGTGCTTTATATTTAAAAATGTTTAATGTTTGCATTAAAATTAATGGGTTGAGTAAATTTGTATTAAATCTCCACTGTAGCTTGGACAAAATGACATGTAATGACTCTTGAAGGCCTCCTAACACCTGGCAGAGACTCAAGAACAACATAGGAGTTCCTATACTGGAGTCCTGACTTTGTCATTTTCCTTAGTGAAAATAGAAAATGGGAGTTGTCTCACTCATGAGCCAAGACTATGCCAAAATTACATTGTAAGAGGTAATAAGATAAACATACATTATTTTTACCTGTTTAGTCCTATAGCTTTATAGAGGACCTTGTAAACATGGAAAATAATATTCCACTCCAGGACATGAAATATAGATTAAGATACTATGAACTAGCTTTGTTTTCAGTTTAGTTGTCTCATATAGCAGCTTGAATTTTGCAGATTTCTAGTTTTTACTGTCTTTTACTCTTTCTGCACTCACATCCTGCTACTTTGAAGAAACACACCCACTGAAAGACAAAGCTAGTAATAAATGATGCTTCCTCACCATTGAGACTTAGAGTTCTGCAATTCAACTTAGAATAGCTCCATATTAAAACCCCAGAGAAAACTTGCCTTTGAAGAGCAAAAATTCCAATGCACCCCCCCCCTTCCTCCTCCCCCCCACCCCTTCCCTTTGGGAACAGCTTTCTGGAGGGAGTGATGGAATTCTTCAGGGGCTCAGTAGGGAACAGAATTTGCCAGTGATGGGAAGATGGTGTCCCTTAGAGATTTTTTTTCCTTTGAAATATTTGTTACACTTTTTTTTCATCATCCAGCCCTCATTTTTAAGGAACAGTTATCTTGGTTTGGGAACCCTTAATTAAGGGTTGTCTTTACAGAGGAAGTAAATCCTTGTTTTCTGGAGTAACTCTCAGTTGTCTTCATGGTAGCTATATCACATTGCCTGTATTGATTCTGGAAATAAAATATATCGGTCTTTTTACTGATCTGTGTGTGTGCCAAGTGTGGGGATAAGTTGATCAATAGGCTTGAGGGCAGAGCTGGCATTCAGAGAGATAAGTAGCTTTTTGCAAGGCCACTCAATGCGAACATTTTACCTGGAGTAGAGATGGTGTGAGCAGCCTTCTGCATGCAGTGGGTGGATATGAGCACGGTGCTGTGCGTGGAGCAGCTGCCTTTTTCTTATCTTTGGTTGCAAATCTGTGTGCTGAGAGTAACTTTTGATGTCCAAGATGTTTTGTGGTGTGCTTCATTAAGGGGCTGGAAGACACCCAAAAACAATTACAGCTGAGGCCTGCTGAGGTATCTCACACGTTAATGCTTGCAGCTTGCTTTCATGGGTTTAGCAGCAGGGCAGTCACAATTAAAACCCGTGCTGTGGGACTTGCTCCCTTCGTTACTGCAGCACATGCAAGTGCATCCACTGTCCACAGGTCCTTGCCCACTCCTCCCCTTCCTCCCTGTTCTTCCCTGCAGCCTTTCTCTGCCTTCAAAATCAGCTTTACTCTTCTTGGTTGCCTGTCTCCAAACAAGTGTGACTTTGAGAGGATACAGAAAAAGTTTTGGGATCTGTCGTGTCTTTAGCATAAAAATACAGGGCCATTTACTACACATAGTAGAAATTAGTAAATCAGTTGGCTGCCCACAGATAATTTCTTGAAGTGCAGTCTCTTATTTAGAAACTGCTACCCATTGTTAGCGTGCAATACTAGATATATGTTTTAGGAGATCTGTTGTTTATTTTCAATAATTATGTAGAAATTTTATTAAAAAATACAGTCTCTGCCTGAAAGACTATTTCTGCCAGTCCTGAAATCTGAAGTGATTGCTTGCTGATTTGAAGGGGAAGTTGACTGTATAGAAATCTGGAATCTAAGATTTTTAGAATTGGCTGCTGTTCTGTTTCTTCTTTAGTTCTCGTGATACTCCATGTAACTTTCCCCCTTTCAATAATGCAGACTTTTGTCCGTGTTGCCATTCCTTCTGGTGTCTCCTACATCTTCCTTTCATTTCACTGTACGTTGTCTGTCTATCAGTAATTTCCACTGCTGTTGCTTGAGCTGATGATGAGTTCATAACTTGGGTATGAGTTGTTTTGGGTTATTTGCAGACTGAGGCAAACACTTTGTCATCCATTATGCTCTTGCCTCTTTTTTTTCTTTTTTTCTTCTTTTTTTTAAATTGGCATAACATTAAGCTGGGAACAGGCTTTACTTAAGCTCTGCAGATCTTGCATGTAGGTTGCATAAATATGTGCTGTGGAACAGTCCTCTCGGTCTGACGTGACACCTCTGATCTCGGCTACTACTGCTAATCCCTGCAATCTCTCCCCAGTGCATACTGTAGATTGCAAAGCGCTGGCTGTCCTTTGGTTTACCAGGAAAGTTCCTGCTGATTGAATTTTTAGGGACGTACAGATAAACCTTTCTGCAGAAACACCAGAGAAGGAGGTGTGCGTATCCTGTCTTGAAATCCATTATTTCTAGATGGGGTGTGGACTAGTGTGTTTCTCTTTCTTACTAAATACAGTGCTTTTAGGAACATTTAAGAGTATGTAAGTGCTGGCTGCATACTGACACAGCTGATGTTGAGAGTTTTGACTTTCTGTGTGAACATTTGAGGGGAGAGGTCCTGGTTCTGTGCTCTTCTGAATGCCTTGGAAGAGGGGGCGAAAAACATCTCAGTGACAAGTTGTTAAAGAGAAGCTTTCTTGTTCCTGTCAGGTTTTGTACACCATGGCTTTTTTGCTTACATCACCACTTTGTGTAGAGTTTGGGTTCTGTCACTTTATGATTTTTACAGTGGGAAATTTGGAGTTTGAGGTTAGCATGTGGCTCCTGACCACAATACTTGTTGAGTTAAAGACAGTCATAACCAATTTGATTGACAGGATCCTTGTCACTTAACATTAACAGGCTTTTTAGTTGTTCACAGGAAAGGACTAATCTATGGAGAAGCCTACTTGCCTTTTAGGAAGGGTGAATAATTATATATATATATATANATAGTGGCAAAGATGAAAAATGGTAACTTTTTTGATTGAATTGGTTTTCTTCGTAGCAGCTTCCTAATGCCAAGTATAAACAGACTTGGAACAAACCAGATGGGTCTGTTTTAACCAATTTATAGTTAATAATGCAGCATGTTCTATTTTTTCCAAAGCATGAGAGTGATGTGTTTTTCCATCACGCTGGTCTCCTGGGCCAGTGGTTGTGATCGATGCGGGGACTGGGAAAAAGCCTGTTGAAGCAGCACCAAGGAGCTCTGCAGGAGGTCCTAACCTAGAGATGATCTTGTTGCTGCCATGAACATAGACTCACTGTATGGTCAGCTGAATTGGCATTTCAGAAGACGGTGGGGCTTTTGTATCAGCCAGACAAGCACAGACAGTTTCCTCAGGTGCTTTTTTGTCCCTGGAGTCAGTGTTGGGTACGTTCAGATCTTTCTCATGCTCCCAAGGCCGCGTGCTCCTAGAGCAAATACATTGCATTCCTGAGCCACTCTCCTCCAGGAATTCCACTGAGCCAGTGCAGCCTCCCTGTTGCAGCAGAATGCCTCCTTAACCTGAAATGACATGGCTGGCTCTGCTGGGACATACAGAGAAGGGGTGGGTTTGGGAGTCACTTTTCCAACTTGGCATGCCAACGTCAGCAGTCCTGCTCCTGGTGTTAGTGATCAGCCTGTAGTGCTGTGTGGCCTCAGCTGTTCCTCAAGGCTTTGCCCAAGGACTGGTGGGAACTGAGACAGCTGGAATACTAGTAGATTTGTTTAATGCCTGCGTGAACTGGATACACTGGGTGATCTGGTTAAAACAACAAAACCCCAAGTGTTGTTTATGCCAGCTGGGAAAGAGGTCCTATTACAGGACTGTGGTGAGATTGTAAAGAAAAACTTGGATGGAGACAGTTATGTGTAAAAGCCCATAAAAAGTAACATGGGCAGAGTCAGCATTTCTTGCATTTAAATTGTAGGTGGCTTGAAAGCATATTACAGGCTGCTCGTTGCTGTTTGGCTTTAAACCTTACTCAGACTTCTGTGCAGTGCTAGTATAAATTAAATATGCCCATAAATAAATGTCTAATAGCATTTCAGGCCGTAGTTACTTCTTTTTCTGTAATATATAAATAATTTCAAAGAATTGTCTGGACTTTAATAGTAGGAATGAATGCTGTAGTATATGATGTGAAGTTTGGAATTCTGTGGGCATGCTGAATCACATATGTCCCCTTGAAAATAGCCTTAAAACCTGTTTTAAAATCATTCTCCTCGGCATACAGTAAATCTTTCTATGGTTAAAATCTAGAGGTGGTACCTGAGGCCTAGATTTGGACATTCTACTACATCTACATGAACATTTACTAAACTTAAGGAACTTGCAGTGCACAAGTATTTCCAAGTATCTGGCTAACCATAGTACTGAACACACAATCCTGTTCCCATGCAGTTGCGCAACATTAAAATTTATTTGAAGATACCTTTCCTACAAGCTACATTTTGGTTATGTAGCTATTTTGTTCCCTAAAACAGAAACATAATTGCAGTTCTAAGTAAGAAATGAATCTCCCTCCTAGTAGTTAGCAAAATCATTGTGTATGTCTTCTATAGGAAAGAAATTCTAGGATTCTCAGTATGTATAGTTTTGAGGAGAGAATGGCAGAGATGATGAGTGACATTCTCTAAATGGCAAATTTCTCAGCTATTTACTTCCACAGATAATACAGTAAAGTTTGGTTTAAAAAGAAAAACAATCACCTCTTGCCCCCCCTTAATCCTTAGTGTTTCATCCTTCACAGCCTCTCCTGGTGCTAAGAAGTCCCCAGCCTTGATGTTTGGGCTAATGTGTATGCTGTATTTTTAAGGTAGTGTGTCACAGCATCATTAAGGCTGAAAAAGACCCCTTAAGGTTGAGTCCAGTTGTTGTTGAAAGTTTACCCAGTAGATCTCACACAACAGAAATAATTCACTGATAATACGTAATAATCTAAAAATAGGTAACCATGCTTTTTTGCGTGTTGTGCATCAGTGTGCCTGCTGATGTCACGTGGTTGGCTCTGGAAATCTGGTGTGCACCAAGTGCTGTCAGAATATATTTTGAGTGATGTAGCTGCATGAGACTTAACGTCATACTATTTCAGTGCACTGTTGTAATTTGCTTTAGTGTTATGTTATTTCTAGTTCTTAAAGATGTTGCTGCTCTGTGCCCTTTTTGAATGGGCAGTGATGAAACTAGGAAGTTGAGTAGTCTCATGCGAGAGCAGAAAGCTCTACCCCATCTTGGGGAAAAAGGTTTCAAAGTACTTGTTTTCTAAATGGTTTTATTAATTTCAAAGCAATTACGATGTTAACTTAAAAGCACACTCTTAAAATTTGTGTTGACTGACTTACTTCTGTCAAACTTTTATACAGCGCCAAAACAGTGAGTCATGAGTCTGCTTCTCTTGAAGGGAAAGGGGAGCTAGCCATGGAGGCCTGCCAATTCTACAAACATATTTAACGTTATTCAACAGTTGTTTGAATCTGAAATGTATTGGTCAACTTATTTAATCATACTGTAGACAGATTTAGATTGACACAAATCAAAGTATGCTTTAGACCCTTCCTAGCTGCAAAGCCGTGTTGTGTTTGCTCCTTGGCTTCTAAGAGAGAAGAACTTTCTGCCTCTGGTGACAGTGCTTTTCATCTACTTTCTTTGGGAAGCATTAATTAAGTATATCTAGGGGATTTTTTTGTTTGTGTTCTATATTGTTGACTTTTTTTTTAAGTTTGCAGTAGACTTTGATATCAAAACTATCAGATTGTGTTATGTTGAACCTTCGAGGAGGGAGCCATTACAGCTTTGAAGCACTGACATATCTTGGATGTGCTCATATAAATGCTTTTTTTTTTTTTTTTTTTTTTTNTTTAGGGAATGCAGGTGGTTTAGACTTGAAGACATTCTCTGTATTCTGAGATATGTTAGATAAACTTCACTCTTTTTTTTTTATTACTATATTTAAGCCAGTGCACATCTCTGTACATTTTTAGATTTGAACTCTATTTTATTTTCCTGATAAGCAGTTAGATTAAGTTAATGGAAACTAGTGCTTCATAAGATTGAAGGACTGCAGATGTATTTGAGGTACCTTCACTGACTCAATTTTAAAACAGCACCTTTTTGTTAAACTGGCACAATTTTGAGAATAGGCACGTCTCACCTAACTTGGCTAACAGCCTGGAAAATGCCAGTGTGTTGTGTTACAGAAGATACAAGCTTTCTTCTTCCTTGCTGTTTGTAAGCTGACTCAGCCTTCTCTTTGCAGATTTGAGACTCTCAGCTTTTCAAGCTGAGGTATAGGAGAGCAGAAAAGCTCATTAATGTTTAAGCACTTTTGTCTCAGTTTAGTAGCGGCGAGAGCTGCAGAACTTCAGCTGGGAAGTGTGTTTTAGATCTTCCTGTTATATCTGTCTTTAGCACTGGTTTCAGTTGCTCATGGGTTCACCTTTGGAGATGTGTTTCTCCAATTGCCCTTCTCTCCTCAGGGCTCAAAGCCTCCATGCAAGGAACATGCCTTCTGTTGACCCCATGTTGAGAAGCAATACCATCTCCCCCTGGTTAATGCCTCTTGCTTGATAGTTTCATAAGAGCTTCTTTATCCTATTTTTATTTGTTAGGTGTATTCATCAAAGTGTAAGCACATCCCACGTGCATAGTCATTTCCTGACTATCAGACTTAAGCAACTGCAGCTCTGTGTTTTTTCCTGTGCCATGTGTAAGAACTGATGAATCATCTAGACTTGTATGCACATTTCTTCAGCAATTCAAGAGCTGAAGAGCATTTCTTGGAGCCTGTGACCATGCATGGATTAAAGGAATGATACTTGAAAATGAACTTTGTATGGTCCTGCTGTTGAGCACAATTAGAATTGAATGGTAGAGTACCAAACTAGATGTTGCTACAGTGAAAAATACCTGAGCTGGTTTTTGGTCAGTGGCACCATGGTTACATTCAAGCTGTTTGGATCCAAACTTCATGTGGCTCTTCTGGCTCTAGAGAGCTCAGCTGAATGTGGCCACTGAAGCAGCATGAAAATTGCTGCCTTCTGGCTTGTGTCAGTTTATTTGAAGTGAATGTCATGAGCAGGTAAATGTCATGTAAAAATGAAGACAAGAATAAAGCCATGACTTGAAGAGGAATTAACTGTTGGGTTGGCAAAGGTTTTTCTGCAATTTGGTCTTTTTCTGCAGTCAGTATCTGATTGGCAAGTTAGAAATAAGCAACGTATAAAGGTATTAATACATTGTGGCAAACTTTTGATTGTATGGTATGTTAAGTTGCTTGATTTTGTATGCTTATGAAATGTGATTCTGTCCAAGGCAAGTAGAAATCTTGTACTGGCCATTGCACTGAAAAGCCTGGAAAGGAGGGAGGTAGGTCGGGTTACTGAACTCCCTAGAAGGTCATGGAAGATGTAATCCATGTACGTAGCTGTGTGCTGATTCTATTAATAGTGTAAGCAGCTATGTCAACTCTCAGTTTTTCCTCTCTCCTTTCCTAAGTTCATTTTTCATGTCTTAGTTCAGTTTGCCTTCCCTTTGCCAAGCTTTCAAACTTTTTGCTGTTAGAACTTTGCAAGGTACAAGAGAGGATGACCTGTGTTTGTCATCCTTGCCTTCAGTTGCTTGGGTTTTTTCCTGAAAGAGCAGCTTACTGTGTTCTTGCAAGAAGATGGCACAAATAGCAGGTGTATGCTGTAGTCAGGGTTTATTAGTTTGGGTGGTGCGGAATTGTTGGTTTCTGTTTCAGTATTTGGGGTTTTCTTTCCTTCACTCTGCAGCTGGATGTTTACCATATCTGCAGAAAAAAATGCAAAAGAAAATAATGGTTCCTAACTCCTTTGCTAATGGACAAATCGCATGGCTGTAGTGGTAATTTAATATTAGGAGAAAGGGCTTAAAGATCAGTGATTCAAAGCTGCTGCAACATGTCAGGTTTTTCTTTATTTTAGTTTCTAACTTAGAGATTCCTCTCTTCTCTTGAGGATGTGTAATGCCTTGATTAATTTTTAAGCTGCTAAGTAGCAGTTTACTTTCCCCTTGCATGCTCTCCAGTTGATGATGACTGCAAGGCATGAATTTTTAATAAGAAATCTTTGCAGGGCCTGATAGTTCTCTCCAGCTTTTCTAGTTTCACAGTGTTGACATGTGTGAAAACTTGATTCTCTAGCCTTGCTTACTAAACCATGGAGGATAACAGCAGGAAATTTTACTCAGATGGAAGTTAGTATAGAAATACTTAGATTAGCTGTATCTCAGATGTATTTTACCCTTTTTTAGATTGCTCTGTTTTGGGTAAGGCTGACAGGAGTTTCTCCCTGTTGACATTTTTTTCTGTTGCAAATTTCTGTCTGTGCTTGTAAAGGATTTGCAGAAGACTTATGAATCCAAGCCAAGTTGTACCATGCTAGCATATGTAAGTCAGTAATCTTGCTCCTGCTCACAGGTGGTGATACCAAACCAGTCTTTTGTTCCTTGGATTTGACTGTTACTTTGTTCAACTTGTGGAAAATCATAGCCTGATGTGTGCTTAAAATGAAATGTATTTCCTCAGAACTCTTGTTTGTCAGGGATGAAGAAATTTTTGAAATAGAAATACATCACAGACCAAACAGGGCTGCATCATTTTTTAATTTAGTTTTATTTTCCTTTAGTCCTTCATTGCAGTGGTGTGTGAGGTTTTTTTCTTTCTTTGAATAATCTGTCAGTTGTCCAATGCCAAGGATTTCCAGTGAAGTCTTTGTGAGCACATCTGATAAATTTTGGTAGGAAGTCATTGGTCTTGTATTTAGACATCTTGTTTTGCTCACTGAGATTTGCAGTTCCTTCAGCAAACAGCAAAAGTGACATCTCCTTGACTGATGCAGCTTTAATCTGAGCTTAACAATAAAGTTTAAGTATTAATATATTTAATGTATTTATTTAATAAATTAATAGAACACTCATCCTCTCCATTATAAGTTTGTGGTTTTGGGAGTTTTTCCCCCCTTATGGAATTTTGTGTTCTCATGTTGCTGGTATTCTCCTCTCTTTCCTAAGAGTCTGCTTTAATGTTTCCTTTTTTTTAAGGAGCGATACCTAAGCTTGCAAGCATCCAGCAGTGAGAGGAATGGAGTTGATAGAAGAAAAAGCTTCATTTTCTTTACCATCAAGTCTTCCTTCTTTATAGATGGGAGACGCTGTCATACTTCTGTGTGAAAGGAGGCTGAGATTAGTCCCAAATGAAATCATGTTTTTAGCTGCACTGTTGTGCTGTGCCTCCCAGGGCTGAGTCTTAGCTGATATGTCTTTACATAGTGAAAAAAAAAAAAGTATGGACTATGGTTTATTCCCTCTGATGTTACCTTTGTGCATTTTATTGTTAATTAGAGTAATGCCTGACACACTAAGGATGCCTATTCTTAGCAAAAAATTTGTGGTTTCAATTAGTTCTTCTGTTAACAACTTAATGTTGCTTATTTGAGCTGATGGCCTTATTTTCCAGACTTAGAACATTTGCAAACAGAACATCTGTATGCCAGTGAGTGATCAGCAGGAGCTTTAGGGTGTGAGTACTTCAGATTTGATAGACACAAGTTGGGCAGATATCAGTGTGGGGAGGGCACTTTCGTGCTTTCTTGATTACTCATTAATTCCAGGGGGTATCTTAGGACAACGCTCATGTGCTAGACACGAGTGCTCAGTCTAAAACGGAATGCTCTTGGGTTAAAGAAGGTTAATATTAAAAGCATTGGCACAGGAATCCTGTGAGTGAACAAATCCAATGTGTGACTTAAATACGTTTTATGCAGACAGTAAGTTTACTAAATGCTTAAAAATTGTAATGCCCAAGAAGGACAAAAGAGGAGACTCCTTTTCTGTTTAGAAAATGCAAGTAATACCTTGAGTTGAATTAACTGATTACTTTTATGAGACAGCTGATGAGACGGGTGGCTCTTTGTTTTGGAAAGCTAGCAACTTTATTGTTCATAGCCCAAAACATTAGGGAATCTTGGACTTTCAGGTCTCAAATGCCTGGCTATACTGACCACCACTAACAGTGTTTGGAAAAAATGCCACAGACACAAATTTTTCTTGATTCTTGATATGCATGTCTTTGCTTGCTTATTTATACTGTAAAATGTTAAAACAACAACAAAGGCTTCTTTATTTATGTGGATCACTTCTGTGTCCTGTCCATGTGGGTAATCTTGCACTACATGACAGTTTGGCATGAACTCGCTTCATTCTGTTGCACAAAGCAATATATTTCCCATGTCTGATAAATTGTTACATTTTGTACCTTTTCTTATCATAGGTTAACTGGGGACACAGCAGAGCAATGTATATTATGCTACAGCAGCTGAGTTGCAAATTTGTTTGCTTTCCAGTTTGCTACTAAGGGCTGAGTCATTCTCAGTGTTCTAACAAATACATATTAGATAAGTTATCGCAGCAAAACTGTTTCTCCTCACTTGGAGTTGATGATAGGAGAAGTTTCAGACTCTAAAGTAAAAAACAAGAAGCCTTTTAAACACTGAAAGTATTTTAGACTCAAATGATTGTATGAAATGAATATATCTGCTCTTCATGTGAAGTTGGTGACAACTGGTGTTTCCCCAGACATTCCAAAAAGTGTTGCTGGTCCTCATTTCACACCACACTGCTGAAGAAAAAATTCTTTTGTTGCCTTGGAGTCTAACTCCTCACAATTAAAGTGAGAATTGACATTGCTCTAGTTGCTTGATCTCAAAGTTCTCCTCATTCTGAGAGAGTTTTAGTAGCTGTTTTCACGCAGATAGTGAGCAACAGTTAGTGTCAGGGTTTAATTTGCATGATATGTCTCAGCAAAGCCCCTTAAATGAAAACTTCCCTTTATTAGGAATACTGTTCCAGAATTGGACCTGGATCTGCTTTCAGCGCTGTTCATGCTCCATAAGAGCTTGATACAATTTATGTGGTACATGGGACTTTTTTGTCAAGAAACCAAATATCTTCCTCTTCCAGCCCAGCTTTGCTTTTGTTTTCTTCCTTTTTTTTTTCCTCCCTAAGAAAGGAAATTACAGAACGCTATTGCATTATTTGGTATCTTTAACTCACTGTTTTGATTTCTGCGGGTTTATCTTCCTGCAGCAAAACTGATAAGTCACAACTTTGCCAAATATTAGATCATGTTCTTGATATGTGTAACATTTTCATAACATGAGGCCTGTAATGATAAAGGCATTATGATTATAGTAAAGTAAAGAGGCTGGGAAGCTGAAGTGCCTAATCAAAATTAGAAGTATATTTGGATTTTTTGAGTACCTTTCTTGCAGTGTAGTCACTTCCAAATGATGTGAATGAAGTTTGGCTTTATTTTTAGGATTCTTTAAAGTCATGGGCTTACAGCTTGGCAAATACCGTGTTCTGATTTCTGCCTAGACATAGCTACTAAACACTGCTGTTCCCATTAGTAGAGTATATATGGAAATAAAGATTTTTAAAAGGTTGCTGCTATAGCAAAATCCATTCTGCTTACATGTGATATGCAAATATTTTACAGATTGAACTGCAAGTACTTTAAACTGTTTCTCAGTTTCCACAAAGCACAGTTTTCCCAGCTACGTGCACTGAATGTATTCCTTGATGCTTGCAAATAATACAAACTCTGGAAAGCATTATTTATAGCATATAGAAGCCGGGAAGGAGGGAGAGGAAATTAAAATTACCAGTATAAAGCAAAAAAATCACTTTATTGGGAAAATATTTTTTGTGTATTATATGAGAAGTGAAAGAGTTTGCAATGCAGAGGTCTGACTTAGAACTCTAACTTAACCAGGCTAAATCTAGACAGGAATGTTTGTTTATAGAAGTTTCTACATTTTTTTCATACAACAGGCAGTCATTGAGATTAGCAGTATGTTGCTTTGTTGGTAGAAACTCACCTTTTTGGTTGGTTTTTGGTTGTTTTGGTTTTTTTTTTTTAATTCATGCTGCGATTTCTTGAAGATGTCATGGCAGACATCTGAGTACTGTGGTGGCAGTTGGTGACTTGACCTGGAAAACTTTGTTCTGATCTCTTTCAAAAAAGTGAAATAATTGTTATTTCTAGCAAAGGTATAAAGATACAGGGATGTGCTGTGCAATGAACCAGCCACATGCTCTGACAGCTAATCAAGCTAATCAGGCCATCTGGGAGCAAGGGCCAGTTTGTTTCACACGCACATCCGCATGTCTGAAGACTCAGGAATCGCCTTCCAGGGGTCTTTCAAGTCAGATGAGCAAAGTGCAGCATGGGAAGTTTAATACACCGCTGTACTGGGAGTCGTTTGATGTCAGAAGGTTATTGCAGATTACTGCTCGGTGTCTGTTTTCCATTTCTCACTTCTTGACTAAAAAGGATGTTTTTGTTGTACATGTAGGTTTGTTTCAACAAAGGTTCAAAGACCTCCTATGTACAGGACAAAACACAAGCCCAAGAATGCTCTTGGAGTGATCGAGTAACATGGGCTACTGGTTTTGTCTAAAAGTCTCCTAAAAATAAAAGTTTGACAACATTTTTTGAGAAGGAATTCTTTGCATTGGAAACACAGGGGAAAAAGAAGATTAAAAAATAGCTGTCTGAACTTGAGTCTGGAAGATTTCTTATCACAAGGAGAAGCTATTAAATTACACACAAGACATTCTTCCTCTCTTCTATGTCATTCAGGGGAGGGAAGTCTGAATGATTAGTCACAACATGAGAGTAGCTTCACCTTCCGTGCCTTAATTAAGTGTTCCTCTCACTGTGTTTCATGCCTTTGTTGTCAACATATGTTTGTGTTCTAAACCAGTTTTTAACTAGGAAACACAGCTAAAAAATTTCTTTGCATGTTATTTCTGGTTTAATTTTTCTATTGCCTATGTATTAATTACTTAAGAATTGATGTAGATAAAATGTAGACTTTTCCCACACACAGAGATAAAAGTAATTCTTGTATTTGATTCTTTGACTCCAGGCTATGGTGGCTTGTTATCCAGGCAACGGAACAGGATATGTGCTCCACGTTGATAATCCAAATGGAGATGGAAGATGTGTTACATGTATATATTATCTTAATAAGGACTGGGATGCCAAGGTATGCAATAATTTCTTTCTAAGTTGTTTTTTACGTACATACACATATATATATACACACTGGTTACAGCACCTTTGCCTGAGGTTTTTGTTCATGTCCTTATTTCTGTGCCTTAGTTGTCATTTTACATTATGTTAACTGTGGGTATCCTTTGCCTCCCTAATTCTGTTGTAAGTGAGAGCAGATAGAGATAAAGCATTTATTTTCAAGGTTTTGAATGAAGGTCAGCAGGACCTTCTTGACAGTAAGATTGAAGGAAAGTGGTAAATGCCTCCTATACACAAAGAGAAATAATTTCATATATTCTTAAATTATTTTTTCTTTATACTCCTGTTGAATCTTGAGTTTACTGTTTGTGCAACTAGATTTCTTATTTGAGTATGCTTATAAAAAGAAAGATGCTGTAGCTTGGGAGCATTTTCAAATAAGCCAAGAGTTACAGTCATTGCTACATCAATATAGTTCAAAGCAGCACAAGTCTTGTATCATTGTAGATACAGGGTGTAGAACAGATTTATACCACAGTTCAAGTAGTCTAAGTATTTACTACTAGTGGGTATGATAAAGTGAATTTTTAATAAGGATTTTCCTAGTGATTCAATGGGACTAGGTAGATTTGAAGGCTAAATGGCAGTGTTGAGACCATGAAAGAGTAATGCAAAGACAGCTTTACTAATTCTTTGATTTCTCTGCCATTAACGATGGAGAAGTTTATTCCTGTAGTGTATGGGGAAAAAAACAAGATAAAACTACTGATGTTTCATCATGCTAAGAGAGTAGCATGTGGAAGAGTATATAGGAGCAGTCAGATTCTGTGTGTTGTGTGCACCAGATATGGATAACAAATTGCAGATGAGTGTTATTTTTCTTTTTTTTTCCCCTCATAACATACTTGCATAAAACTGGTAGATCAGAAAGCTGAGTCAGATGGATGCACTTCAAGCTTTCTGTTCCTGATGTGCTCTTTGACATGTCAAACTGAATCCTACAATTAGAAAATAATTTTTTTTGCCATGATAGCATCTTTGCATGTAAATGTACTGATTGTACTAAACATCTTAAAGTGCAGCTTTGGGGCATTTTTAGTTGATTTATGGTTTCTCTCTTGGAAAAAAAAAAAGAATACATACCAGAGTGTAGAAGTCAAGCAAATTGCATTCACAATAATTGTGAAAAATTTACTAGCTGTATATTTAATTTATGAACAAAGGCATTAATTTCCTGCAAAATCTGTTTTAAATTACAAATTAATATACTACCAAGTACATTGTTTATTGAAAAAAGAATCTCAAACTTTCTTTAGGAGAAGAAATGGATCTAAATTGTCACTTGTTTGCTGACTTAGATCACAGATGCCCCTGTCGTTTATATCAAATTTCCTTGCTAGTACTTGCACTGTTATGTCTGTTATGACATGAAGGTCTATGGTGGCCATCTATAGTTAGATTTAACAACATTGACACCATCAGTAGGAAGAAGTTAATGTGGCTTAAATATAATTAACCCCACCTACTTGTGCTTATATCTAGACATACACAGGTAGGTTCAACTGTTTTCAAAACCTGGAAGAGAGATAAATTGATCATAACTAGTACAGATTCAAACTTTAGTTTGAAGTTTCCTGGTCTTTCCTTATTTTAATTACACATAAACTTGTGCTGCAGTTAAATGAAAAAATCTCTTTCATGGGGAAGAGTGAAACTCGGATGTGAAATAAAATTTTTCTCCCATCTATATCAGGGTGTTTTTACCCACCTGTATAATATCAGTCAGTCCTGTCCATTTTTTTCTGCTAATAGGTAATGCATCAACGCCCCCATCTGAACTCACAGCTTTTACTTAAACATGAATGCACATAGCATTCTGAAATCACTCAGTGAAAAATGTGTTAAACATTTTGTTAAATGAAATGTATTGACAGAAAAGCCATAGATTTGATATTTTCTATAGCACCTGATAAAGGCTTTTGTTTCAGTTCCAAGTGTCTGAAATATTTTCAAATGTGATATTCAGGACTTTTAAGTACAATGAGACATGGCTCTCCAGCATTGTTTGAAAATATTTCATTTGTAGGTAAGTGGAGGCATCCTTCGGATATTTCCAGAAGGTAAAGCCCAGTTTGCTGATATTGAACCCAAATTTGATAGACTCCTATTCTTCTGGTCTGATCGCCGCAACCCTCATGAAGTACAGCCAGCATTTGCTACAAGGTAGGAGTGATGGACTCTCTACTGCTTGATGCCTATCTTAGCAAGAAATGAGAAATTAGTGACACTGTGAATTATGACCTGACAAAAAGGAGAGGTTTTTCTGCTAATGGATGATTAGGCTTCCACTGTGTTGCTGATGTATAATACCTTATACCTTATTTTGAAGAAAACCTCCTGAGCGTGTAGGTGGGAAGTTTCTGAGCATGTGCTTGGCAGAACTGGGTGGGAGCACACAGAGCCATAAGCAGACCCCAGCTTAGCCAGAGGATGCAATCTTCATTATTTCACTGCAGTGGCTTCTCCCTTCTCCCTTCCCTTTGTCCTTAGCACCCTACTGCATTACTGGAAGCTTGACTGGGTACTTCGGTTTAATGGTCCCTCTTGTTGGGAGGGAGCTGTCAGAAAATAGTAATTTTCAAACTAAGCTCACTAAGTAATTTGGGAATTAGGTGAGGGTTGTGGAACAGAAACAATCATTGATACACAAATATTTTTATGGAGTATTAGAGGAGCTGCTCCCAGTCTGAAGCACAGGGGGAACTTGATCTCTCTTTTGTCCCTCTGTGCAGGGCAGTGGTTGATGCTAAAGGTACCCATGTTCACTGCCCCCTACATGATAAGTGACATTTCCAGATAGTGGCAATAGGTAAATCATTTGAGTCGTTGATCCAGACTTCCTGTTGCCCATGTTTTAACATACTTGGATGGCCAGACCCCTGAACATTGACTGGAGCTGTGAGATAACACAACTGGGTTTGCAAGAAGTAACTTGAAACTGCCTTCAGCACATCCTCTTGCAGCTTTTCCAGAACCTGTACCGCTTTCCCCTCCTCCTTTCTACTCCCAGAAGAGTCAGAGGGTGAAATGCCATTTACTAAAGCTCCTTAAAGTCTTTTCTCAATAGCTGGCATTTTGTATTTAAATCCTCTACAGGCAGTGGAAAACCAGAGAAGCCATGTAAGAAGGGGTAGTTAATTGTTCCTCGTGGCCTATGTCCAAAAAAAGATGATCCTGCAGTGTGACTCAGTGATGAACTTGACCCAGTAAAAAGATGAGGTCACAGGGCAAGGTGATGTGGGCAGAGACTTTATTCTGGACAAGAACCATAATAGCAACTCATTAGGAAAACGAGTGTAAACTTAGAGCATCAGTGTCACCCTTTCAATGACTTTTCAGATAAAACCTACTAGTAGGAAAAAACCCCCAAACCCACTGCTTGCTTTATGAAAACTTTCCTCTATCAGACTGCAGAAGTTTAATCTAATTTAGGTTGTGTTCCATGTCAAGTGCTTCACTGGTATTTTACTTCATAGTTCAGGAGTTCTTTTTTCTTCTGTTTCCTTAGGTACGCAATAACAGTGTGGTATTTTGATGCAGATGAAAGAGCACGAGCTAAAGTAAAATATCTAACAGGTAAGCTCTTCTTAATATCCTTGTTATTTTCTGTGGAAGAGTAGCTAAGTCTAGCTTCATCTCCTTGGCCCACCCTCTGCACAAAAAGAAAGAGAAAGTGGCATAACTCGAGTTAGGTTTTACACGGAAGGTGGCCCAGGGATTGAACTCCTCCTGGGCAGTGATTCATGAAATCCAGGTCAATGCCTGTCCTGCATACACTTCCTCTGAGACCTGAGGCTGCTCAGTGTTTTTCATGGGGGATACAGTTTCTCCCTACTCTTGTCTCCCTAATATACGTGGAGGATAAATACACCGGAGACTGTATGGCACTGCAGAACTGAGAGCTCTGGAAATAGTTTTGATCAAATATAGGGATTCAACAAATGAATACAACTTTACTCGACTAGAATTTTTATATTGGAAAAAACAAACACCTAAAGTTAAAATCTGTAATCAAAGAATGGACTTACTTCCCTCATTTCCAATTTCACCTATCTAGCATGTGTTTTCCTCCTCTGGCTTCTCCCCCAAGAGGAAGTTTATCTAATTTTCCTATTCAAATTAGCATTATAAGGAGAAATGGCCTAGGACTTCTGTCATGCTTGTAATTGCCATCACAATTTTGTGTTTGTTACAGTAGTTTAAAAATAAACCAAAATGAGGTGTACTCCAAGTGCACACACACCTGAACACGGCTTTGTCAAGAGCTCTGAAACCAATGTTGTTGAAGACATGTGCCAGTCATTTCCAACTGAGACTTCCATTCATTGCTGTGTGGAGCTCCTAAGCAGCCCCAGAGCTGTGTACACTTCAGTCCAGTCCCCCTTGGTGCTCTTGGTGACCGTGCATTTTGGGAGTGGCAAGAGCGGGGCAACTCCTGCCTGGCTTTCAAAGGGAGGCCCTCAGCTCCAGCTGGGCAGGCTGTCCCACTGCTTGGTGGCCCATGCTTGGCAAGGCACAGTTGACTTCCCAGGCAGTCAGCCTGCCTGGCCTGCACAGGAAGCCTGTCTGTCTCTGAGCCGGCCATCATGTCACAAGTGTGCAGCTCTGCAGCTCCTGGAGTCAGCCTTGCTGGATCAGAGCTGTTTTGTTGCCTCTGCACAGCTTCAGCTGCTGCCCTTTCAAAGGGAGTGCAGAGAAATGGCTGGGGGGCTCAAGCCTGGAGGGAAGGTGCTCCCCCCTCTGCCCACCTCCCTTTCCAGGGTCCCCCTAAACTGCAGACACTTAAGGAAGGAAGGCTAGGTTGTTTAAATTTCACAGAATCACAGAATCAGAGGTTGGAAAGGACCTCTGAGATCATCAAATCAAACCTATGACCAAACAACACCCTATCAAACTAGACAGTGGCACTGAGATGGTGCTGCCAGAGATGGTGACTCCACCACCTCCCTGTGCAGCTCATTCCAGTGTTTAATCACCTTTTCTGTGAAAAAATTCCTCCTCCTTCAGTATCGGTTTGCCCTGTAATGGGTTTATATTACCATATTGTTGTGGTTTCAGTTTTCATTTGCAATTAAATTGCATTCTTTGCTCTGTACCTGAAGCAAGAACTGTGCAAGATGCAATTTATTTTCTACTGACAATAATATATGAAATTATAGAATAAAATGTCATAAAATAGAAAACTAATCCTTTTTTGGATGTCAGTCTGACTAAAGCCATGCAGAATATGTGTGAGTTTTTCTTGCTTATGGGATATTGTGTTTTGATAGTAAAACTTTATTCTGGAAAGTGATAATAGACTGTTAAGACTGTACTTCGATAAATGCTGAAAAATACCATTTTCCTTTTCATATTTCTGCAGGTGAAAAAGGTGTGAGGGTTGAACTTAATAAACCTTCTGACTCAGTTGGGAAAGATGTTTTATAAGCCTTTGATTTAGCAACTCCCCTTGCTGTTCTCCCTGATAAATCTTGATGCTATCCATTAACTTTTGAATGTGAATAACAAGATAAAGGAAAATCAACAACAAACCAACATCTTAATACGGAAGCAAACAGTGTTTCAATGTTGCATCAAAAAGAAGGTTCTTTGACTGCTGAAGCATTGTACTATGTGATTGTGACTCCAGGCCTGTGACTGCTTATGTGAAGAAGATAAGCAATCAGTAAGAAACACCATATGCATCTGGACATAAATAAGTGCCCTACATAGAATTTGTCCATCCTTATATTTTGCCAGACCTGTCATCCAGCTGAATCCATTTCATCTCTCCCTTTTTTTATATGGTAAAAGTTTGAATTTTGGGTAATTTTTGTATGACCAGGTACAGTTTATCAAAATTGAGTCTTAAAAAAAAAAGAAAAACTGAAAAAAAGGAAAAAAAATTACAGTATTCTCCAATATAACATGGATCTATTTTTGTAAAACTGTTCATACTGTTCTCCTCTGCCATGAAAGACCTAATTTAATGTAAGGGTTGCCAGTAACTGATAATCACTTTAATTTTTTTTACAACTTTAGTCAGAAAAGGAGCACTTTAATTACCAGCTAAAAATCTGATTGTTTTATATCATATCTCACACTAATCTTAACTTTTAAAGATTGCTGCTGTATTGGTTTTTTTTTGTTTTTTTGACTTTGTTCTCTTGAACCTTATTAACAAAAGCAAATCAGTATCTTGCTGTTAGTAACATTCAGTTTGTGGTTTTGTATGTTGAATCCACAGAGGGGAAGTTTGTCTCTTTTCTTTTTTCCTTGGTTTCTTTTTTTATTTTTGGAGGGGGGATGTTTGGTTGTTTTTTTTATTTTTTAAGTGACTGGCACTAAGTGAACGTGACACTATTGGTTGCTGTCATTGGCTTTGGGGACCTGGTAAATACCATCAAGTTACAAGAATATACAAGGGCTTTCCTAGGCTATTAGAGGTACCCAGAACCTCCTTACTTACTTGACAGAAATTTTTGAGCTTTCTCCCTTTTCTAAAAAATACTTGCCACCCCCCTTTCCTTTGTATATAAGTTAATAGAATATCTAAAATTCACTTTTTAAAATTTCCTTTTCAAATGTTGGTGTCCCATGCAGTCTGTAAGTTGCCACCTTGATCTATTATATAGTATCAAGGAGGTGGTCAGCACACTGAAGCTGAAGTGCATCACTCTGTAGGCTCCTTGTGCAATAATACATCTTTAAATTTTCACTGTTGCTGAAGGATTTCCCCAAAAAGGCACTGCCCTTTGATCAATACTGAGGTTTATATTTAGTAAGAAAACATTTGCTTTATTTAGATTGTTTTTATTTTATCCAGGAGATGGGACATCACAGAATAAAAGTGAGATGTGCAGAAACTGTGATATTCTTATTTTTAAGAAATGGGTGTTTTGGACACGGACTTTTTTCTTCCTCTTCTTTCCTTTTTTTTCCCTGAGCTTTAAAAGCTTGAGAAAACAAAAGCAAACCTATCAAAGACAGCATTCATATTTACAGGAGTTTGGGGGTTGTTCACCTTACCCACTGCAGTTTTCTATCTGTCCCTTATTTCCTTACTTAGCCAAAACAATGTGAGTGTACAGAAATATTTCTGTATATATTACAACTTGTGACAATTTTAGCATCTGTATAGTTTGTATTCAATTAAAGACCCTTTCTATGGAAAGCTCAGTAATTTTTTATTAAAAACATTACTATTGTTCATGTAAAACATGAAAAAACTAATTGTTTAGTAACAAACTGACAGAAGGGGGGAAAAATTCAGTATTGGTATATCATTTAGGAGAACCAACAGAAATCCCAGTTTTTTTTTATTTCACTTTTCCTTTTTTTAATAAGTTCTTGCCCTGTACAGTTCTCTTCCTTTTTCCTCTTTTCTTCCCAGAAAAACAGACAGGATACCTTTACTGTAAGTGCCTCTGCCAACCTGGCCAAGGAGTGCAAATCTTCATTACTGTCTGGTCTGCAGTGCTGTTAGGCTACCAATGAAACAAGCAAAAAAGTCGCCTCTTCTACTTCATCTTCATTAGTACTCCTTTAACAGAAGTTTGGTTTTGTTTTAGAAATGTAAACACAAGCCTTTAAACTCATTTCAGTCCCTCTGCAATCCAAACCGCTGCAGTTTAACAGCGTATCAAATTCTAATCACACTGTAGGTTTGTGCTTGCCAGACAGGTTTAAAAAGTGCTTAATTTTTCACTCCATGTAAGTCATTACAACAGGGTCAACAAATCAGGTCAGCCATTTCTTCCATGTCCTTTAGAAACTGTTCGTTTCATGTCGGTTGAACATTCAGTCTTTGAGCATCACCAAGCAGGTCCTTGTTTTAAAACTATTTTTTAAACTGTCTTATGATATGTATGTGTCTAGTCCTGGTTAAAAATAAAGCTTCATAATGCTATTTTTATTCATGATGTTAGCTGGCTGTGAAATATGAGACCTTTATCTATAGCAGGCAAAGAAATTCAGGATTCATTTACAGGTTGCCTATAAAGTTGTGTAATTTCAAAAGCAGTGTTCATTATGAAAGAGCTCCTCAAGTTGCTTGTAAAGCTAATCTAATTAAAAAGGATGGTGTATAAAGGTTCTTGAAAACTATGTGGTTATTTGTAATCTTTGTAACTTTTAAAACTACTCTGTAGCAACTAATTTATGAATGCCTCCTGATAAAGGGGGTATGTGGAATTTTGGTTGTTTTGTTGTGGGTGTTTGGTTGGGATTTTTGTTTGCATTTGTTATTTTTTTGTTATTGTGTTTTTGGTGGGTTCTTGTTTGGGTTTTTTGGGGGGATTGGGGTTGGTTTTTTTTGTTGTTGTTGTTTGGGTTTTTGTTTTTTTTAATGAGAGCTGTTTCTGCTCTGGAGAAGGATCTGGGATTTTTTTTTTCTGTAAACTGCCTACAGTTACCTGGGTGTGGTCACCATTTTCCCGATGATTTCCTCCTTCAAAAACAGGACCCTTTTTAGGCTTTCTGAAGAGTGATTATGATGTAGGGTCAGCTCTAGTTTTTTCACCACTTTTGACAGGTATGTGAGGTACCGAATGAGTCACATTCAAACAGGATTTGTAAGGTTTAATGGATTTCCTCAGTTTTACATGGCTCCCAATGAATTACGGGCCCCTGAGAGAGGACAGAAGAATGGCAGAGTCTGCAGGTGCAAAACTGTAAGAGACACCACACAATATTTCTCCACTTTTGACAAGCTTTGTAATGACTGTGTGGTTATCAAGGAAACAGCTGTCTGGCTGTGCTTCTGACATCACTCTAGCTTTTGTGAAGCCCCCTGCATGTGCTTGTTTGTTTTCAGCTAGTTCAGAAAGAGTTACCTGGATCTTCAGATGAGTCTCCAGCATTAGTGCACCTTTCATGGCACTTGCGTGCCAGTTGTGCTCATTTCTGCTCTAAGGTGATGGTTCTTGGCATTTTTTTAGGTTGAAACACAAGTGTAGCAGCACTGAACTTATGGCAAAGTGCTTTGAAGCTTTTTCCATGTTCAGTGCTGTATAACTTCTTACAAGTTCTCTTGAAAGTACCTCTTCCCCATCCTAGTTTTACATTGAACAAGGAAGAAGCTTTTTTCTTGCAACCATCCTGTGTAGACCTGGTTTGGGTTTTGTTTTGTTTTTTAAATTACCGAATTGTTGAGCACAATATGCAGGGGGATTGTTTTGCATAGTAAAGTCAAACACTGCACCAGGGAAAATGAAGTGTTTCTCTTGGGTGTTTGTCAGAAAAGATACTTGCAGATTTGAGAGCTGACAGCCTTTATCATGTAAAGCATCTGGCTTTGCTGACCACTTCAAGGTCAGGAGTGGAAAGATCACATCTCCATCATACTGGTAAGTACGGCCAGACTGAAAAGTGCCATTTCTGTGCATGCTGAATGCTTTGAAGAAGATGGGAGAATGCCACGTGACAAGAGAAAACTCAAAATTGCAGAACTCCAGGGTTCTAGCATTTGTACCTTGCCTGCAGGCATGCAGATAGCTGCATGCTCTTGCAAATATTTAATAGGAATTTATGAGTACTGAGCAGCAAAGACTTGGAAGAAATTCATGGGTCTCAGCTGGATTTGGATCTCACCTGCTGTTTGGAGGGGATGGGGGTCGAAGTATGGATCTCTGGGTCTCCCATTGTCAGCTTTTTTTTTCTTTTTTCACATGTAAAGCTTGAATGTAAGTAATTACTGCACATGTACTGAAGTCTGTTTGTACAGGAGCTGTGTTCACTTTGGAACATCTGCTGCATCAGAGTTGCTTGACCCTGTCTGTTAGGGATGGGTAGCAGCTGATGGAAGCAGGTTTCAAGGTCCTCTCTCCTGCCAGACAAAACCAGTTCTAGAGAATTTGCTCTGTTGACTTTTACTACCGCTTACTGAGTTTCATCAAGCTTTTCCCGACGGCTTTGAAGTTGAGTGAATATACAGAACCTTTATCCCTTTCCTGAAATACAAAAGAAAAAAACCCAAACTCATAGCTCCCAAATGAGTTGGCTCTAAAAGTGGAAGGGACAGATGAGATGTAGCTTGCCAACCTGTTGGGGATAGGCTCAAGTTTTAGCAGGAGAGGGAGGAAGTAATGAGTTGAATAGAAATTGTAAAGTAGGATGTGAAGAGACTAGCACAGGAGACCAAGATAAAATATGTTGGGTGGGTATGAGGAATATGGGACATTCCAATTCAAAATATGGTATAGGTGTCTGCTTTGGGAGGAGCATGAAGTGTGGGGAAAAAGAATGCACAATATGTTTGCCTCAGAAAAGACAGTTGATGCATCCCATCCATCCTTTTCTTCATGGATGCGTGTTGCAAACAAGCATATTTTTATCTCTGAAGATGAGTTGTTCATAACTTTACTTGAACTAGGAGTTGGTTTCCTTGTCTGTATTCCAAAAGTAAGTTGTTGGACTTTCCCCTTATCAAATATGCAGCTTGGGATTAAACTTCTAATGATAATAGTTTATGGGGTCTCCTAGAGAAATTATTGTAACTACCATTGTATAGAATGTGGCGATAAATGCTGGAAGAGGTGACTGGCTCGTTTAGCCTCCAAGTCCAGTGCCATCCTTTCCATATGGCTAAAGTTTGCAGGGCATGCCTCACGTCTGAGTGGGAGGGATGTAAAACACAGAGCTGGGCTAATAACTTAGCAGGATCACACACAGGCAGGTTGTGATACAAGGCACACGCTTCAGGGCAGTGTCTGAACTGAAACCCATTATTTCTTTAAAATACTGTTGGAGACAGGAAGTAAAATTTCATCTCTGAATATTCTGAATAGCCAGTGCTCCTTGCGGGCTTGTCTGTCTGTATCAGTGTGGTTTGCCAGGGTGGAACCAGTTCCTCTCCTGGGTTTCAAGGGCTGTTGTGGTTCTATTTTATTTTATTTAAAAGCAAAAAGATGAAGCCATCATAACTAAAATGTAGAGATTTGACTCCTACTCACAAATGAAAAGCCTAGTGCCTGAATATCATATTGGGTTGCGAGCTGGTATTTTGCTACCTCAAGAAAGCAAGGGTTAACCAAAAAGCCAAGGAAAAAAACTCTCAAAACTATCTGAAGGCAAGTCACTTCGGTCATAAATGTGTCTTGCTTACATTACTGCATGTGAGCAAGCTTTATTAATCTATTTTAAAAGATTGCATTATAGCAGAAGATATGGTGGCAGCTCTAAGGAACAGAAGGAAACTAGAATTTTGGAGCTGGATTAATGGCTGTTGGAATCCTGAGAATTTTTTTCATGCAGTGCGATAGGAGTGTATCAAACAGCCACTACAGAAACAAACTAAATGCCACCACCCCTGGATCTGAAAAGTACAGTTTTGGTGAGTGCTGTACTGTGAGTTACCAGAGCCAAAAGATCCTTCGGAACTGTTTTTATAGGAACACTTGAGAACATCTTTGGACGTCAAGGAGAATATTTCATCAGGGAGAATGTGACTGTGGACACCACTAATGTTTGCCAAAGGGCCATGGATAATAACAATCTGTTTTCTGAGATTAGAGTCCAGTTGATGGTGTTCTCGATAGCAAAGAGCACAGTTTGAGCTGTCACATTAGGCATATTTCTTTTCACTTCCCCTTCTCCAGCCACAACATAATAGTGAGTAATATGGTGCTGGGCACCTGTTCTGCACAGTCACATTTTAATGAACAAGCAGAAACTGTACAAAGTTAACTCTCTTCAATCCTGAATATTTCTTGTATCTAGAAGAACTCCTGAAGGGCTGTAGGTAGGTAGCAATTTTGAAACTTCTTTTGACTATTATTTTTTGCCACCTGCACTATAAGAACATTATAGCTTGTTGTTTTTTAAAAACCTTTATTTAAAATAGCACATTAGGAAATGTGAGAGTTTCTGTAACTCTGCAGCCATGCAACATTATGCAATGAGATGAGGAGGGAGAGCACGTACTTCAGGAT
Organism: Promerops cafer; assembly: GCA_013398275.1. Taxonomy (NCBI): domain Eukaryota; kingdom Metazoa; phylum Chordata; class Aves; order Passeriformes; family Nectariniidae; genus Promerops; species Promerops cafer. The sequence continues at coordinate 853,488 of VZSE01008641.1, forward strand.
AAACCCAAGGCTTATACAAATCCAAGAGGGCAGGTGGGGAGCGGGGGGGCCACCTGTGGCCAGGCTGTGACTGGGACACTGGGAGCAGGATGCAGAAATGCTTCAGGCTGGTGGGATTGAAGAGACAGCGGGTGGGGTCCCGCTGTGTCACAGCCAGGACAAGGCCTCCTCCCGGAGCAGGAAAACATGTTCTTTGTGTCCCAGAGGTGACAGAGACACACGGCTCTCTTACAGGGGGAGGATGCTGTGTGACACAAAGATCCACTGGGGCAGGGATGGAGGAGTGGGGAAGGTGGGAGGGGGGTGCTTACACCTCCAGTGCTTACAGTAGGTTTGAAAATTTGCTTGTTTCCTCATGTGAGAGTGCCTGGAGAGCAACTGCTCTGCTTCCAACCTGCCCTTGCCATTTCTGCTCCCACGTGTGTGTGGGGGCCTGTCCGGCCCCTTGCTACCCCTGTGCTTTTGCATCCTTCCATGGCTCCCCGAGCACTGTCCCACCTGCTGTCAACTGACCTGCAGGCCTTTCCTGCTGTGTCCCTTGAGTGGGGGTTGGAGTAAATGAGAACATACTTGGCTGAGGAGAACATTTGGGTTGAGGTTTTTTGTGAGATGACAGCTGGTCACGGCCTGGTGGCTGCCTTTCCAGGTTGTCAGGTGCTACCCAAGCTTGGGCTGCACAAAATGCATTGAGAACAGTGGCTACCAAGTCGTGGCTGGCAGCACCTGTGGCTGGTGCTGCTGCCCGCCCTGAGTTGGTGCTGCCTGACAAAAGCTCTGTGTGCTAAGCTGCTGACTGTCTCTGGGAGGCCAACTAACCTTGAATTGCTGAAGGTGCTCCTTGTCCTTTGCAGAGGTGGTGAGGTTATACATGGCACAGCTGAACCATGGCAGTTCATGGGACATACCCTTCACCTGGCACTGCATTTAGGGTCCCTTAACCATGCCAGCAACAGCTTCACACCAGGCTTGGGTAGTCTTTTCTGCTGAAGAGAGGTAAAGAGAAGGAGACTGAAAACTGTTGCAGGTTTCATGGACAGGACATCTACTTGCCAGTTTCCTAAAAATGGTGTCACTTCCATACAAACCCACATCCACATGTGAAAACACGCTGAGGGCTGGGATCAAGCCATCCTGCAACAACTCACAGCTGGGTGAGGATGCTTGCCCAACAGCAGAAGCCTCCCATCCCTCTCCTCTTCCTGAAGAAGTTAAGGCAGTGTTTCCCTCCATATCTGCTGCAGGGAGTGCATGGACTGACTGCAGCCTCTGTATGGTTCAGTGACTGCACAGCTGAGGATGCAAGGCACTGGTTTAGGGTGGGAGTGTGCTGCTGCAGAATTGTCTTGGAGAAGGTAACATTTCTGGGACCTCTACAGGGATTAAAAGGAAGGTGGCATTAAGGCAACAGCTTTTCAGTGTTTTCCTCCAAACTGAGGCATCCCTGTTCCTTCAGGGGATGCTTGCAAACAGCTCCAAAGTCACAGCATTGCTTACCACTTGGGATGTGTGTCTGCTTCAGCAACATTGCATTTCATAGCCCATGCCTAAGCCCAAATGTCAGCAGTGAGACCTCTTGGAAGAGTTGTCTTAACTCTGCTGTATTGCCTGGGAAATGCTGCCTGATAGTTTGGATAGACTTAGGGGTTTGCAGTGCATGAAATACCTCCTATTTCCTCTCATGGGATGCTTTTCTGGCATTCTAAATCTCTTCTAGGTACATTCAGAGTTAATGAAGTCTGAGTTTTCATTCATGCTGTCTGCAGGGCTGATAATCCTCCCCCCCACAGCGTGACTTGGAGAGGATTCAGCAATTAGGCTTGGCAGGACAGAGCTTCCTTGTACCTGTCCCTGTGTCATGGCACCTGCCCAGCTCCTGCCTGAAGTCCCCCCGTCTCTGAAGCATGTGACAGGAGACTTATCCCTCATCCCCACAGTCTGCATGGGGGCAGTGATGAGAGCTACCCATGCCAAACCTTGCAGGGAGAGGAAGAAATGCACAGCTGGAAATCAGCCGATGGTCAGAGATGGTGTGAGCACCTCTGGGCTGTACCGAGGCAAGGGCAAGCAGGTGGACCTTAATTGCCTTCAGCTGTAATTTCAATTTGACCTGAAGTGCTCCTGGGGTTGTTAGGTAGAAACCCAGGGGCTGTTCAGGTGGGAAGGGGCTCCTGAAGGTGGTCTGCTCCAGCTCTCCTGCCCTTAATCAAGGTCACCCAAATCTGGCTGCCTAAGACCATGTCCAGTTGGGATTTGAGTATTTCAAGGATGGGCACTCCACAACCTCTGCAGAAAACCTGTTCCCATGTTAAGCCACCCTTACTGAAAGAAAATTTTTTCTCTTCTTTAAATTTCCTGTGTAGGTACTGCTAAATGTAAATCAAAGGAACAAAGGACTCTTAGCAGCATATCCTGGGGAACACAGCAGATTTAAGACTGGAGTCCCTTACTTGCAGCTGTCCATACTCCACCTGCTGCAGGTGCCATCCTCTCTGAAGCCCCTGGGGTGTTGACTTATCCTCAGGGTGACTCTTCCCTTTGGATGTGTTTCTGTTTGCCATCTGCCAGAACAGCCCAGACCTGTGCCGTGTCCTTCCAGAGGCACGGTACCTGGAGCAGCCCGTGCCCAGCCCTGTGGTCCTGTGACACACCAGGGAGCTTTCCTTGCTGCTGCTGCTGCAGCCAGCCCCTGTCCCACCCTGCACTGGCATCTGCAGGGGGGCACCTTCCAAGTGAGTCACTGGCACTTCAGCTTTGTGCCTGCCTCCAAGCACAACACCTTCCCAGTGAATCAGAAACTGCTTACAGATCAGTGGCAGCACACCCACCGAGGGGATCCTTTGGGGAAGAAAGCAGATCATTACTGGGATGCTCCAGGGAAGAGACCAGTGTCAGTGGGAAGACAAAGGCAGGGCAGCAAAGCAGTGGGGACAAAGTGGGGTAAGAGCAGAGAGGCCCTATGGCCATTCCTGCCATTGTAAATTGCTTACTGAAGCCACGAGAAGAATTAAAACCTCCAACTAAACCATATTCATATAGCTCCTATCCTGTACCAGGCCTTCACTGAGCTCTAGCCCACATCTTGCCCCAGACTTTATAAACCACTAGTGACAGCTCTCTGAAGAGAAGGTACTTGCAGTAAACACAAAAACTATGATCCAGAGATTGACATCAGTTAAAGAAAAATAAAGCAATCACTGCTTTTAAATTAAGCAGTGGTGAAGCCAAATACTTGACTTGTTGGGCTTTGCCCCTTTAAAAATTCTTTGTTATACAGTTTAGGAAATGTCACGTCCAAGACATACTAAGGCAAAAAAGCAGGTGAAATTATGTGAATGAAAGGTGATGGATGGAACAGAGACAGGGTGAGCTATTGAGGCCAAGCTGCTGCACCTGCTTAGAAATTTAATCTAGTCTTAAAGCAGCCTGGCCTGGCAGAAGCTAAAAGGAAACATAGGAATTAAGGCCATGACCACATCCCATTTAAGCTTGCACACCTGTAGTACACTACCCTTCCCTGGGCCTGTTACACCCCTCTGGCTCCCTGGCTTAGCCGAGGTACAGGAGTTTTGTGTTTTATAAACCCCTCTGACTTCCTAAAACTCTGTCCTGCATCTCTTGCAGAGCTGTGTTGATGCTAAATGGGGACGGAAAATTAGCTTTGTCACTGCAACAGATGTAAGCAGTATCTGCAGTATCTGTAACCCACCAAAGGATGCCTTTGGGGTCACTCCTGAGCCCTGAACTAGAAAAAGAGCTACTCTCTCATCTTCCCAGTCCTTCTTGCAGCAAAGTTAAAGAATCACTCACAGAATCTAGTTAGATGTAAATCTACTTTTCATTTCCCAGCTAGTTGCAGATATTTCCCCACCACCACCACTATTCCTCCTCCTTTAACTTGTTTGTGGTCCAGTCAGGGTTGCTGCTGCCACCACGTTCAGGCTGGAGTGCAGTGGAGGCGAAATACGAGCCCGCAATCCTGCAGACTGGGTTCTCTCCCCGCACAGGTTAGAGAGGAAGAAACAGGAATTCCTTACGTGCAAGGAGTGCCACCTAACGGCCTGCTGAAGGATCCCAAAGCTCCACACGGCCTGGGGTCTTGGCCTTTTTTTTCCATACACACGAGTCTGTATATCCCCCCCACATATGTTCACATACAGTGAAATGCAAGTCTCTTTCAAGGCCTGTCTGCCCACAAACCACTCTTCAAGGGTAATTTTTATGCTGAGTCTTGACATTCATATTTTTAAAAATAGTTTCTTAAATCCCAAGGGTTCAAGACAGCTGTAGTAATCCAGATGCAAGTAAGAGCTTGGGTATTTCAGTTTGGAGTGTAAGACTGCTGAATGCTGGCTATCTGTTCAGGAGCAGCTGCTGGAGCCCAGCGGTTTCACTGCTGCCTTCACCATGTCAGGCAGCAGAAAACATGCTCATAGGGGGATGTGGGCCAGGTGTAACCTCAGGAGGTCACCCGGTCCATCCTTTAAGTGTCCTTTCAATGTAAGGTGACAAGATTCGACAAAAGGCACAGACATGGTGTTCTAGGATGACCAGGCCCAGCAGTGGTGAAGCAAACTGCTGTGGGGGCAGTTTCTTAACGTTCTCCAGCCAGAGTAGTCTGCATCATCCCAACATCACACTGGATTGCTCCACCCGCTTGGAAGAGATGTCCATCTGGCTTTTTCCTCAGAAACTTGTTGACTCCTTCTTGCTGTTACCCTTCTGTAAAGTTTATCTTGCTTTACTTGAAGAGATGCTGTGTGTATGGAAAAATGCAAGAGAACAGAGGGGCTCCAGTGGAGCACACGAGGAAGAAAACCCTCAGAAGCCATTTAGTGTATTGCACATCCTCCTGCTGCACCAAGGGAAGCTTGAAGTTTGAATAGCTACTTTGCACCTCAGGAATTATTATTCACTTGTCCAGTTATGACTAAGCCTTTAATTTTGTACTAGATTATTACCTGGTGACCTTCACCACACTGGCCCAAAGGCAGGTAGCACAGCCTGCTCCAAATGAGCAGCATTTCTCCGTTTGTTCTCTCGGAAAATGTTCCTAGAAAGGGGCCTCAGGTAACAGGTTCCTGATTCCACACTCTGAGCAGCAGGGCCTGCCCTGCCTGAGGGCCCTGCCTCCACCTAGACGTAAATATCCTCCTCATCAGCTTATGCACAGGCATTAGGGTTGAACTGGCTGTGAGAATACACTTCTCCCATGCGACCCAGATATGCCAGGTGAAAACAAACAGAGGTTGGACTAAAGGAGAGATGAACGCACACTACTGCTGTTAAAATATGTTTTTAAACAGACTATTGCGTATCTTCTTGCAAGATACTAATACGTTTTAGTAGCCCTGAGAAAAATTCTTCCCACTGCTTCATCAGAACTCAAGTAGTATTATGAAAACTTCTAGATAAAATTTCCACAAAGGAAAAAATACTGGCTAATACTGGACCTTCAGGATTTCTTGCCTGACAAGCAGTTTCAAGGCAACTGAAGAGCAGTCTCTTATGATAATAATGAAAGGGCCAAGTAACCCCCACTTAGGTAGTTTTAACCTCTGGAACTCCTCTCTGAATTATCTGGAGCAATCCTAGCAGGTCACCACAAAAGGAAATGGCTTTTTCCTTTAGTTTGCAGAACTTTCTATTGACAAAATGCACACACAGGCTTGACCCTCCTTCGTAGCTGCTTTGCCTCAGAAATGGAGTCTATTAACTTGTTTCTCAGATTTCCATTCAGGCAACTTACGCTGCACTTCAGTGAAGCGTGTTTGTTAAGGCTCACTGACAGCTTGTGTTGTTCCAGGCAGTATCTAAACTCACTCAAGGACAAAGACAACCAATAGAGAAGATGAAATTTCTCATCTTTGACCCAAATTGAGCAGCGTATTTAAAAAACATACTGGTAGTCATTGTTATCCTTGTGGGTAGGACACTGCATTCAAGGACAACATTTTACAGAAAGAGCATTTGTAGTAACATACCCAAAATGAAGGTGGCCATGACCCATTAATAACAGCCTGCAATAAATAGCAACTGCAAAGCCTTCCTCTCTGGATAAAAGAGATCCTGCTCTTAGAATACTTCCTTGTAAAAACACATATGGCAGAGGTGCTATTTTTCCATAGCTAATCCAGAATTGCTCAATTGTTTGGACAATGATCTATTTTAGGATGTGTATATGAGGGACAGACTTGCCTACAGCTTAAGTTCCCCCCTCCCTCAAGAGGCTACACTATTCACTAAATTCTTCATTTGTTTTCTGTTTGTCGTTCAAATGAACAATTCAGAAGTAACAGAAGACATTAGGAAAAAATCCCCACATTTAACAATACCCACAATCCTTGTCCTTTACTCCCACCTGTCACAGCAGGAAAGACAAATGAGGAAACTTCAGAGAGCAATTTTAATGGAAATATCTCTAAAAAATGCTTCATGATGTGAGAGATGCTTTGTGGTGCAACTCTTATCCTCAACTTAAAAACATAGGATAATACAAATATTTCTTGGTAGTCCTGTCCTTGAAAATGTCAAGTATCACTGGAAACACTGATAGATGGCTCCTGCTTTTAAGAAGGAAGTATGGAAAATTAACATGGCAAAGCAAGTTTTACTATCGGTATTTGTAAAATTTTTCACAGAAGTGCAACAATAGTGAAACTGTTTTAAAAACAGGATGGAGAAAGCAGCAGTTGATGCAATCTGTATTCACCAGCACCTGTTTTTACAGGGAAATTTAAGAAGGAAAAGTGTTAATACAGAAAGGGTCTAATAAACAAGACTGTTATATACAGGTGAACCCACTGGTAAGTGACACAAAATGGCCAGGCTTAGTGGAAATTTAAACTTCAGTAACAATTTATTCAGAGTATGCAAGAACAAAGTAATTTACATTAGACTTCTGTAGTGTCAATATTTTTTAAAATATGAAGCATTTAAAATTTCTTAAGAGAGCAGCAGTAATACTGTAAACATGTACTGCCATTTAAAATTACAGTAACAAGATAGAAACCAATTTTGTTTAAAGCTATTTATATAAAACAATTTTTAAGCAAACATACAGTCAGTTTTACTGATTGTAAGGATTCAAACTGTTTAATGTTTTACCCGTTAAACACCTTAGTGCAGCAAGAGAATGTTTCAGGAAGCTCACACAGAAAACACATGTGCCTGGCACTCATAACTTTTCGTGGCACAATGGCTTTAGTACTCAACTGACTGGCCTGCTGACCACGAACCTGGCTGGCTTCCAGAAGAAGCAAAACAAAGACTGGCAGGCAATGTCACTTTAATCCTAATTTGTCCTGTATAGCACTTGAAGTTTAACTGGGAAATCATGAAAGCTTTTATGACATGACCAGGAACAGTCTTTACCAGTACTCCTAGCAGCATTGCACACAATTTTTACTTACTAGTGTGAGGATACAGAAGTCAGTTACATTTTTAATTCCATTTCAGAACAGGCACGCAAGAGTGTAGCCACAGCTAAGCAAACCCTGAGCAAAAATTACCTTTCAAACAATGTTTCAAGCCCTGGTTTATCTTGTTAAGAAACTTTCTGCTGTTTCATGCGAGACAAGAATCAAGATGTTCATTTATTTTAGATTCCAAAACATCAGTCTCACAGACAGGACAACTGACTCTTCTATCCTGCCTCACAGGATTGCTAGGACTTGCAGAGGACTGTGTAAATTCAGCTCTGGATTTTATAGTTGTAGTGACATCAGTACCCCCCTTTTTGATGAAATACTTTTCAAAGGCAGTTCTGTCTTCCTTTTTTGGCCACCGCTGCAGTGTATTAACACACTCCAAGCTTTTTTTCTCAGATGCACCCGGAGCTCTTGGGGTGTGCTCCAAACAAATTTGTTTTGGTGACCAGTTAGAAGACAGCACAGCCCTCTTGCCAACTGGTGAGCCTTGGCTTGATGTTTCTTCAGCAACACGAGCCATCCTAGCAGGCAATCCACAGTCGTTCTCATCATCTTCTGTATGAGCAGCAGAGGGTTTCGGAAGCTCACGCTTTAAAGCTAAGCTGCTCTTCTCACTGGCACCACCGGTATGAAGCGGAAAGATGCCACTATGGGGTAATTTTTCCAGTCTTATCTCATTTTTAGGGGTTGGTATTGTCCTTACTGCTGAATGATGCAGTGAGCCATGTGCTTCCCTGTTTCCAGTGGAGCTGCTGGCATTCGTGTTTTTCTCCAAAAGTACGCCGTCTCCTCCTCCAAGCCGATATCCTGCTCCACTAAAAGGAGTCAGGTCTTGCATACCATGCATTTGTGTCTTGCCTGCAAAATCAGATTTAAAAATGAGTTAATAATTTTTTCATTAAAAAATCATGGGCTTAGTATTTGAGGTGCTTCACACAAAAAAAATCTGCTGCTTGAAAATAATGCATCAAACTAAACTTTCTGTAGACAACTCAGCTGAGGAGCAGCCTAGAAGTGCACAAACGAACAGGCCCCGTTCTTTGGCTATGTAACAGTAACATCTAAACCAAGCTTATGTAGTGTTTGGTTCATTGTTTGTTCAAGAAAACATCTGGACAAAAATCAGTTTGGAGAAGAAAAAAAATAGAAAATCACAAAATACCTTTGTTAGTTGACTTGAAATGTGGAGATTTCGCAGTCTGCGTTTTCTGCTTGGACTTCTCTGAGAATTTCTCTGGCTCCTTCACTTTTGTGAACGTGCCCCCACACGTCCTTTGATGTTCATCCCACCAGAAGTCATGTGCAGAGGGTGCTCTGTTCATTGAACGCTTCACATATCCAAAGTAAGGTGCTCTGTTTTGGCAGGGGCCATTGCATCGCCACCAGTGCTGGCGGTACAAATTAATCTCATCATAAAAATCGTGATAGATCTACAGTAAAAAAAAACCAGTCAGTCAGGAAGTTACAAATTTTATATCACTAGCTCTATAATATGTTTTAAAAAAATCTATTTCCATTCAATTCCTTCCACTACTGCTGTGATTTTTATATTAGCAGTTAAAAGAGCTGGACCTCAGTAAAATTTGATCAACATTTAGCTACCATTTAAAAATAGCTTTTAAAAAAAAGATAGGATGTGTAGGAATATGTCCTGGTTATCTTGTTTGAACTGCAATAAAATCACTTTGGAAATCTATCTACAATTTGACCTAGAAGATGAACTGTTTAGAATGCATTGCAAACAGTACCAGTACTGTATTCTCCTTTCAGCTATTACCTTAATTGATCTTATTAGACACATTATTTTTAAATATTGACATAAATATCATTATCCTTTATTGACATAAATCTCGACTGCTCTTCACATGGAGCACTTCCGTCCCTGCTACCATTTAAGCAGTTTCTAGTTTACCACAAAAGCTTGAAGAAAAATTCTTACAGAGAACACACCTGAAAATAATATGACTAACAACTCACCACATCTTCCTCACCTGTTCCCGCCACCGTCCCCAACAAAATAACTATGGAACTAGCACACACTTGGATGCAAATCTGTATTGGTACCAATTGTGGAGTGTCTAACAAGAACATTATTTACTCCGCACTGGTCAACTAAAACACCAAATCAGGAAGAAAGCTCTATTAAATCAGGTGAAGAGGATTATTCTTACTGTGACATTGGCTCCAGTCAAGAGATTAATGCGTCGCATGTGCTTGCAGAACTCCGGTCCGTGAGACTCACGATCTTTGTAGTTATGAGTAACAAAGAGCAGGGCATGGATCATTTCGTGCAACAGCGTCTGAAATGATGCAACCACTAGATGTTCACTGAAAAGCACTGCATTTTCAGTTTCATGATTAAGCTGCAAGTATTTTACTCTTCCACATTGATTGTGGTACTGATCTTATCTTTGATTATTCACATATTCAGGCTGGGTCATAAAAACATAATACTTTGATCTATCAAACCAAATTACCCCTATTCCCACATCATTAAAACATGCTACACAATATCACTACAATAAGCAGCATTCCAAAAAGGAGAAATAATCCTCAAAGTTAAATCACATCTTTAAAGACATGATCCCCTACACAACCCCAAGAAAGAGCCACTTTTGAGCAAGCTGAAACTCTACAGCACTTCTGTTCTTAAGCAAATCTGAATGTTCAGCCAGCTCAAAGCAGCAGCTCTGGCAGAGGCCAGAAGCTCAAGCCAAGAAGCTTGAGACAAGTAACAAGTATATCCTTATTTTCTGCTGTTGGCCCTTTCAAAACTACAGTCCATGTTTGGTTTGAATATTAAAGGATAACTCAGGAGTTAAAAACTTGGGGCGTTTTTTGCTCTGTATAAAGTCAATAAAATAAACAAGTGACTTTAGACTTCTGCTTGGAGTTGCCCACTTAGAAATGTAAAACTGAAGATTACCATGGTACTGCAACACAAGACACACAAGTGTAACAGTAAAGCCACCACTGTTTTATGATTTATAAGTTACTGCATAAAAGAATCCCACTATGAAATCTAAAATGTTTGTATGAAGTGGGGGGCTGGGCACAACACACTTTATGTACAGATTCATAAGCTGTGTTCAACTACCTCCACAAGATCCTTCCTTGGCCGTAACTTCAGAAGCGGCTCACTGAGACGAATGGAACACAACCCACTTCTTCCGTGGTATGAACAGATACCAGCAGAGCTGAAAGGAAAAGAAGAAAGAAAATATGAAAATCTATTTGTTTCTGTAGCACATGAAGAAAACGGAGAATTTAAGTGAAAATGCCATTCCCTGTAAACACATGCTAGGTCACTCAGAACATGGAATAAAATCACTTTAGTGATTTGTTATTTGAAAAACTCAGCATCGTTAAGCAAAGGAAAAAAATCCACAAGTTCCTTAGAGCAGAATAACCTGTTTTGAAGGCAGAAGAATATTTCCTTTAGAACTTGTGATAAACTGAAATACACTACTCAGAGGCTGGAGATTCACAGCAGCAAACACTGACTTAATTGCTGGTTGTTTCAGTTTCACTCCCCACCCTTCATCAACTTTTGGCTCATACCGAACCTACATGTATCCTCACTTCTGTGCACTAATCCAGCAAACACCACTTTTTTTGTCTGTGTTAGTCCTACTGAGTTAGTCCTCTACCAGTGCAATATCCAACTATTTCCAAAAGTCTAAAGATTACCGCAGCCAGCGGAGGATAAGAGGTGGCAGGACTCCAGCCACCAGCAATTGCATCTGCTGCAGAACTGCAGACTGCCCTTCAAAGATTCCTGGGTTTGTTTAACTTCAGATTTCTTCTATATTCCCCTTCCCAGTCCATTCTAAATTTTTCTACTATACTATTATTGGTTCATATTTGTCTTTCTGCTGTGCAGTGAAACTATCATAAAGACTGAGAACCAGAGCAACAACACGAGTACGTGAGGTTTCCACACACACCATATCTAAGACCAAGTAATTTTTTGTGTCTTAACATCCCTCCGGCTTGCCTGCACCCCGAGGAAAGCCACTGATGGCTGCCAGGGACGACAGATGCAAGGCAAGGCAGACAAGGACAGCGACCAACTCATGTCCCGCCGTACGGGCTCTGCCAGAGATGCGGGACATTCAAGTGCCCGGCAAGAGAAGCCATGGCACCAGCACGGCGCTAGCGGGGCACAGCGAAGAGCAGCACAGAGTGACAAGCGACAGCTCTCCCCGCCTCCCCGACACTCGCAGCCACACGCTGCGGCTCCGTGGGTGCCCTTCCCGCCGCCCCGACACCGCGCACGCTGCCGGGGCCGGCGGAGGCACGGCGGGCAGCTCCCGAAACACGACGATCGGCCAGCCCGCCGCCTTCCCGGCCCTAGCGACCGCCCCCACACGGCCCCCGGGACAGGGCAGCCCCGGGAGCTTGGCCAGCGCTCGGCCCCACACCCCCCGGTGCCGCACCTGGTCATGCGGGGGCTCCAGGACACCGTGACCGCCTCCAGCTTGCCCCAGAAGAGCGTCTGGTTGAAGTGCACGAACAGCGCGTGCACGTCGGGGCTGGGGTCCAGCAGCTCCCACGCCTCGTCCACCACCGACAGCGGGCGGAGGGACGAGTGGTACGGAGAGACATCAAGGCGCTTTGCTGCTGCTGCCTCTGCCGCTGCCTTGTCCTGCTCTTCCCAGTCCCTCTGCAGCCTGAGCGCCAGCAAGAAATCCTCGTCCTCCATCCCGAGCGCGGCTGCCATGGGCCGGCACAGCCGCAGCCGGAAACCGCAGCCGCCAAGGCGCACGCGCAGCACCGACCCGCGGGCCGCCGCCGCGTCCTTCCGGGTGCGCGCGCCAGCAGCGTCCCCCCCGTCCTCCTTTTCCTTCCCTTCCCCTCCCTTCCCTGCCGGCAGCGTCCCCTCCGCCCCTTCCTTCCCTTCCCTTCCCCCCGTCCGGCGNGGTACCGGGTGGCGGCAGCTGCGGCGCAGACATGGCGCTGTCGCTGGGCGAGGGCGGCGGCGGGAGCCGGCTGCGGCGGCAGCTGGAGTCGGGCGGCTTCGCGGCGGGGGAGTACGTGAAGCAGCTGTCGCAGCAATCGGACGGGGACCGGGACCTCCAGGAGCACCGGCAGCGCATCCAGGCGCTGAGCGAGGAGACGGCGCAGAGCCTGAAGCGCAACGTCTACCAAAACTACCGGCAGTTCATCGAGACGGCGCGGGAGATCAGCTACCTGGAGAGCGAGATGTACCAGCTCAGCCACATCCTCACCGAGCAGAAGGGCATCATGGAGGCCGTCACCCAGGCCCTACTCCTCCAGGCCGACCGCGACGACCCCGCGCTGGGCGCCCGCCGCGCCGCCGCCGCCGACCCCTTCCTGCCGCTGTCGGCCAAGGATGCGGCGGCCAACGAGGAGGGGCGGCAGCGCACTCTCACCACCCTCCTGGAGAAGGTGGAGGGCTGCCGCGACCTCCTGCCCGAGAGCCCTGGCAAGTACCTGGTCTACAACGGCGACCTGGTGGAGTACGATGCCGACCACATGGCGCAGATCCAGCGGGTGCACGCCTTCCTCATGAACGACTGCCTGCTCGTGGCCACCGCCCTGCCCAACCGCCGCGGTGCCTACCGCTACGACGCCCTGTACCCCCTCGACGGGCTGGCCGTGGTCAACGTCAAGGACAACCCGCCTATGAAGGACATGTTCAAGCTGCTCATGTTCCCCGAGAGCCGCATCTTCCAGGCGGAGAACGCCAAGATCAAGAAGGAGTGGCTGGAGGTGCTGGAGGAGACCAAGCGCAACCGTGCCCTCAGCGAGAAGCGGCGCCTGGAGCAGGAGGCCCTGCCCCGGCCCGCCCCAACGCCCCCCGAATCCACCAACCCCTTCGACGAGGATGAGGACGAGGAGGAGGAGGATGAGCCCTCCGCTGAGGAGGAGGTTGTTGACCTCTCACTTGAGTGGATCCAGGAGCTGCCCGAGGACCTGGACGTCTGCATAGCTCAGCGGGACTTCGAGGGGGCGGTGGACCTCTTGGATAAACTGAACGAGTACCTGGCGGACAAGCCTGTGAGCCAGCCCGTGAAGGAGCTGCGGGCCAAGGTGGATGAGCGCGTCCGGCAGCTCACAGACGTTCTGGTGTTCGAGCTGTCTCCAGACCGCTCGCTGCGAGGAGGGCCGCGGGCCACCCGCCGAGCCGTGTCCCAGCTCATTCGCCTGGGCCAGTCCACCAAGGCCTGCGAGCTGTTCCTGAAGAACCGGGCAGCCGCGGTGCAGACGGCCATCCGGCAGCTGCGCATCGAGGGCGCCACGCTGCTCTACATCCACAAGCTCTGCCATGTCTTCTTCACCAGCCTCCTGGAGACGGCCAGGGAGTTTGAGACGGACTTCGCCGGCAACAACGGCTGCTACTCGGCCTTTGTTGTCTGGGCCCGCTCGTCCATGAGGATGTTTGTAGATGCCTTCAGTAAGCAAGTATTTGATAGCAAAGAGAGTTTGTCAACTGCGGCAGAGTGTGTCAAGGTAAGAGAGTCCAAAGAGGGGGGTGGTGGGGCACAATAGCTGAAACAAAGGCTTCAAAGCTTTAAATTATCTTTTCTAACTCTAGTTTAGTTGTTGATTCGTGCGTGGGTCTCCAGAGAGGTTTCCTGCATTGAAAAGTTAATATTCATTCGAGGTTTGTTTGGGTTTTTTTTCAGTTTAACAGAGGAAAGCCTTAAGGTACATGTCAAGAAAAACCCTGTCTTTATTAGGAATGCAAAATGTATTGGTTTTTAATTTGCCTTTAATTAGTAGGAGGTCCTAAAATTTACATAAACTTCACCTGAATTGTAAGTACTTCAAAACTTTCTCTTTTTTTTCTAAGGCTGTCCTTAGCTACATTTTCATACTTTTTTGCAACACTAACTTTCTCAGGTTATGCTTTCTTTCAGCTGCTAATTGGGAGGGGGGGAAAAAGAAAGATTATGTGTGAGTGGGTTATAGTGTAATTGCCCAGAGTATTTTTGACAGCCAGGGTGTTCCTTTCAGTTATTAATTTCTCATTAATGAGATTCTTAAAGCATGAAAAATAAGTATGAGTAACACTTCTCAGCCTTCTGAGATAAATTTGATAAATGTGTTAAGAGCTTGCACAGTAAAAACATCCTTTGCTTTTCTTTGTAATCCCAGGTAGCTAAAGAGCACTGCAAGCAGCTGAGCGAGATTGGACTGGATCTCACCTTCATCATTCACGCCCTCCTGGTAAAGGATATCAAAGGTGCTTTACAGAGCTACAAGGATATTATCATCGAGGCCACCAAGCACCGCAACTCTGAGGAGATGTGGAGAAAGATGAACCTGATGACTCCAGAGGCGCTGGGGAAGCTCAGGGAGGAGATGAGGAGCTGTGGGGTGGGCAATTTTGACCAATACACGGGTGATGACTGCTGGGTCAACCTCAGTTACACTGTAGTAGCTTTCACTAAGCAGACTATGGCCTTCTTGGAGGAAGCATTAAAGCTTTACTTTCCAGAGCTGCATATGGTTCTTCTGGAGAGTCTCGTGGAAATCATCCTGGTGGCTGTCCAGCATGTCGATTACAGTTTACGTTGTGAACAGGACCCCGAGAAAAAAGCATTCATTCGGCAGAACGCCTCTTTCCTGTATGAAACTGTCCTTCCTGTTGTGGAGAAAAGGTTTGAGGAAGGAGTTGGAAAGCCAGCCAAGCAGCTACAGGATCTGAGAAATGCCTCAAGATTGATGCGTGTAAATCCGGAAAGTACCACCTCTGTGGTGTGAAGTGAACCTAACTGTTCCTGGGAACAAGGTGGCAGCACTTACTGAAGATGTTGTACAGTGAACAGATGAACTAAACAGGGTTTTTTCGAGTCCCTGATAGATGCAGAGCACTTATCTGCTGCATTCCAGAAGCTGAAGACTTTGAATCAATGCCTGCAAGCATGCAATGCTTTACTTGGTGGATGGGGTGTAGGGAAGTGAGAAGGTGGAGGTCACATGTCCTTGGACAATATATCCTGTACGAAGGGCTTGTGTAGTATTTGTGACTTGGGAAATAACTGTAATACACAAATTTTGGCCAATTGTTTGTGGAAGTCTTACATACATATATAGCAGATGGCAGGAAAAGATCAATTCTCATCATGTCACTGTAGCAATTCTTTTTTAAGGCAGTGTTCTGGGGGGGAAGCACTTCTGAGGGGAAGTGCTGAAGCATTCCCAGGGTGTGGTATTCAGTTAAGGCACATCCACCATCCAGATGTGACTCAGCACTGCAGATAAATGACATGGATTTGCACAATGTGATTTTTGTGGTAGCAATTCAGACTTCTTTTTAACATTGAGATTATCTTCATTCATTTCAGAGGCAGATTGAAATAAAAATGGTTTTAGTATAGGTTCTGGTGTTTGGGTGAAGGGTCTTTTTCTGTTTAATAACCTGGCTTGTCAGCCTAAGTTACAGGTGTCTGAAAACAAACCTGCTGTCAGAACCATTTGTTCCCTTCAAGAGAAGTGAGAATAAATTGCTTCCCTTCTTCTTTGTGTTCCTTTTCCGTGTTTTCTCATGGATCTAATTGTGGTCATGTCCATTTAGTGAAGTGTGCACTGTTGCTTGAGGTGCTGTCACAAATGCATTATGGGCCGTTGTCTCCTGGTTGGAACCATAGTGAAGAGGCATAAATGCTCTTGAGACATGCAGGGCAGAGAGAGGGATGAAAGGGACTGATTCATTTGGAAGAAATGGGATGCTAGTTTTGCTATACAGAAGCAGCACCTGGTGAAGAGACTGTGAGGCTTTTTGTAAGAGATGTGAACTTTGTCTCCTGCAAGAACTAGCATCATTTCCTGTAATACAGCAATAAGGAAGGACTATCTTTTTTCAGAAATCAGAAGGATTTGGTTAGCAATTTTAATGTTGATGGGGAAAGTTTATACAAATGCTCTTATGTTTGGATTGAATGGTGTTGGCTGTCTCATGCAGTGAGTGTGAAAATAAAATAAGCCAAGTCTTGTGTCAAGGCTGGCTTTGGAAAGCTGTCAGCTGAAACTTCTATGCTGTGCAAACTTCTTCCACTTCTGTGCAAACTTTCTTAGTTGTGAGAAAGTCATGTTACAGCTAAGGGACCTTGTATTAGTCCTTCAAAAAGTGTCCTTAACTGGAATAACTAAATATCCTACTCCTGTAATGCTTTCAGATTAAAGCTTTTGCAGTTTGTATCATGGTAATGAAGGCCTTGTGACTGCCTGACCAAACAAAAGGTATCCCTGGTAAAACATTCTGCGTAGCTGTTATACTGAAGCTTCTTAATTTCTCCCTGTTTTCACAGTGCTAGTTCAATGCAGTTTTCACTTCAGTGGCTGGGTTTTGTTCTCTTGCTCTTTGGATGCCTCTTGAACTGTTAGATTTTGCAAAGCATCCTATTGTCTCTGCTCACTTGCTTTTCAGTGTTTGGGCCTTTTGCTAGCAACTCAAAAAAAGTCACACAAAATGTTTTTGAAAGAGAATTTGTTGCTTCTAGCCTACATTGATTGAAAACCAGTGAAATAGCTCTTTTATTTTAAGGGACAGGAACAGTGAGAGTTAGAACTTGTGTAACATGTTCTGTCAAAGAGAGAGAGAGTCCTATTGATGTTATTTCAGTAGTGACCTGTTTTTGATATCAGAACCTAGTGAAGTATAGCAAAGTAATATAATCTCTGTCATCTGTTTAAAGTGGGAAAGGTGTCAGCCTAATCTGAGAAATACTTTCGAGTGAATTATAAATGAGAGCTCTCTGTGGTGATGGATATTTTGGAGGAGAGGGAGAAGAGATGGCTTTTTTTCTGTTGCGACAGGTATATTTCTTTTTTTTAAACAGCAGAAGAAAGCAGAATAAACACAGATGAGCCTTATCTTTGTGTGTGTGTGTGTGTGCGTGTGTGTTTGCAAGAGAAGGGTTAGATCTGGAGCTCTAGACTGATTATTGTGATACTTGGGGATTTTATGCAAGAAGCTGCATTGTAGTTCCCCAATTCTCAAACATGAACATAAGGCTGAAAAGGAGGAGAGCCCTGTTCATGCTTCTGTTGTGAGCTGGTGTAGGACAGCTTACCCTCATCAGAGGATGAAATCTAGAATGTAATTCTGCCACATGCTCTGTTATGCCTCTGTCACGGAGCCCTTCATCAATCTATTTATGGCACACTGAGCCATAATGATTTTGTCTCTGCTGTCATCCATGGAGCAGTGAGCTTACATTGATGTTGGTTTTAATGCATCAGGGAATCTGGTTTTTCATTGGGTCATCAAACATCATCATCTTGTGCCTGTCACAATTCGAACAGGTGTGGATTTGTATAAACTGCTGTAAGTGGCATTGATATTTTGTAACTTGTGACTCTATAAAAAGTCATAATAAAAGAAAAACAGTAACATAAAGAAAATGGTGTGGAATTAAACTAAACACCCTTTTATGCTAACTTAGTTAACAGAGAAAAATCACTGTATGCTGAGTCATAGTTTAATCAATTTCAGTTTTTGAATGGCACTTTTCTCAAGCTGTGCACTTGTGGTGATAGTGTTCTTCAAGTTGGGATTTGCAGTATCTACTGAAAGATATTTGCAGTAACTACTGAATGAACTACAGTTCTGCTGATTTGAGAAAGAACTAATATTGGTTTTTTTTGAGATAACTGCATATAAAATCTAGTTTCCTTTAGCTGCTGTGACAAAATTGTGTAAAATGATTTTTTTTATTCAGATAAATTTATGTATTAGTATTTAATGCAATAACTTTTCTGAACAGTGAAGACTATGTATTAAAACTTTTGGACATACAGCACTAGCGGTGTATTTGTTTTGATCTTCAGAAGGAGGATGTTGATGTTGGTTTGGAGTTCCAGTGAAGTCAGAGGGCTTCAGGTCAGTCCTTCCTGAGGGAGAGGTGAGCAGCAGCCAGTTGATGAGAGCTAAGTTATGTCACTTCAGTTACATTGTTACAAAGTCACTTCAGTGAGGTGATGCTGGAAGAAAATGCCTGTACTCTCATCTGATGGGACTTTGAGTGTGTGTTTGACGGATTATCTACACTGAGGCAGTGTAATGCTAAACGGTTTGTTATCTTCCAGACTTTTTTGTGTCTGGAGTCCACCCATACTTGCCTTGGATGCTGGATGTGTAGTACAGCCTGTCCCCTCACTAGGTGGAGCTTTGTGCACTGAAATCTCAGCAGGCTGCGAGCAGGCACAGGCGTGGAAGCTGTGCTGCCCTGCAGTGTGGCTTGGCAGGTTTTGGCTAGCATGCTGAGGGAAGAAGAAGCTGCAGAGAATTATCCAGATGTTAGGTTCAGGTCTTTTTCATTCCTTGGTAGTGGTTGTGTTCTGCATTTTCTAATTCTTGAACTGTTCATTTTTTAGTTCTTCATGTTTTCCTGAGGTGTTTCTGTACCATTGGCAGGTGTTCTTCAGAGTATCTCACCTTTCTGCTTTTCTTTAAGGTAGGTACCAACATGTGACTTGTGTGCTGCCTGAAAAACACTGCTACACCTCAAGCCCCTGCAGAGATGTGAAAAGTTGCTTGTCCCAGCTGCAATTTTATGTCTCGTAAAATGTTCAGATTAGTGACTTCTCGAAGTCAAGTTTGTGTGACCTCTGGTCATTTAACTTCAATACTGGACTGAAATTCCTGTGTAACTTCATGCTCACAGGGCAGATTTGCACTCCAGCATGATAATACAGAAGGTCCCCACCACCTGTTGTTACAACTTACACAGTCTTTGTATTCCCTTTGCTGCCCAACTGTTTCAATTTAACTGGGTTACCTTTTACTTAAAAATACTAGTAGTTTTGCAGACTCTTCAGTGTATTTTCTCTGATGAAAATCAAATCTGGCATGGGGCTTATCTACCAAGCATCTCTGTGACCATAGACATCTTTTTCTTCACAGGTTTGGAAGATGTGATACAGCTTTAATCCCTACAAAGTTTGATGGATAGTGGAGAGAGAAAGACCTCAAACTGTGGGCAAAATAGATTTATGTCATTTACCACTTCAAGGGATGTTGACTGGAGTAATAGATCAGAATTTGGTTGAGCCACCTTGGACACAGAGTTGTTACCTCTTGTGTATTTAGGAAACTGCTTACACAGCTTCAGCAGCCTCACCATGCCCTGTAATACAGTTCTCAATTTCAGAGTTACAAGCTGAACTAGATTATCTGCTACAGATGTGCTCAGTCTGACACAGCAGAGGTAAAGTACTGGCAAGAGACCTGGCCTGTGCTGCCCGCTGAGTAGTAGTACCCTTCCTGGGGCTTTATGTGGCTGATCAGGGCAGTTTCAAGGCAATTTTAGATCACCCGCCTGAGGCCCTGTGATATTTATTCTCTCTCCCTCCCCATGCAGTAGCCGCATTCCCTTCGATGGGCAGAGCATCCCACGTCCTGCTCGAGCAGAAGATACTGTGGGAGGATGGAGAGGAGGTGCTCCACAAATTTGTTGAAGCGAGCTGCGTTGGCGCAGGGCCACCAGCGGGGGTCCCGCGGGAGCTGGGCACTGGGGAGCGTCCCCTCGGCGCAGGGAACGCGGGCACGCCCTGCAAGCGGACACGATTGCGTTCCATCTGCTCTCACCATCCGCTGCAAGAGCAAAGCTGCTACGAAAGCTGAGAGATTGATCTCTTCCTGTCAAGGCAGGAGCTGGACCCTGAGGTATGGTCTGAGATTGTCCAAAATATAATGTGGCCCTCCAGCTGTTGGGAATCCTGTTCAGATGTGCTAATAATACTTTGGCATGCGATTAGTGAATGCAATGCACCAGGAAGGTGGACCAGGAAGAAGAGCAGATAGTGTATTCTTCACTGCTGCTTGGGAACACCTTGGAGATGCTTGGATTGATGATGTTTTCAAGTTACTTTAAAAAAATAAATTAAAAGCATACAGCTCTTCATCTAATTGCACCAAGACACACAGTTCTTCCTCTGTCCTCCCAGAAACTGATCCAAACAAAATCAAAAGTCTCATGAAGGTAAGAGAGAGTTAGTCAAATCCATTGTGATAAAAGGCATGTGAATCTAAAAACTGCATACTTTGGCAAAATTAAGATCTGAACTTCAGACATTCTCCAAACTGGCTGAGATGAGGGAAAACTTTGCCTCAGACTCTCCAGACTTCTGGACTTTCAGTTCTCTGGGCTTTGAGTCATTCCTACTGTTAATAAAAATCACAATTCACGGACAACAATCTGTGCCAGTCAGACTAATGTGTTTTGCTTTGTTTTGTTTTGTTTTAATTATAGCTTTACAGCACTGCTGCAGTCTGGGGATTCCTGTTACGTTAATTTTCCAAACCCAGTATTCACAGTAGGAAGGAGCCCAGCTCCTAGCCCCAGCTCCTGCAGGATGGGATTGTCAGGAGAGTACTTGAAGCTCTGCAGAGAATCCTTCCTTCCTCAGGATTCAGTGAATTTTTCTCTCAAAATGCAGATCTCTGATAAGCAGATTCTGCTCTGCTTTATTTTTCCCTCACTAACAATTGGCAGGATTGTTTGTTTTCCCACTCCACAATATAACCTCTCCAGCAGAGCCGCCAGACTCACTTTGTGGAGGAAGGTTATCAAACTGAATGTTGAGTTAGTCTGTACATCTGTCCTAGCACGATTCAGGCTATATAACTCCCTGCCTGCTCTTGCCATTGAAAAAGTTGATGGGGAGGAGGGGGACTGGGAGGCTTGCAAAGAAAGATCTGTAATCTTTGTCCCTCTGACTTCCACCCAGCAAGGTGCTTAAATGCACACTGAAGATGCCCCCCTGAATTTGGGAAGCCCACTCCTATAGTCAGAGGCAGTTAGATCCTAAAGTGCTTTTCATCAGTGGAGGATCAGTAAATTTCTTTTGAAATTTGCAAAAACAATTGGCAAAGAAGGGATGAGAGAGTAGCACCAGAGCAACAGCACCACATGAGCAAACAAAATGTGTGTTTCTGGGACATCTCAGCTCTAGTGTAACAAATGGTGGTCCCAAACAAAGCCTGCCCCTTCTTCGGTGGGAGCAGTAGGCTCCATAAATCATCAGTGCTGCAGCTTTCCAGGAGGCAGCAATAACAGTGTTGGACACGCTAAAACAAAGTCACTTCACCTGACTGGCTGTAATGGGGTGAAGGAAATGCCCTCGGGAGAATGATGACACTTAAGGAAGGGTGCACATCGAGGCTGGATCACCTGCTGTTCTGAGATGTGGCTCCACCTGGGCCTGACACCAGTGCCAGCTGGCATTGTCCCAGCCTCCTGACACACACCACCCTCCCTCATTTTGCCCAACTCCAGAACCTCCTGTGGTGAGCATTTTCCTCCCGCTGTCCACTGGCCTGAAGTAGGCCTCCTCCCTGCTGGCAGGATTAGCCCCATCTTGTTTGCTTGGTGACAAGAGATGTGTGCAGGGAACAGAAGGCCCCGGTGCCGCCGCCCAGCAGCTTCACACCAGATAACCCCTCTCCTGGTGTGCCTCTAATCAGTCATTATTTTTTGTCATCCACTAAAGTTTATTACCATTTAAATAGCCTTTCAGGCTGAGATGTCCTGTGGGGTTTCTGCCTCTGTTGCCTCATGCCCTGTGAAATTAATTCCTGTAAGACCATATCCTCACAGGAAAATGGTAAGAGCTCAACTAAGCCGGTTTAGAAACTGTTTTAAATCCCCACAAGTCCTTCTATGGCTCTTTAGTTTGGACTGAGGTACTTTCTAAGTACTCAGCTTGGGATAAAATACGCTTAGACTGGAAAGTGTTTATTTCCAACCAAAATTACCGAACTGAATCCAGCTGTCTAAGGCAATGTTTTTGAGTACTGTGAGCAAATTCCATATTTAACTAAGCATGTGTTTTTAGGCCTTGAAGATTTAAGGGCCAGACTGCAAATGCCTTTAATCAGGAAGCAATTAATTGCACAGATTTCCTCCTTGCAGCCAGTGTAGCACTCAACCAGGTAATACGCCCTGTGAGGCAGTGGCTCATGCCTGCACACTACTTTTATTACTGTGTATCTCTGCTAATTAGTGCCTGTTGGATGGTAGGCCAGGTTGCTACAGGTGGTTCACATAAAAGGTGTGATCAGTTAAGACAATCTAAAGATAGCTTTAAGAAGAAAATCAAATGGTTTGCATTCCTGATGAGCTTTTTTAAAAAAAATTTATTATTACTATTATTATTTTTCCTGAAGAAAACTCGCAAGAAGGATTGATACTTTTGATGGAAGTCAAGGACCTGGTTTTGATTTCAAGGGTTGTTCCAAGTAACTTGTAGTTGAGCACACGCAACTGGAGCTTTTTCCAGAGCACTGTGATGCTCACTCAAGACCAACCCCAAGCAGAAAACACCTAGTTTGTATCTCTTGCACTCACCTTCATGCAAAGGATCACAGTCCTGGTTCTCCATCAAAAATGATGCTCAGCTTCACTTGGAGAGAAAAGTATGGGGAGCTAGGGGACTCGTTTAGCCCTCATTGACAGTCCCTGGGGCAGGACACACACAATGTCTCACAAAACAGGAGGGTAAGGCTTAGCTGCCCCTCTGCCCCACATTCAGGCCATGGCAATTGCTCCACCTGCTAATGCTGACATCAGCCTTGTTCACTCTCTCAAACAGAAGTCTTACATCCTTCCTGTCCTACATGCTGGCTATAAAGCACAAATTCCCTCATTATGCTATTATTATAATTTACTAGCAGAAACCTTCCTCTCTGCATACACAACTCTTCATGTTTGACTATTATAATTGCATTTTCACAGTTATAAATAACACGTTAGCCTGGTTTATGTGTTCATGCAAGTCAGGCTATACACTGGCAGATGAATGAAATTAACTCCAGAATTCACATTCCTGTCACTTATTCAATTATTTGATCAACGTAATTGCTCAGAGCAAGAGCTAATTGGAAAATGACATGCATTTACCGTCTCTATAGAGGAAGAGAGGCTTATCAGGTATTTTACTGCAGGCACTTTCATTACTCCCAGTGTTCTGGAAGAAACAAGGGTTTTAAATGAGCCAGGCCCAAACACACAAGGCTTGTTTTTTAGCCAGATGCTTCCCCATCCTTAAAATAGCTCCAGTATTTTGCAGTGCAAGGGTTTGAACACGCCTATACTGCAGCACACACAGGTATCTTGGCACGCAGGTACACGAGCTGCAAGCCAAGCTTGCCTCCAGGGGTCTGCAGCACAAAATGTGTTCCTGCTCTGTGTATCTGTATTCATGCTGGTGCTGCAGCTATATGTGTTTGGTTCTTTCTGTGACAGACTCCCGTCCCTGGGTGCTGATGCGGAGAATATCGGTTGGCTGAGGCTTGGCTGTCAGGAGTAGGAAAGGCAGAAAGCGATTTTTTTTGTGTTGCTGGTGTAAAAAAGACTAAAATCCCCACCTTTCCAGCTCAAATCCTACATCAAGGTTACAGCTTGAAACACCAATACCTTTCAAATTATTTTTCTGTCCCTCACCTCGCCCAGATATCCTGGTTAACATTCTGAGTTTGTTATTAAATTTTCTTATTAAATTAAAATCTAAGAAAGAGGTGGTAGAACAGAGAGGGGAGGGATAGAAAGAATCAGGAGGTAGGAAACTCAAATCCTAAACTAGTCCCTGTTTCCATTATTAGTCCTAGCATTGTCTGGAGTTGGAATATTTAATTTGTTTAAATAAGAGACAGGCAAGCAATTTTCCAAGCTGTATGGAAGGGGAGGAAGCTCATCTATCAACGCCAACAGTTTGCAGCCTATTGTCTGCAGGCCCTGAGGCTTATCAGTTGGGGAAAGGGAGCTAAGAAAATCAACCCTGTTGCCAGTCACCTTAAATTTGTGACAGATATTCTGCACCTCTGTTGGAAAATATTGGGGTCTGCAAATTAAAAATTGGGTAAAAAACAGTGTGTTTTCCTCCTGCTATTCATGAGCAATTCAAGCATCAGGTTTTGCATGCTTGGAAAAGAAGCTCCAGAAGTGGTCCATGGAGAAGCACAGTGCCCGGTCTCACTCCCTGAGGTGTAGCGGTGCTGCCAACACTGCACAAGCGGTACGGGACAGCTCTGGGAAACTCGCTGTACTGCGTGCCGTGTCCGAGGCGCTGGCACTGCCTACATTTGACGGGTAGTGAACCAGGTGGGCTATTATTTAGTTCATCCCAGAGGAGATGAAGAAGCGAGTGCCTCACAGCCTATTTGTACTTGCACCAGGACATGCCTGATATTGGAGGTTTTTTTAGAGTAGGAAGCAAAAGTATCCAATAAGGAAATAAAAATACCCCCACCATGCAGTGCTTGTGTATGTGTCTCAGCTGTCCCTGGGAGAAGGAGAGTTAGAATTTAAGTACCTATTAAGTACCTATAATTAGAATTTTGTTGTGGTGCTTAGTAGGATTGATGTGCAGTTTGGACAAGAGGGATACTGAGGGTACCAGGTGCCATTCCTGCTCACAGCTCTGTGACACACACGGCCACAGCAAGCTGCAAACAAGGACGATGCCAAGGTTTGGTGTCCTGTGAGTGACTCCGGCCAGCGGAAAACAAGCCTCAAGAGTGCAACGCTGTGATCTCTAATCTGCGGCTAATGGAATAAATCAGTAACCTGATGGCGCCACAGGACACCGCACATGGGGCATTGCAGGCTCCTGTTGTCAGTTCTTAGGCACAAAGGGAAAAATGCGCACCAAGATACTGTGGTAGCTCTGTGAACTCGGGCTGCCGCTACGGCTAAAGCCGGGCACGGCCGTGCAGGGAAGCGGCCGCTCCAGGGCGCCAAGGCAGCAGGGCCAGCAGAGGGAGCCCGCCGCTGCCGCGTCCCGCGGCGGCCGCAGCTCCGCGCCCTGCCCAGCCCGGCAGCTCCTCATCTCCCCCACCCCGCGCCTCTCCCAGCCCAGCAAGCAGCCTCGCAGCCTCGCAGAGCCCCTGCACGCCGCTCCGCAGTCCTTCAGCCCCTCCACTCAGCAGCCCTGCGGCCTTGGATCCCACAACCCAGTATTTCTCTGTGCCCAGCACCCAGAAGCCTCATGCCTCCCCAACTCGGTGTCCCGGCAGTCCCACAACCAAGCACACCGGCAGACCTGAATCCAAACGTCCATTTCGGTAGCCCTTCAGACCCGCAGCCTAGCACCAAGCCCCAGATTGCCAAATGCACGAATTTCAGCATCCCCACATCTCAGCAGCCCTGCTTCCCAGGAGCCCTGCAGTGCCTACCACCCGTGCCCATCATCCAGCACATACCCAAGCTGTAAAGCAGCCCCAGAGCTGCACAGCTCCATGTGCCGGCAGTCCCAGAGCCAGCAGCTCGGCCCCAGCAGCTCAGCATCCCAGCCCAAGGCACACAGCAAGCACAGCTGGCACAGAGCTACTGCTCCTGGATCTAGGCTTTATTGTGGCTTCTGCCCTCAGGCACATTGACAGCTGTGACTGGAGGTGGCCGTAGTTATATTTTGGGGTTTTTGCCAGAGGCCCTGCTATGAACTATATTGACAGAGGTGCTATTTCTTTCCTGGGAGCTGGATAAATCTTTCTAATATGATCTTGCCTCAGCTTGAGCCAGAGGAGGCACCTTTACACATGTGCTGGATGCAGCCAGCACTACTGATGCACTCCTGGTCCCACTGCTCTGCAGGGCTGGAGGCAGGCAGGCAACATGGGAAAGGCAGGCAGCAGCTGCCTCTGCAATTTCTTGGCTCCAATACTACAGCTGGTACTTCACTGTGAGCTTTGCCTCCACCAGGAACAGTCCCTCCCTGTGCACAGGAGCAGATTTTTCTGTGGGATTTTAGCACTGGAAATGAACACTGGAAAACCTGGTATTTTTGTTACACTGGGACATTCATCCTGCCAACTGTGAATCAACATGATTGCACTTCTGCAACGGAAAAAATCAATAAATGTACGCAGAAAAATTATTCTCCCCTGGTCTTTGTCTAGTCCTGTCCACTTTGTGATCCTGCTGAACCTCATGCTAGCAGCTCCATACAGGAGGGTGATAGCATGATCAGTCTGGTGGAGCACTCCTCACCTGGCTGACTTACAGCAAAGCCTTGCTATTATATCCAAAGCCATAGCACAGGTGTGCTGCTTCTCAGTGGACATATTCCAGAGGCACATGTGGGCTGTCTTAGATGGAATTTCATCCTACTTTTTATTCAGGCACAAAATATCAGGTTACCATTTTCAGCCGAGAGAAGGTGCTTGAAATGGAAAAAGTCAGGTCACAAAATGGGATAGAAAACAAAGTTGTGGAAAATATTTGCAGGCAAACAATAAAAATGTAGTTTGAGTCAATGGTAATATTAAATTTCAGTGCTTTCAAGATTTTTTTATTATTACTTAAAAGTAAAATTATTTAAATTGTAGAAGACATTTGAATAAAGAAAACATTATTCTAAATGTCAACAATGGAAAAAGGGATGCTTTGATATTCATAATTTTTTCCTTATTACTTTTGTTTGAGACATGTATTGGGCATGTTTTCTTTTGGAGGTCTCATAAGAAAAACAATAGTTTGAAGGAAACAGAATTTTTCAATTAGACAACATTTTGCTGAAAACTCCTATCTGAAAGAAAGCTGGAAATAGTTACTGTGAGAAGTCTAGCAGGAACCTTTTAGTTCCAGATGTGTTATTCTGCTTCCCCTGGTATGACAGAGATACTTAAAATTAAAGTTAAAAGATGCAGCGCCGGTGTAACTAACTACATATTTCCTGACATTTGTGCCTGTCAGCACAGGGGTGGTTAGAGTGCTATTTATAAATCTGAGCTTAATTCATTCTCATATCACAGGGAGCAATCAAAACCCCTGTGATTCCCAGGGAGAAATCAGGGCCAGTGTACAGAGGTTTTTTCCTAATTTATTTCTCTCTGTGTCGTGTTTGGAAGAAAGATACACATAGCAAACACAGTCCAATCCCAGACCTTCTCTACTGAGTCAGAGTCAGCTTCTTCAGTCTAATGGACCTCAAGTCAGGAAGGCAGGATGGTCTTGTGGCTTAGGATATGGACTGTGAGTCAGAATAGTTTATTCAAGAAAAAAAGATCTTCCTGTCATTTATTAGCAGATCATTCTCTAACCAGCAAAATAGCCTTTAGAAAATTTCAACTGTAGGCATATTAAGGACAAAAGGGCTAAAAAAAGAAGTCCAATTGACATTTGATCATTTCTGCATCAACATTATATTTATCGTTAACCAGCTGTTCTGGAAGGAAAAGGACAAGCACCAGGGTAAATACCAGAAATATCCTGATTTGTGTTTTAGGCTTGCCAAACTCCCGTTGATTAAGCTGGGAATGTTGATTAAGGACCTCAAGCTGTGACCCTCAACAATTCAGTCAGGTTACTCCTGCTGCTTGAGTTAAATTGGAAAGCAGGATAGAGTGTCAGTGAGTTTATCAGCTCTGAGCAGTGTGTTTCTATGCAGATAACCTGCAATACCTCCCTGCTCAGCCCCAGAGTCTTACAGGGGATTCAATTGCTTGTCTGTCTGCTGGTAGGAGATATTAAAGTCCTTCAGGGAAAAAAAAACAAAAACAAAAAACTAAAAACCAATCTTTCTTTGGACCGATCCTCTGGAAATCAGTCATTCAGTCAGTAGAGTTAATGATCAGTTGGTGGGTTAATAGCCAAACCTTAAGTCAAGGATGATTAAAGCTTAAAAAAAACCCTAACCACTCAGTGACTGTAGTCAAAGACAGTATTCAGTTATTTTTTGATGGTTCCTTCTCTGTCTAGCCTCCTCTGGCTCCCACAGAAGCTGACAAGGGATATTTTAACTTGTCAAGGCAATAGCACCATAGTGACAAAACCCTAAGAAGCCCATCAGTTTGCTGCACAGGACCTGCTTTGCATACCATGCCTTTGATCTTTAAGTGTATTTAGCATTGCCATTTTTTAATTAGTGTGGTGAGGAGGTGAAATAGGTCCCTTCCTTAAGTAGGACAATTTATTATTGTCACTTAGCTTGTGAAGGACAAGCCATGCAGAAGAGCTCCAGTCAGGGGAGAGAGGCCTTGAACGCAAGAACATTTACGCTCCGGTTAACAAGGAAGCAAGCTGCATGGGGGTTTGCAGAATCCAGTTCCCAGCACTGGGAAAAAAAAATTATGTTTTTATTTCTTCATCTTCAATTCATGCTTCCTCAGTTTACTGACAAAAGAAATTTTAATTATTTACTAACAAAGACAGGGCTTTCTCCTTTTGCTTCATGCTATGGCAATAAGGTTGTTGGGGAAATGTTGACTGAATAACCCATGGTGCCACTAGCTGCTGTGCAAAGTCAAAGGAATTTACACCAATTTCGAGGCTACCAGCTGAGTCTGTCAATCCAGCAGGGAAGAAAAGAGGAACCACTGCAAACCAAATGGAGATTTTTCCAGTGAGACCATAGAGAGATGGTGTGATACAGGAAAATTATACAATATAGCTAAGAACAACTTCTACTTTCAAACACAAGACTGTAAGAAACAAGTGCCATTTCTTGTTTCTGTGATCTTTCTCTGCTGGAAAGCAATCTAAAATCCAGGACAGACAGCACTTAACAGCACCTAGCTATACATCTGACAGGTCTTGATTATGTCTTCTAGCAGGCAGTGGCAACAGCATGAGACAGGCAGGGCTTTGCTCAGAACCCAACACGCATGTGTGCCTCACCCACAGAGACGAGTAATCCCCTGGGGCAGTGCCTGGCACTGGTCAGCTGGGCACACACAAGGAAGGGACCCAAAAGGGCTCCCATGAGGATATCCACTCCTGTGGTTTTCAGGCTGCCCTTCGAGGACACACAGGCAGTCCACAGGACAAAAGGAGCTGATCAGTGAAGTGAATGGAGAAAAAGTGAATGAAACAGGTGCATCTACTTCCACACACACAAACAAATGTTACAGTGAGGGAGCAAGAGCACTGAAATGTACCCTAGGCTTTGTCTGGTTTTCTTTCTGTTGTCATTGAAAATCACCATGGAACCATAGCACTTGACAGTCTTTCGATTGTTTTACAAAGGTATGGTTGGAAGAGCAATTGTCAGAAAACACCACTGCATCCCAGCTACCTAGAAACAAAAATGAGCTATCCCTAACCATTCCTGACAGCCCAGGGTGTCTCACCTAGCTGGAGAGGCCTCAGTCCCTGGAGGGAACTGCAATAGGCAATTGTCCACACTGCTGTATTGAGCTTTCCATGCTGCAGTTTGAGCTCATTACTTTCTTCACATGCTCTGGAGAACGGATTATTTTCTTTCGCTTTGCTGTGGCAAAAGTGAAGAGTGTTCAGCTCCCCATTGTTCATAAGGCCCTATTGCAGGGACAGTCCACGCTTCCCTCACCTCAACGCTGCCCAGTGAGCCAGCAACAACCAGTGTACCCCAGGAGCAGCCCAGGAGCAGCACTCCTTTTCTGTTGCATTGCTTTTATTGAGCGCTGTCTTCCCAGCCCTAAACACCTGCTGGATTTGCCTCTAGTTTTGAGTGCTTTTCCAGGGCTAATTCCTACCCCTAGGTGTATTTCCTTAGGAGCAGACAAAGCACACTCCTGAATCCTCTGAGCCCACTTTGCTCCTTTGCTGCCCTTCAGGAGGGCCTCCCTTCCTTTGCAAAAGGCAGCTTTCAGACCCAGGCAGACTGCACCACACACACACACACACACACACACACATGCAATCAGGCCTACATTAACCAAGACCCAAGACAACCTAAACCATGGGACCAAAAAAAAAAAAAAGAGAGCCCTGTGTGGTAGTCAGTACCTGCAGCTAAACAGAGATATTCTACCCCTCATAATTTTTTTTGTTAATTGTTGCTCTGGACATTTTTGTTTTATCAGATGGGGAAGGACACTTGAGACCCTGCTAATTTGTGTCTCTTGTCAATGGCTCTTTGTTTTCTTTTCGCTTTTTCCCCCCTTATTTTTTGCCTGGCCCTATAATAATTTCTTTGTTCTCTTTGGTAAGCTGGCTACTCAGAGCGTTACATCCCTGTCTTAAACCTGGCTGCAGTACTGCTCATAACAGCAGCAGCAGCATCTGCTGGGGTGGCAGTGATGTGTGGTCACCGAGGCTCCCTCTGGCAGGCACTGCACAAAAAATCACACTACCTGCATTGACAAAACCCAGCTCTGCAGTGACCAGAGAGACTGAACTGCAGAGGAGAATGCACCTTTTTCTTACAAAACAAATAAAATGCTTTGAACTTTCCCCTCACAGGCACTTTATTGTCCTTGCTCATGGCAAGTTCTCTGTCTGTACAAGTGTAGGCTAGCAGCAAGGTACTAATAAATTAATAAAGAGGAGGCAGGGCACAGGCCCAGGCAGTTGCCCATACAGTTAAATGGTTGGCATTGTCCTTGCAAGAGTTTGTCTCAGACCAAGCAAATACTCCTGCAGCCAACGCCCAGACATATTTCAGGGTGGTTCTCAGCAGGTGGTTTGGGCACAGCTCTCCCACTCTGGGGGACAGGAACTTGTCTCCCTGGATATGGCTGGGCATGCCAGTGGGTGGTGGGAGTGGAAAACACTCTCCGGCCTGTTTTATTATTTTTTGTGTCTGTAGACTTGGTGTCTCAGCAGTGCACAGCTTTTAATGCATTGATTCACCCCAGCATCCCTGTGGAGCAGGGAAGTACTGTTAAGCCCCTGGGTCTGAGTGCAGAAGCAGACTCATGG
Source organism: Promerops cafer (assembly GCA_013398275.1). Classification (NCBI taxonomy): domain Eukaryota; kingdom Metazoa; phylum Chordata; class Aves; order Passeriformes; family Nectariniidae; genus Promerops; species Promerops cafer. Next base: position 884,509 of record VZSE01008641.1, read on the forward strand.
AAGCAGTAAAAGGGGTATGTGGCTCCAGAGAAGCCTTCAAGTCCCACAGCCCTCTTGTTTCTTAAGCTCCTGCCCCAGCCCCAGGGCTTGAAGCTGATGAGGATGAGCCAGCCATGGAGATGTGACCGGCTCTGGTGGGGATGTTGAGCCGCCCAGAACCACATGGGGCAATACAGGGGCCACCTCCTTTTGAGCTCTGCAGCCGAGATGGAACCCAGCCTGGTGAGGCTGGGCAGATTAAAGCGTGCATCAGGCAAGCCTGGTTCAGAGAACAGGATCAGGCTTGCACTTAACTTGACCCTGAGGGACTTAGAGAAACTTAGGCGGGGACATGGCTTCTCTACCCCATACGTTTTGACTTACTGAGACATATGAGGCCTCAGGGCCTCTCAGAGGCCACACGTCAAATCCATATGGATAGTTTGTGCAGAGGAAATTGGTGGGGTCAGGAAGAGTGGAAGCTGCTCAGTGCTTTACAGACACATTGCCTGAAGTTCCTCTCCTGAGAAAAACAGAAAGCAGTTCAGCACCATGGAGTTTCCATTTTCTCCATTCCAATTTTTCCATTCATTTTCCCCATGCGTGTGTTAAGAGGGAGATGCTCAGTCACTCAGCTACTGGGTCATCTGTATCTGTTCTTGAATCATATCCATCACTATGGTGTCAGGTATACAGAGAAAATACAGAGAATCTGTGTTCATTAATTATGGCATTATACGAAAATGCACTGTTCTATCAACAGTCCTATTTTGAAATTATTTTTATGAGTGATATCATTTCTTTGACACCTGAACAACTGGACTTTTTGACAGAGCACCTTCAGGTTTCCAGAGCTGGCTCCCAGGCACTCGGCTAAAGTCTCTGCAGAGCCCTGTGCACCTGGTGTGGGGATTTGCAGCTCCCCACCAGTGTGCAGTGGGTGGCCCTGCCCTAAGACACCCAGCTGCAGTGAGCCCAGCCCTGCCCATAACCCGGCGATGAGCTTTGCTGCGGCCAGCAGCCAGCCCGAGGCTCCGCAGGGCAGGGATGGATCCAGGGGCCATACGGATCCAGGTTGTGAAGCTTCAGCTGTGTTTATCCCACCCTGTTTTTTCTCCCTGCTCACCTCCCACTGACACCTGCACACCTGTGTGGAGGGAATATTTGTGCCTTTCCCTGCTCCAGGGCACTGACAGCAGAGTTGCAGTCAGGGCCCATTACCCACTCAGGGTGGGGTGGCAAAACTTAGGGAGGAGGAGGAGGAGGAGGAGGAGGCAAAACCTACTAATGGCCTTATCTTAATTGTTATCCTCCTTGCTGAGTCTTCTTCTTTCTCAGTATTGCTTCTGATAGGAAAGATTATTTTCATACATACAATTGCTTAAAAGCAAAAGGAAAACTTAGCAAAATGAAAAGTACCACCACCACAAAAAAAAAAAAAAAAAAAAAAAAACCCCAAAAAATTTGGGGACCACCACCATTTCTG
>VZSE01008641.1:895819-1134064 GCA_013398275.1 Promerops cafer
GGGCGGCGGGGTCCGGGGCCGTGGCCGGAGCCGGCGGCGGAGCGGGGTCCGAGCCGCGGCGCAGCATCAAGTGCGTTCTGGTGGGGGACGGCGCGGTGGGGAAGACCAGCCTGGTGGTGAGCTACACCACGAACGGGTACCCCACCGAGTACATCCCCACCGCCTTCGACAACTTCTCCGGTAAGTGACCGGGGCGGCCGCGGGCACCGGGGCGGCGGGAGGGGGTTCTGCCGTCCTGGGGAGCGGCGCGTCCCGCCGGTGCCGCTCCCGGGGCCGTGGCTGGGCTGCGCGGAGGGGGCGCGATGTCTAGGCTCGTTGATTTAATTATGTATTTATGGGGAGCAGGACTTTACGAATCAGGATCGAGCTTGTCAGGCTGCCATCGCAGCCAGCAGCACTGGCCGGTCTCCGGTGTCACGGAGCCATGGCAGCGGGTGTCATGCCCGGCCGCGCGGCCAGAGCCGGGGTTTAATTGGGAGCCCTCCGGTGGAAAGCTTAGCGCTCTCGGGAACGTCGGAAGCGCCTGAAGGGCAGGTTTAAACACTCGCCTTGTCTCACTCTTACAAAGAGGGCAGTCCAGGGGCTTCTCAGCAGTTCAGCGGGGGCTTTTGGTGTCCCGGGTGTGCTGAATGTGTACGAGGAAATAAAGCTAAACCTCTCTAGCAGAGAATATCCCAGACTGCCGGGCTCGCTCTCCGCGCTGCCTGCGAAGGACTCGTGCCGTCACTGCCTAACTCATCTCTGGTAGTAAAATGAATCGGAAAGCCCTGAAAGGCTTGTGTGCGCCCATGTGTTAGCGACGGACTCCCTTCCACCTCTGCTAAGTTGTTAAATCCAAAATAATTGAAGAAAAGGCTGTTAGAGCTGAGGGATGGTAAATCTTCCTTTTTACAATTTTTTCTTTAGCGGAAAACATGTAAAGTTGAATTCACCATAGTTTTCCCCCCTCCCTCTTTTCTCTTTAAAAGCTGTTGTGTCTGTCGATGGGAAGCCGGTGAGACTTCAGCTCTGTGACACAGCTGGTCAGGTCAGTGGAGCCACTTACTTGATTTAAGAGACAGCGGGAGGGGAGAAGTTGTTGCTGTTGTGCAAAGTAGTCCTGCAAATGACTTCATGGATTTGAAAGTATTCCCAGTGTTTGATCATGTTATTATCTGCTGTCATTTTCACTGCTGCTTAACTCACTGCTTTGCCTGTCTGTTGAAGGGTGGGGGATGTACTGTTCCTCCATATAGGGGTTGGGCACAGGCTGCTGCTCTGCTGGCTCAAGCTGCATCTCTGTTTAGCCTGACTAGAAAGGCTGAACATATTGGGGATTCAGTGGCCACCTGGTTTTCTCTTCGAGTGGTTGTTACTGTCTTTATTTTTGCTAAATATCTGTGGATTTAAGAATTAGGGTGTTTGGCACGTACGCGTGCAAAGCAACCGCAGCTGTAGGTGTCCAGAGACAGAGACTCTGTTTTTGAAGGGACAGAAGCTGGAGGGAGAAAAAAGTACTATTGGGTGTTGTCCATGGAGGCTTCTTATTTGCCATTCCCACCCGTTCGGAAAGCGCTGCTGCCGCAAAGATGAGGTTTGCTGTAACCTGCAGCCTGAAGAGATGAGGGTGGCTGATGCCTCTCGTCTCCTGCTTTTCCTGATGCATAAAAAAAGCCCGTGTCTTACCACCTCAGATTTTCTGGAAGACCCAGGCTTGTACCACCCTGAGCAGTGTGCAACACTGCTTGCCAGGGGTCGAGGCGGGATAACCAAAAGTAGCCAAAAATATTTTGCTACCTCACTGCATTTGAAGGCAGTGGGACTTAGGGTCCTGTGCAGCTTTGTGAATCTAGGTCTATGCCTTCACCAAAACCACGCTGAAAAATCTCAGTGGTCTTAACATACAAACCTATTTAGATGAGTAGTAACTGGGTGTCCTACTTAGGAATGGGGTTTGAAGGGCTATGCAGTAGTAGACAGCAGTGTGCCCTACAAACCAGAGCTAAAATCCTAAAAACAGCCTTCTGCAGGTAGTGATAAGAAATCAAACAGGAGAACTGTCCCATGATTTTGTGTCCTACTGAAGAGATGGGGTGGTACTGCAACAGCCTTGGCTGTGCATGTTCATATGCAGAGCATGGCAGGTGAAATTGCCATCGGGTGACAGCCTGTGGACATGCAGTGCCTGGGGAAATGCAGGTGCAAGCTGCAGGAGGGATGAACAAGCCCTGTCACCCCTTGCCTGCCCTTAATGGTTAAGGTGATTGCTCTGGAGGCCCAAGTGCAGCTGGAATGAGTAAAGTTACCGCCTTTAAAATGAAGGGGTTATCTAAACTGGCAGAAATTGTCCTGAGTAAAAGATTCCTGGCTGGTTACTTTAATAAAACTGCTGCTGGGAGGTGGCTGCTGAAATCTAGAGCTAAAAAAGTATTCCAGGCAGTGGGAAATTCTATTTCAGCATCACTAGCCCAAAGAGGTGTAGAGTCCCGGCAGGCCATATACCTACCATTGAAATGGCAGGAATGTACTTAGGATATAAAGGGAACTATTTCATCTTAGTAAAAACCCTTCAGATCTGGGGTTTGCCTCCAAACCCATTGAATTGAGCCCTTTTGAGGTTTCTCATGTACCAAGGAGAGGCAATTACATAGCAAGGTGCCTTTCTGCAAACAGCCCCGTTGTTCAGAGCAGCATCTCTCAGTAAATGTAGGGTTTTTTTTGAGTTAAGTGGTGAGAGCCTGGTTTCCTCTGAGGCTTAATCTGAGAATCAAAACAGCTAATGAATTTTACTTTCTTGACTGGTGTTTTATAAATGTCTGTCTTTCTCAGAGATACTGCTGCAAAAAATTCATTTGAGCAGAATAAGATTTCTGAGGCTTCCAGGGGGCTTTAAACTGCATATCCTGGGCCTCCAGAGGCTTTAAAGCAAAATTTCACATCTCAAAAATTAACATGCAACTTGCAATTCATCAGTAAACTGGGAGATATATTCAGCTTTATGTTTCTGTGCATTTTCAATTCCAAGCATTTGAGAACATGGTCCATTTTAATTAAAATGTCACTGCCACTGAGGCAAATCCTACCTGTTCAGGCTGCTAGTGTTACCCTGGTTTTATCCTGCTGTCAGCATAAAAGCAGCCTGCCTGGAGTAACCCTTGCTTCTAGCTGCATTCTTCACTGAGGATCAGCACACCTTTGTTACCATGAGGTGTTTGACTTTCTTGTGGCTGCGTCCTGAAGCTGAAAAAGAGCCTTGCTTTGCTGGAGTTTGCACTAAAAGAAAAAAAAAAAAACAAAAAAAACCAAAAAACCAGAAGGGTAGTGCTGGGAGGCCCGTGTGCAGTTTGTTTGATGTGGCATGGGTGGGAGGGAAAGGTAAAGTTCTTACTCTATTCAATTGGCATGTTAAGCCTGCACATTGTAAGTCATTATTGCTCCCATCAGATTTAAATCCCTGGGCACAATGGCAGGGAAATTATTCCCATATCCTGTAGGATGTTGCTAAGTAGTTACCAGTTTAAAAGCTGACTCCAGGAAAGGTGCCCAGAAAGGTACACATGCTGCTGCGTATCTGCTTTGCCCTTGCCCGGGTCTGTCGGCAGAACAGCTTTGAGGTACGGGTGCTCCTCCTCAGAGCTGCTCACTGACTCACCCTAGAAGAGGTGGGCCTGGAGAAAGTGCTCTCTCCCTCTGCAGTTTGTGGCTTTGTGTGCCATAACCTGCTTCCCCAGCTTTGCTTCTTTGCTGAAGTAGGGCAGAGGGCCTGTGTACAAAGAGCAAAGGAAACATTTAAGCACTTGAAATAACCTGCAGCATCAGCTGGAAAATCTCAGGTACGCAGGGAAGCCACCATCTTTGTCCTGTGTGCCCTATGGTGGCAAGGTGCCCGCTGGCTGGCAGCCACGAGACCTCAGGCTGGGTACAGGTGGCTTCTGCTTGTATCACACCTTGCTGAGTGGTCTGGGTGCTCATTTTGGGGTGGCTGTCGAGATGGCAGTGGCAGGTGATCCTCAGCTTCACCAAAGCCCAGGGCAGGCTAGAGCTACTCTTTCTGTGGAGTGCTAACACAGTTTTGTTGTGTGCAGGATGAATTCGACAAGCTCAGGCCTCTGTGCTACACCAACACGGACATCTTCTTGCTGTGCTTCAGCGTGGTGAGCCCTTCGTCCTTCCAGAACGTGAGCGAGAAGTGGGTCCCCGAAATTCGCTGCCACTGCCCCAAGGCACCCATTATCCTGGTTGGGACACAGTCAGACCTCCGGGAGGATGTCAAGGTCCTCATCGAGCTGGACAAGTGCAAAGAAAAGCCGGTCTCGGAGGAGGCTGCAAAGCTCTGTGCTGAGGAAATAAAAGCTGCGTCCTACATCGAGTGCTCTGCTTTGACTCAGAAAAACCTCAAGGAGGTCTTTGATGCAGCCATCGTGGCTGGTATTCAGTACTCGGATACCCAGCAGCAACCAAAGAAATCCAAATGTAGGACTCCAGACAAGATGAAAAACCTCTCCAAATCCTGGTGGAAAAAATACTGCTGCTTTGTATAGGGGGTGCAAGGACCTGAGTGCTGCTCTGAGGAAATCAATAGAGGCTATATTAGCTGAAATATCAATTTGTGTTGTCTTGAGTGTATAGTGTAGATCTGTATGTATGTGTGTGTATATGTTGCTACTGGATAACTCGGTTGCCCTTTCAAGGGTTGCAGAAGGATTCTTAGTTAAATAATTGGTATATATCAGGTCTGGTACCCGGTTTTGTGACCAGAACTTCTCATTGAGGAAAAGAAAGCACCATGTGTCTGTGAGCGTAGAAGGATTTGTCCAAAGGATTCAACTTCTTCTGTTGTAAGGTGTACGTGATGGGGAGGAGCACAACAGAGCCCTTCACTGCCAGGGCTTTGCAGGAGGAATGCACAAACAACGGTGGAAATGTAGAGCTCTGTACATGGACGATCAAAGGGAAAAATAACACTGTGCCTCCTAACTGACATTTGTAGCTTTAAAACCCCACTCCTGCTCTCTTTGTGTCTTCCCAAGCCAATACTCTTAGGGATCCCTTTTGAAAGGGTATGCAAGAGGTGTAATCTATACGCAAATGCCGTGGTTAAAAAGGTCATGAATATACCTTCAGCTTGTGGTGAGGGAACTTAATCCCTTATGGAGCTGACATCTCATTTGTTACCTCCTGACTTTCAGAAAGTCTTTTCTGTCCTCCTTCCCCTGCCTTTCCCAGGAAGCCGAGTGGAAGCCCGAGAACATGACCAAGCTTTAACTCGCTACCTCGAGCAGTGGTGATTTCCTCTGTGTTTCTGCAGACATGACGACAGTTCATCTATTTCAGCTCTAAGGAATGTAAATACTGTTGTGTTGGGGTTTTAAATTTTTTTTTCTAAGCGATGTAACAAATACCTGTGCAGCACCATATAAACCGCATCTGGTTTTAAGTCTACAGCCAAGAATTTCAGGATGCCCCACTTTACCTTTTAAGGCTGTTAAACAAATAAGAAATCAGGCAGATTGAGATTTATAACGAACTGGACTCTAGAAACTGAGTCTGCTGCATCCTCTTCATGATGCTGTTTCCAACCAAGTTAATGTTTCTCTTCTAAAGGCAACAGTCACTTGTGGTTAAATCTTGTCCAAGCTCATAGTTGTGAATTGTCTGAGGCCATTCCCAAAATGTAACTGATTTTTTTTTTTTCCCAGATGAGTCCAACAGATTAATTGAAATGTGCCTAAAATGTAGCTGAGGGATCAAGGTAGAGCTGTGTGTGACCTGTTCTCTGACTGAATCTGGTTCCTACTGAACTCTAAGCCTAATTGCAGTTCTAGTGAGTTTGAGAGACCCAAATGATAATGTGACTCTCTGCAAGGATCAGTATTTAAACCTGTTCTGCAGAGGACATTTAGTTTGTGCTGTCTGCCTTTTTATGGCCACAATTACTTTTTTCCCCCTCCCCTAGATAGTTCAAGATCAAATTATTTTTTTTTCCCCCTTGGCCTTAGCCTTGAAGTGACCTTTTCTTTATTCTTAAACTAAACTGTAGTGACAGAAGGCCAGAACGCCAGAACTTTTTTTCATCAGAAATGAATTAATGTCTTATATAAAGAACTGTGGAGGCCATTTGAGTTGATAAAGCTGACCACAGTTTACCCCCTGGCCCATTAAGGAAAATGACACTATGTAAATGGATTCTGGGCTATTGGCATAGGCTCCACAGACAGTATTTTTTCCTTCTCTACAGAAGAATGATTGCAGAATGGGTAATGTTCCATCACTGAAAACTTGAAAATGGGATGGAAATCTTTACCTAGGGCCTAATTCAATAAAAATATGTTGGCTTCTGCACTGGAAGATCCTGGAAAAACAGTTTCCATAGCACAGAAGCTGGATGCATGTGACTTGGTTGCATCTGGTTGGTAATGGTTTAATGTTTACTGGTCCTGAAGTTAACATCTGAGCCTTTATATTTCTTACTCAAATGCTTTGACAGGATTTCAGATATGCAGCTATGCCAACATCTTGGAGAAAAGCAAAGCTAGATTTCTCCTGGGTGCTTTGCTTCTCTGTAAAAAAGTCTCGGTCACTCCAAAAGGGGGTTTGAGGAGGAGACAGGCTTGAATCTGAGCAGCTTCCATTTACAAAAATAACAGAATTTCCTCTGCAAGATCATACTGCTTGGTATCATACTGAATTGGAAGCAGAAGATTATACTTTATAAGCAGCCTGTTTCATAGTCTGGAGTAGCATTACTTTTGAATGTAGCCAGCTGTGACTGTTTCTGAAGATGTGATTTATATACAGCTTGTTATAGCCCTTTACTAGGTGTGTGTAAACTGAGGTCTAATAACTCTATGGATACTGCTCTACATGGGGCTACACAGGGTCTAGGTTTTAGAAATCTTACTTTTAAAATTACCAGTATTTTATGAGCATAAATGAGGGGGAGATGTCTCTATGTAGTCTATAATCTGATGTGCCTTATAAAAAAAACTCTCTTCTGTTTTCTAAGTGTAGGCTATATTCCAAAAGAAATATTTCATGTGAGAATGATATAAATGAGGTATTTGGAAATAAATTCTGACCTGTGTACGTGTCTGCCTCTGCTGCCTGCTCGAGGAGGCTGGAGGGCAATCCCTTGGCCATGCACTGTGCCAATACCCAGCAAAATACTGGGACTGCGCTCCCAGTGCCCCAGCAAAAGGCCTCTGCCCAGAAAATACAGCCTTTTCCCTTCACTGCCCCATCCCCGGGGACTGGGCTGGGTGGGAAGGGTGCAATGGCCAGCTTTCTGTCTCCCTGCCAACACAGCATCTTGCTGTGGCCCTGTGAGGCGTGGACAGGCTCATTGTGACTGGCCCTGAAAGTGGGGTGAGCGGCAGGGAGCACAGCACAACTGGGGTGTTTTGCCTGCTGCATGTTGTGCCACGTGTCCTGGGGGAGCCAGAGGGCATTTTTGGAAGAGCAGAGCCTGTTTCCTTTTGGCACCATAGATCTTGCCACTCCTTTTTGGGTCCTGTCCCTCATGCCAGGGCCAAGGCAAGTGAGGTTTGAGGTCGTTCGTGCCCAGGAGCTGGGTGGCTGTGGCACGGAAGCCTTCCCCCCTTCGGTGCCATTGTGTTAGCCGAGTGGGGAGCAGCATTCAGACCTCCAGGCATTCCCACGGATCCAGTGTCCTGCTCCAAAACTGCTCCAGAGGAAGAGCTTTGCTCTGGACCAGCCAAGGTTGGTAAACTGTCCCCATTGTGTTTGTTTTTCTGGGAGCTGAGAGGAGCAGGCGTGCTGGGGGTGGCATACCAGGTTGCCCTCCCATGCCACCTGTCTCTTGGGTTATAAGGCCAAGGCATTTTCAACCGTGGGAATGCACACAACCTGCACAAAGTAGAAGGAGGAGATTCAATGCACAGTTCCTCTTTCTCATGGTTGATTCCTCACTGGAACAAAGCCTTGGCTTCTTGTCGTCTTTGTTAAGTGCCAGGCCAGGCACTGCTCGGAGGCCGACTCACCTGGTCATGCCTGCAGCACAGTGACTGTGCCCGAGAGCCCAGCTTGCCAGCAGGCTCCTTTCTGGAGCCTGGTGTTGAGTCACCAATGCCCTTGCTGGTACCTTCAGAGAATCGCTTCCATGGGGTTTCTGTGCTGCAGGGAGTGGAGTCAGGGTGTGCTGGCTGGAGACCAAGTCACCCCACCTTTGCATGCTGACTTTGCAGGAAAAGGGGCTGTGCTGTCTTAGAGTCCAGAACCTGCTGTTCCCAAATCCTGGCACAAAAATGCCTCTGCTACCTGTGGGGCATTGATTTTCTGCTGAGGCAGGCTGCTGTCTTGTGCATCCCCGCATCTGGACAAGGCTAAGGCAGTTCAGGTCATCCTTTACCCCACAGTGACTTTATGCCTGGCTGTGCTGCTGTGATCAAAAGGCTCCCTCAGCTGCCCTGCTTCAGGTACTGGATGGGCTGGCAGCTGAGGCTGATAAGGGCATACTAAAGTAAGCCCACTGTACATAAGGTTTCCCAGAAATGCTGAAATAGCTGATGGTTTGTGATGGATGGAAGTTCCCAAGAGAGGACTTTGTTTTCTTTCATATGAAATAAAACTGCTAGAAAAAATACTTTTTTTTTTTTGTTAATGGAGACAAAAGTCACTTTTACCATTTCCCCCCCTGTGTTTAGTGGATTGGAGATACTTCTAGGGTAGGATTGAAGGTTGACTAGAGCTGAGACGCTGACAAATGTGACAGTTTGTCCTTACAAGGTGTCTGTAAGGACACTTCACCACACTCTTACTTTGCTTTTGATTTTCTTTTTAGACACCAGTTATTGACCACAGAGATGGGGGCACTGCTGTAGGAGACGGGGTTTTTGTATGACCACATGGAGCTGACCTAATGTTGTCTTATGTATTATGCTTAAACACTGAACCTTGCTGAAGCATGTGAGTGCCCCTACAATTGAGTAACCTTTCTGAGCTCTAGTAATTGATTTGCTCAGGGGTTTGTACAGAAGAGATCTCAACTTCTGCCTTTAGTGTTGCCCTGGCATGCAGCGAGATGAGGAGAGAGGAAAAACAACTGCTCAGGAAAGAGTGAGACATTATAAACCTCAGGAGAACTGGCAAAGGGACTCCAGGGCAATGGGGAGTGATAGACACTACTTTTACCTGCTTTAGTCATAAGCAGACTAAAAGCACAATTAGAGTAATGCATGAGGAAATGAACAGCCCCAAGGAGGGCTGTTAGGTATTAAAATACAACCTTTTCTTTAGAAAGTCTCAAAGCTGTGGATAGCTGGAAGCTGGGAGGAAAAATCACCGTACACAATAGGGAAAAATCACTCAGCATTTGCTTGGTTCTTACATTCTCTCCTTAAGCATCTCTGCTGACTAGAGACAGGATGTGGGATGAGGTGGACTTCTGGCATCAATCAGCCTGACTGTCCCAGTCTATTTAACATTTTTGAAAGAGCAGGATGGGTTTCAGGTCAACAGCAGGGTCCCAAGATCCAGTAAGACCTTCTGAAGCCTTAGCTTCCCACATTGCTGGCAGCCAGCAGGAAGATATAGTGGTTGAGGCTTGTTCATTACCCAGTTAGTGCAGTCCTCTATGTAGAACCTGGGGAACAAGCAGTTGTGTAATCCAATGAATTTTACCATCTGAGGCAGAGTATTCTTCAGCACTGCCGATTTATTTCTCCACAGTTTTAACAGGATGAATAGATCAGTGATGTGTATGCAAAAAGGCATAAAACCTCAGCTTGGAGCAGCTTTTTATTCAGCAAGGGAAATGAGTATAGAGAAGGAAGCATGAGGAGCAGCCCTGCTGATCTGCAAGGGACTGTACCAAACTGAGGAGCTCTCCTGGCTGAAGGAGACCTGCGTTAGACACTGATTCAGGCTCTAGTGCTGAAGAGTGTCCCCAGGCATCCCTTGTTCCCTAGGTCTGTGCATTTTGGTTGGATCCTGATATTATTTGGAGGCAAAGGAGGAATCATTTCACCCAGGTCAGCAGAGTTGCCGACCTGTAAAGGTTTATGTAGCCTGAGAAAGACTCGGGCAGGGATCCCTGTTGAGCTTCTGGCACTGCAGGTACACTTATAATGACATTGCCTCTCTGTGGCACTTTCCCCCTAGCTTCACTGGGTCTGAGGAATATTGATTCTCTCCTGCTGCTCAGACTTTTGCTAGTCTCTGTAGTCCCCTTGGATGAATCTCCCATGTACCTATCTGATGTTTCTTGCTCCTGGTCCACAACTCATTCAGTTGACTCCATTTTTCTAAAGCCCTTCTCTCTGGGAGGGTAATTTTAGCAGCAGTGGCCAATTTGAGTTAATATATATGGGATAAATATGACATGGGATAAAGCATGGTCCTTGTCCAGACAGCAGCTACGTTTCCTATCATGGTGGAACGTCCCTGGCCATGTGTGTGCCCTGGGCTCTCTGTGGCCACCTGGCCTGTGTGCCTGGTCATAGAATCACTTGATCTTAAAGGTCTTTTCCAGTCTAATTCTAACCATTAACCCAGCACTGCCATATCCATCACTAAACCATGTCCCTAAATGCCACATCTGCACGTCTTTTACATCACTTTAGGGATGGTGACTCGACTACTTCCCTGGGCAGCCTGTTTCAGTGATGCCAGCCCCTGAGATGCTTGTTAACAGTAGCAGAAAACAAGTTCCAAGCAAAAATATGACTTTTATATTTGGTGTTTCCATTCTCAAGCTGCTGATGGAGTGAGAACTGCATGTGTTGGGTCCTGCCATTTGTCCTGGCAGGCACTTGGTCTTCCATGGTTCAGCAGGGATAATAACACCATAAAACAGCTGTACCGTTTTCCTCTGCCTCACTACACTTCACAGTCTTACACTAGAGGAGCATTGAACAAAATTTATCTGAGGGCAGTGCTTGGACTGTAGCCCCTGCTCCATCACCCTCTCTTTCCACAGCCGCCCCTCCCCTGCATTCCCCTAGGCAATTTTCTTATTTATTTTTAATTCAAAACGGCATGTTGCCCGAAGCCTGGTGCTCAGCATTTTTCTGCTGCCTGTATCCCATTCTTCCATCTTTTGAGCTCTGCCATGGCCTTTCCACATTTTAATTACAAACTCAGCAGGCTTCAGGCTTCCCTGTTCCTCAGGGCTGAGCAAAACCACTCCTTTTATTTTCTGCTTGTTTTCACGTAATCCTCTACAACCCACCCGGGTGAATCTGGGGAGGTGACGGGCAGCGTGTTGCAGAGCGAAGACTGAAGAAGACTGGGTTGTGATAGTGAGGGACAAAGTCTCTCCTGCTGCTCGCTGTTGTGGTGGTGATAAGGCTGCTCCGAACGCAGGGGCGGCTCTTGACTTCTTGGGGTGAGGGCTCTGCCTGTATCTGCTGGACTACAGGCAGAGCCCTGGCCATTTTCAAAGGGCTTTGAAGTACCCTCTGACAATCTCCTCTGGGAGATAAGAGATTGCAGGGAGAGGAAGGCGTTCCTGGAAACAGCATTAACAGCACATATGTTTATCTTGGCTGGGTAACCCAGAAGGAGGCCAAAACCTGGGCTGCAGACACCTGAGAAGATAAGCAGAGATTTAAGCAGAAAATGCAAAGTAATGCCAAACCTCGGGGTTCCAAAGTTTAAATCAATCAATTTTCTAGCATCTGATTCAAGCCTGGTATTCATGGGTACATCCCTCCCTCATCCTTTCAGTATCTGCACGGAGCTGTTACTCATGGATTTGCCTTCTCCCTTGCAGATACGGCTGCTGCTGCTCATGTGGTTGCCCAGAATAGCCAGCCCCAGAGGTCCCACACCTCTGGGTGTAGAGAAGTATTATGTAAAAATGTATTTGCTTTTATTTGTTTTAAACAGAGCTCCTGTTCATTCCATCACATCATCTCTAGCTCCAGCATTGTAGGAGGTGGTGAAGAACAGTTTACAGGTAAATAGGTGGCCAGACCACCAGGAAAATGTCACAGTAACTCAACCGACTGCCTTCTCTCTTTTGTAAACCACCATTCTGTTTGCTTTTTTCCTCCTCAGCTGAAGAGTCCCAGCTTTTATATAAACGTCTCCTCATAGAAGAGTTTCTCCATCCTCTCAATCATTTTGTCTGCTGTCCCTTTGGGTCTACCCTAGCCCCACCATCCCTGTCCTGAAGAGCAGAGAGCAGAGCTGCAGGCAAAGTCTATAATCCCATGTTTTGTTCTTCAGCACTCTTCCTGGTACTGCCCAATATTTTACTGGTGGTGTTTCAACAAGTCTTGGTGTTGAACTGTATCCAAAATTTTCTGGAAATCCAGCCATCCTGTCCCTGAGACCTCCCTTATCCCCAAAAATGCCTTTACCCCATAGAACAGCAGCAGCTTTCCAGAAACATTTCCCTTCAGAGAAGACAGATTGGCACTTTCCCAAAAGACCATATTGCCCATGTGGTCTATTTTGTTACTCTTTATTGTAGTATCTACCCTCTGTGTGAACATAGGGGAAATAGTCAGTTGTAAGAGTGCTACCAGGAAGGAAAAACTGCCCGGGGTGCTTCTGATCCAGAATTTTAATGGATCTATGATCTTGACAAATATGAAAGTCAAATGACTGCTTTCTGCATCATCCCCTCCATCAGGAGGACACAGATAGTGAAAATTTCCTACTGCACCACAGTACTATGAGGCTCCACTACCCTCGGCCAAGATTTTAAGGTTTTACTGAAGTCTTTGCCACTTTGGTGGGTAGCTCACCAGGGATTGTTCAATAGTTTCGCTGATCATTGACCCTGTGGAAATCATCATTATTCCAAGTCTGATTGCATTAATCTCCAGTTGCGTTTTGCCTTTAAGAGGCCACAATTTTTTGTGGTGCCTGAAGTGGGAGGCAGAGCAGCAGTACAAAATAATGTTTTCCCGCTGAAGTTCTTTGAGAAAGAGGTATTTGTGTCCCTCTTCAAAGTATAAGTTAAACTTATTTTGACTCATTGGACAAATATTTTGTGGAAGATTTGCACAAAAATTGTCATTTGCCCAGTTAGAATGGATACTCATTACATTTTGTAAAAATTACATTAAGAATGTTCCATCATAAATTTGGCACTTATGCAAATACGACATTTATGTTGGCAACCCAGAGAGCAGATTTGGCCTAGTAATTTCAAAATATTCCTAATTTTCTGGGAGATTGTGATCCCAGATTTTCAGCAATATACAACTGCTGTTGCTTGACTTCAGGCAATGGGGACACTTGATGCACTTGCTAGGCTAGGAAACAATGCTCTAGGCTAGGAAACAATGGAGAATGATGTTATTATAGCTGCTGCCTTTAGCAGGAAAATGCAAAAGAAGCAAGTTGGATTCTAACTTCATTTTTAAAGAGGTAAAACTTCCCCTTTTTGCATTGGGAGCTTACTGACAGGATGCAGACAGCAGCCTGTGGATGTGATCAGGCATTTTACCTCTGTGAATCCAGAGAAGCAACTGTTACATTCAATACTTTTGGGAGCAAAACCATCAAAATACTGATGAGAAACAACGGACAGGAGGAAGTTGGCAAGCCTGACGATGGAAGGATGTCTTGATAAACACCGTTATTGTTAGGGATCCAGGCCAGATTTTTGGAGTTTTCATCTGAAGGGTCAGCTAAAGCAGTCACTAAACCCCTTTAAAGTGCCACAAATCCATCCTAATTGAGACCAGGTGGTTCTGACTGGAGGCTGCATTTGCCGGTAAAGTTTTGTGGTGTGAGCCAAGGCTGGCTGACCAGGAAGCAGCCCCAGATCCTCATCGATCTGCCACAGTTCAAAGTGAATCCACATGTCCCAGCAGCTTTCTTATGGGTCCTTTGTGTCACTTTTCTGTACAGCTGAGGTCTTAGCATTTAAGAGGCTTGAAATGTTGACCTATGCTTTGGATTCAGAACAACACAGAGGAGAGAGTGGCACAGCAGAAGAAATGGAAGTGGCACTGGGCAGGGTCTGGGCTGCAACCAAGCAGTGCCCTGGGACTGCTGGGCCTCTTCACAGTCCTGATGTTGTCATTTCTGTAATGAACAGGATAAAAAGGTGTTTGAGGCTGGGAAGTGCTAGATCCTAGGGTCCTGGTTTAACACCAGCCCCCATTTGCTCTGTAGTCCAACCTATCGGCGTCAGAGGCGTGTTTCCACTGTACGACAGCAGTTGCTGCACAGGTTCCTATTCATTTTCCCCTAACACACTGTATTTCTCACCCAGGCACTTTTTTTTCTGATGATTATGAATAAAGGTGGCAAAAATATAGCACATTCTAGTGTTTACAAATGACTTTGTCTCCCTGGGTTGATCAGAGTGGAGATTCTCAGGACATATTGTCCATAAAATCCCCATAATGGGAGGGCTTGGCATTGCTCTTTTTCCCCCCATTTCTCTTTTCCTATTCTGGATGGTGGTTTTGCTCCCAAGAGCAATATTCCAGATTGATAATTTCCCTGGATGCTGCAACCAGGCTGGAACTTCTGTTTCAAATACTGTTCCATTGCCTCCCGCAGGTCTCCACAGCTGAAACACATCGTGTCTCAAAAGTGAACACTTGAGTGGGAAAATGTGTAATAAATGGAATGGTAACATTGATGGTGCTCATTTGGAAAAGGAGATAATCTCCTTTGTTTGCACATGTTAACGGGTGAAGCATCTGCAACGTTTGCTCAATAAAGCTGGTGCTGGATTTGTCTCCATTGCCTAGAAAATCCTCTTTAATCTTGTGAAATGCTATCTCTGTAATAAGACGTATATCATGACTTGCATCACTTTGCTTTTCCTCCTCTATTGTCTTGATCCGTTGTGGTGCCAATTTGCAAATATTTAGCAGGATTAAAGCATTGGGCTTGTGTGAGGGGGAGAAGCATCATGTAATGTGAAGAGAAAAAGAAGAGACAGAATTTATTGAATAAATGTGCTTCCAGACAGTTTTTACTCAACACTTAAAGTCTTTTGGTTTTACTTCTCCTCCAGCAAGCTTTGCACCCAGGCAATTCATGCCTCCACATTGTTATAGCTGCTAATAAAAATTAGATGTTTTTCAGCCCTTTTGGGCTGCATTTCGACACAAATAAAGACCTGATTTGTCCGTGATCCATTTGGCAGTGTTTAGAGGTGGGATTGCTCTTTCTGGGTAGCTTAGGAAGGCCTTAGCTTTGTGTGCTTTTCTAAGCAGGCAGATGGGGCTGCTTACGTGAAGAGAAGGAGAGTTTAGGTGAAACGAAGAGAGAGAGAGGTGGGATTTTCCCTTTGCAGTCTGGTGCTTTGGCCTGCAGACTCAGGTCCCAAATCTGCCCCTGGTTACATTGTGTAACTCTAAAATAACTTGATTTACAACAGCCCACTCTGGATTTAACTCGGCGTAATTGATGGCGGAGTCTGGTCCTTATTATTCATTCTGCACCCAGCCAGTTTAAAGGGTCAGGGAAAATATCTGAGGAACAGAACTGCCTTTGATCTTTGGTTTAATATTTCTGCTACGTTTTACATCCACAAAGAGCTATCATGGCCTTTTGCTAAGAATTGTTCAGCAAGGAGAGATGTGAAGTAAGTCCCTGTGATGGTGAGGAAGCTCTGGGATGAGTGAAGTGTAAAGTAGAAATGGGTGAAAGAAGAAGATGGATTTCTCCTGCTGTTATTCCCACTAATAAGGCTATATACAGGTAAAGGAAAGAAAAATGGTTAGTAAGTACACAGCCTCTTTTTTAGATATTTTTGTTTGAAATTGTTGGTTTGCAGTGACACAGAAAATGACATTGTGAACACCAAAACTGTCACTGTAATACATAGTGGGGTGGTTGCACCCAAGAATTCACATTTGCCAGCATATGCCCTACACCTGCAATACACAGTCATTATTCTAAGTACAGTACAGTGGGGGTGGGGGAAGAAAAAAGACATTTCAGTTTACTGTTTGCACATGCTACCGTTTGTGACATTGGTGGTGATATTTAATTTCCCCACTGTCCTAGAATGTAATACAAAGTGTCAAGAGGGTTATGGAGAGGTGATACACATATCTGCAACATCTGTTCCAGATATTCACCAGGGCCCAGCTAATAAGTTGTATTTGACGCTATGTGAGCATAACTTGCTTTTCTTCTTTGCTTTGCAATTCACCTGTAGCAAAACAACGGATGGAGACCTGAGAGGTGTTTTTCAACACCTTATGAGAAGCTATGCAGCGTGACTTCCCCAGCATGCCAGCAGCTCAGGTTTTCCTTTGGATCCTCTTCAAATCAAGTTATCAGCCATGCAGAACAACCAGTGGTCAGAGGGTCAAGATCAACCCTTAGGGACTGTTTTAAGAGGCTTCAAGATATTCCCATTATCCAGCAAGTTTCCAGGCCAGACAGACTGTGGTGGCCACTATGAGGCATCGAAGACGAGTGAAGGCTTCTGTTAGGATTCTCAGAGTTTAAGTCAGGTGCAGATTGTGCAAATAACTTTGTAATGGTCCAAGAGCCCAGCTCTTGATCAGCAAGGTGGGAGTGAACATGAGGTGGGAAGAAAAACAGCACATAAGCACAGAGTGTCCTATAGGGAGAGAAAGGCAGCGAAAAGGGTGGGCTTGGGCTTCAGAAGTGTTTTACTTTTAAATCCCTACCGCTGGTTAGAGAAAACTCATTACCACTTTATGTTGAGATATCTGTGAGGGACATGCCTGCAAAATGATAGTGTTGAGGAAAAAAAATGTCATGAGCATACATTTTCAACAAATTCCTTGTACTGATCAGAAAAGGAGGCTGTCTTTAAAGGCTGTTCCAGACTTTCAGCTGAATACATACCAGGAATGAAGAGCTCTTCAGGTGTGTATTGACATTTTTTATCCAGTAGCATATAAAGCCCTGCTGCCCCATAAAAAAATCCGTGTATCTGGTGTGTTTATGTGCAAATTTTTTCTGCTTCTTTTGCATATTATTTCTATGACTTGTTGATCTTCAAACTGGTGCTGTGGAAAATTGGCTATTTTTCCCTTCACACAGGGAATTAATTATACTTTTGCCATTCTGACTTGCAGAATTCATGCCAGATAATTTTCGTGTAAGATTAGGGGATTAAGCAAACCTACAAAAAGCCAAAGAGCCCCACACCCCCCCATACTGAGGGACAGGCAATCAGAGGACAATTAATGTCCTCAGGAAGGTTTATGCATTTTGGCTGCATTCAAGCCAAACATGATAATGGCTGGAAAAAAACACATTTGCCCACAGCCTGTGCCAACTTTTAGCTTGAAGTCCATGAATTGTTCCATATGTGACAGACTGACAGGACAAGCCCATGGACAGACCCGTGGGTCTCTGCTCACAGAGTGCTGGGTGAGCAGCAGCAGCCCCTCTGGGTGAGTGAGATGCCTGCAGCCCTGCCTGCTCATGTGTCCTGCAAAAAGACCCCCATCCTGCTCCATCCTGTTCAGGAGAGGCTATCAGCAGCGTGTGCCAAGCCCAAATTGCCTGGATCCCTGGGTTACAGGTGCTCAGAAGACACCTACCAGTTCTAAGCTCCCTGCTCCGGGTGCTGCCCCAGCTACACCCAGTCCCTGCAGCACTTAGAGGTGCAGGAATCCCCAGGGTGTGCTGCACACACCCTGCCCACACAGGCCTGGAGAACAGGAGGGCATTGCCTCACCTGGAAATACCTGAAATACCTGTAGACCACAGGTGCTCCCTCACTACAGGCTTACCCAGCACCCCCAGAGACCTCCCTTCCCTATGCTCCAGCTTTTCCTCTCTGCCTCTTCACTCCTGGTCCTGCCTAACCTTGGCAGGGCAAGGGTTTGCCCTGTCCTTCCCTCCCAGGGAATGCACGTCCTCTCTTGGACCATGCAAGGGTTTGGATTGAAACTTTGCCTTGTGGAGCCATTCCTACAGTTTTGGAGTGGATTTTCCTTTCCAAGAATCTGCTCTCCAGTACAAGCACAGTGAAGAAATATCCTCTTGTAACTAGTCCTTGAGCTTTAGGAAAAAATACAACTTTCCTTTGAAAAAGGCTGGTTTCATTTGATAAGTTTTTAGTTTTAAACACAAAGACCAATGTGGGTTTTATGTCAGCTCTAAGAAACCTTCATTTACCCTTTGAAGAACTTTCATTTACCTTCTAAAAACCTGCCCTGTAGTTGAACCCAGAGGGCTGAGCAGGATTCCTCTCTCAGAATTCCAAAAAACATTCTTTCATCTTTTTCATGAGGATTTTGAACACCCCCAAAGAAGGATCACAGTCTCCAGTAAATGCATTATATAGGATATCATGCCCTGAGACTCTGCCCAAAATGCAGACCTGGCCTGTAATCCCAAAGTTTCCATTTCCCTTTGTGTAATCTCAATGTCTGCTACTTGGGGCACACCAGTTTCCTGGCTAGCAATACCACTTGGCCAGACCATGATTTCGGAGATTTTAAGCAACTTTTTCTTTGCAGCTGAGTGTCTGTGTGATCATCCATTCCCTCCATCACCTGGACAGTGTTCACAGTCCTTGCAGAGCCGAGCACTCAAACATCAAGCAGACATCCTCAGGCATTTTGATCTTTATTTCACCGAGCCTGAGCACACACATGGGTGAACACACACACGTCACAAGTGAGTGACCTGTGCAGGAAAGCCTCTCCCAGGCCTCACGGACAGAAGTGGCTGTCAGTGATTTAAAGCTGCTGTCTGCAGAAAACAAGGGGACGATGGCTCCATGGCTCTGCACACAGCAGGGAGCGAGGGAGCAGATATCAGGCTCAAGCAGGCCTCGCTTTGTGTCAGCAATAACCGCGGGGTCACAGGAGGATGCTGTTATTAAAGAAAATAAATTTGGGTAAGTTGGGCAGTTATTCTCCAGCGAGCTGTTTGAGACTGATTGATTGGCACACAACTGGTACCAGGAACATGAGGGTTCTCTGACCGACTGCTGCTTTTACAGCCGTACTTCTCCTTCCCCCTCATCTCCACTTTGTTTTCTTTAATAGATGAGCAGAATAAAATGCAGGTGAACTCTGTGAACTGCAAACAATGGGAGCTCAAACTTCTTGAATTGAGACATTCAGGGGCAGCACAGTATGTACTTTGTGCTGGGGCAGGGCTTTGGTACCTCAGGAGGAAAGTAAGCCACTTGTTTGGAGCATGCGCAGCATTAAAGAGAATAAAATTGTAGCATTAGAGAGAAGGAAATTTCAAGGAAAGGAAATTTCAAGGAAAGGAAATTTCAAGGAAGGGAAATTTCAAGGAAATTTCAAGGAAAGGAAATTTCAAGGAAAGGAAATTTCAAGGAAAGGAAATTTCAAGGAAATTTCAAGGGAAAGGAAAGGGAAGGGAAGGGAAATTTCAAGGGAAAGGAAAGGAAAGGAAAGGAAAGGAAAGGAAAGGAAAGGAAAGGAAAGGAAAGGAAAGGAAAGGAAAGGAAAGGAAAGGAAAGGGGGAAGGGAAGGGAAGGGAAGAAACCAAAGTGTGAGCTCTGGCCCATGATCATGGAAGGGAAATCAGCCCCTCCAGACTGCTCAGTGACTGCAGCATGGCACAGCTTGGAGGGAGATAACAGCTGAGGACTTGAGAGGAAGCAGGCATGAGAGTGCTGAGAAGAGAATTAGTATGTGAATGCACAAAAAGTAAAAATCAAGGGATAGGGGAAGTTTCTTCAAGAACTTGTATAGAGGAAGGGATGTGATTAAGAGGACAAAAGAGAGGAAGACCTCTAGAGGAAGTAAGCACATGTTTCCTAGGCCTCTCAGTGTAAACAAGAGGAAAAAGCATGCCAGTGCTAAACCGGGTAACTGGGAACTGATGGGTTTCTGGATATAGATGACAGTTTAACATAACTTAAAAAGAAACTCAGTAGTGTATGTAAATGGGGAGGTAGACTATATGGCCCATGAAATAGCTTGGAGAGTCTGAAGAGACCAAGAGATGTAGCAGCAGCAAAGTTCTGCATCAGCAAAAAAAGTAGTAAAATGAAGGATGGTACTTAGAAATTTGTGTCCTACCTGATTGAGAGAGCAAGAGGGATGCAGAACAACCAAGGACAAATGCAGGTGGGAGAGAGGAGATTAAAGGCACTTCTGTCATACAGGATGCTTCCTCCTGCTCAGTGTGAGCCTGGCCTGGGGCATAAGGGTTAACATAACATTTAGCAGCATAGAGCCTGTATTAATAGCAGGGACTGTTTGAACTCCAGTGTCCAGGCACAAACCACAGCAATCCAGTGTGAAGAGCAGCCTGCATGCCACCTGCTGAGGACTGAGAAAAGCATCTCTAGGACAAAATGTCAAGGAGGAAAAGGAAATATCCATTGCTTTCTTGACATAGGAATGACATTTTTATGGAACTGAACATTGCCTGGAGTCTGTGGAAACTTGGGGAAAGGCATTATCACTTCCATCTCCCCTGGACAAAGGGGGAATTTATCGCTGGGAAGGGTCTGCCCTCCCCAGGCATGGGGCTGCAGAGGGAATTGTTTCCTACAGAACTGGCCCCTTAACATCAGCAGAAACGAGGCAGAGTGTATGATCTCTGAGTTAGCAACAACCTATTTTATCATTGCATTCCCCAGAATGTATTTCAGGGAAAGCCTTGGGTATTTCCTGCTGCCTTGAGTATCACCACAAGATGAGTCATTTTGTTGATGTGCAGGGAGTATTTCTTCATGCTGGACAATGGGCTGCTCTCCAGACAACAGGGTTGTGTTCAGCAAGCAACATTTGTCGTCTTCCACGGGAATGGTGGTGGGGTGAACAACCAGTGTCCAGCAGAAATATGATAGTGAGGTGGAAGAAAAAAAGTCCTCAGTGATACAGCTGATGTGATAGACAGCTGTCACTCCAAAGTCACACTGTTTATGACTTGTGTGAAAGACAAAAATGAAAGTAACAGAACAATGATTCATTTTAGGCAAATGAGGTGGAACTAATACTGGAAAAATGTAGCAGTGTTCATCACCTAGGAAAGAGTTAATTCCTGTACAAGCTTCTCCTAGCACAGAAGCCAGGAAGACTGACATCTCCCTCAGGCAATGATCAGCCATTGAGATTTTTTCCTGATGATGTAACAGTTGTAACGTGACATCGTGCACAGCTTTCCTGGTTGTGACATCTTGCACACCTTTCCTGGTCGGGGTGGTTATCTGCAGAACAGGAATTATGCCCCTACACATTGCTCTGGCAGTTGGCATGATGCCATGAAACCCAGATGACTTATTTTCTTTATAATAAAGTCAATTTTTCTTTTTAATAAAATAAATTATTATTTTATTTATGATTGCTTTGTTGTGTAGCACTGTGGGCCACATTCTCACATTTCAGCTATTCCAGCATGGACCATTTATATCAGCATTTAGGATATAAACAAGGGGGTGCAATGGTGGGAAATTAACCCAGTACTCCAAAAGTAGTGACCCTCATTGCATTGGTAACAGGACAGGGAATCCTTTCCCTGGTGTTCAGGAGGCATGCTGGAAGGGCATCTGTCTCCTGCAGGCTCCTGTATATGTATATACTTGCCTGCCTGTGTAAATGTCTAAATTAAGGTGGAGCAGCTCAAAAAGCACCAGGCAACCAAATCTTCCAACACAAGTCAAGGGCTGGGCTGCTTTTCCAGAATAAATTTATAGTTTGTGGAGGGAAGCAATCATTTTGTGATTGCTGTGGGCTATTTTAGGTATCTACCACAGGAGAAGATGAATTGTTTCCTGTAAATGCCTGTTTATCTCTTTTAACTGAACCCAGGGTGTCTGGCTCACGTGTAGATGTCACTCACACGTAAAGACATTTCAGGCTGTTCTACTGCTAAGTCTGGGAAGAGACCGCAGGCAAATTTCCCAAGGGAACTCAAGCCCCATTTAACAAAGAGCTGAATGAACAGGTTCTTAGATCACAAGGAAACAACTGAAAACATGGCTCCTACTGTTCCTGAAATGCTTCTTCTATGTTAGCTACATGGTCGTAGAAGTCTTTGTTCCATCTTCCCTTCAGAAATGAAGTGTTGGGAGCTGAGCTCGAAGGGCAGCGCTGGCAGCAGAAGCACTTCAGCTGTAGCACAGCCCCAGCCTGTCTGTGGGGCATCTGCTCTGGAGCTTCACTGGGTACTTCACACACAATCACAGAATAGGCTGAGTTGAAAAAGATCCACAGGAGAATCGAGTCCAGTTTCCAGCCCTGCACAGAACCATCCTCAAGAGTCACACCATGTGCCTGAGAGCATTGTCCAAACGCTTCCTGAACTCTGTCAGGCTGGTGACCACTTCCCTGGGGAACCTGTTCCAGTGCCCAGCCACCCTCTGGGTGCCCAAAGGCAGGAAGGCCAGAACACTTAGGCAGTTAAATGCTAAGTATTTGCCAACGTTTCTGAAAGAGGGCCTAGTGAAAAAAAGTAAAGGTTAGCAAGGTGCAGCACCGGGCTTGAGGTGGCTGCTTTTGGAGTAGGTGTACAGCTCTGACTGCTGCAGAAAGGAGCCAAGTGAAGTAGAAAAACTCCAACAGAACATAGCCAGAGCGCTGCAGGGGATGCAGGAAAGGCAGGAAGTTTAGCAATCCTGGATTTGTCCTCTCAGAGGAGATAAGGAGATGGGGCCGTTATAACAAAGAGTGCTTTGCTTTTCTCTTGCACTTTCCAGCTAAGGGCATGAGATGTTCATGTCCTCATGTCACTGTGGGGTTGCTACTTGTTTCCACCTTTTACAGAGGGAAGCAGAGAGAAGGACTGTTGTGAGTTCACACAAAGCCAGGCAATGGCAACACTGGGAAGAGAGCTTCCAAGCCCTCATCATCTACTTCATTGGCAGGTGGTGCCACATATACTGAAAGACTGAGAGTCTCAGAAAACCTGTACAGCACCATGCACAGCAAGGTAGATACTACCTGAGAAACAGAAAAGGGTCAGAAAACTGAAAGGAATATTTTAAAACTTTGCTTGCCTAGGGCAGTAGGAAGTTTGCTGAGGTGATCAGTGATTATGAAGACAAGGGGGGTGTGCACCAGGATTTGTGGTCACAATCTGAAAGTGTCCTTTTGAACAAGGATCCCTGTTCAATTTCAAGTAAGACAGGGCAAGGACCATCCACAGTACTGATCAGACTAGACAGAATCATCCTGAGCCTTGCAATGATCCATTAACTTCGACTTTTTTTACTTCCTCAGTGAAAGCCATCTTATGACACCTGAGTGTGCCTCAGTTTCCATTCTAGGATGGAGAGATCAGTACTCCCTGCCTGGGAAAGTGAGGGGAGGAAAAAATGTCTCTGACATAGATACCCTTTTAGTTTCTGATACTGAGGTAGAAAATGCCTGCAGTACAAAGCCTAGTAGTTGTTGCTGGTACAGAGCTGAATAGAGCCCTTCAAGAGGTTAAGAAGGGCATCTCTGGGCCAGGATCATGGGATCACAGAATAATTCTGGTTGGAAGGGTCACCTGTGGACTCTCTGGACCAAGCCCTGCTCAAAGCCAGGCCAGCTTTGAGGTCAGGCCAGGTTGCTCAGGGCTTGATCTAGCCGGGGCCTGAAAGCCTCCAGGGATGGAGACAGCACAGCCTCTGCTTGTCTGAGTTGACTGGTGGGTGAACATGGAGGCAAGAGAGACAGACCCGTGAGATGTGGTTCCATTTCAGGAAAACATTAATGAGCCATAAGGCTGAAAGATTTCATGTAGTCAAAATTCCATGCCCCCTTCCAAGCCTGCTTGTCTCCAGTTTCACTGCAAGACCCATGGCGCAGTGTGGTGTGGCACTAGTGTGACTGTCTTGGTGCAGAGCAGTGGCTGGAATATATTGCCAGTAGATGTTGCAGGTTATCCTGACCTCACACTAACTATTAGACCTTGGTTTTATTAACCTGCTATTAAAGTCTGGGTGTGTTAAATGTATTAGATCAATTTCTACTGCACAAATCAGCATGGTGACATGCAGACATGCTTTCAGAAAGAAAGTAGATAAATATTTAGAGAAGATATATCCCTGGCTTCTGAGAGAAAATAAATGATACGTAGTGGTATATGATGAAAGCAATGAAATCAGATACTCCTTTTGGCTTCTTCTCTACTTAGACCTTTTTTTCCTCTTCCTAAATGAAAGCCCAAAATATTAAGGATTTATTCTGAAGGAGACTGACATTCTCTTCTTAAAGCCCTGAAGGCTTAAAAAAGTTCAAACCCAGACATTTGTCAAATGAAACGTTTTGTTCAGTTTGAAACTCAGCTTAAGCGCTGTCTGTGTTATCCCGTTAGTGAGGCTTCCCTAAATCCCATTTGCACATCAGAGCTGCATATTGCCTTACAGATTATTATGTTACTTACAGTGGCCTCTGACAACACTCCTACTTTAACAGTGTCTCATTCCTGCAAAAGGGATGCTTTCAGACAGGATTGCAGGAAGGAAAAAGAAGACTAGGAGTAGCAGCACATTTTAGGCGCATCTTCTGTATCTTTGGCAGAGACTGACACGTTCATTTGGGGCCAAAATAAGCCTTAAGACCATCATCCACAGGAGCTGTCCCACAGTGCCAGCCTCCCACTGCCAACCCCCTGCCAGTTCCTGCCTTCTCCACTATGATTTCTTATCTCTCCCTAGCTGTGTCCTAAAATTGTCACTAGGTACAGATTTGATCCTATGAGCTCTGTCCAAAGAATCTCAGGCTTTTGAAGTGTTGTTCTCCAGGCAGACAGAAATCCATCTTTGCAGCTTGCTGCCTGCTCTCCGTAGAAAGCCAGGATGAGGCCACCTTGCATGCTCCCAGCATGTCCCAGAGCCAGCAGAACAAGCAATCTCCAGTCGCAGCTTGATTCTGTAGTAGTGCAGCATGGCTTTGGACATGTGCAGCTCTACACATGATGCTTCCAGAGATGGGAAAAGAGAGGAACTCTTTTCCTATCACTCGAAGTAGCTTGGCAGGGGATATGGGGAGGACCACCCTGTTCCTGTTAGTGATGATGAGGTTCTGGCTCTCTGAGCAGCATGGGGCCAGGAGCACTTGCAGTTGCAGACAGCCTGCCAAGGTGGGATTTTTCACTGCCCTGATATTCTCCTGTCGTATTCAGATTGTCACTGTTCAGCCCCATCCCTGGCTGGGGATGGAATAGACTTCAGCAGACGTTTAATAATCTTCAGGGTTTTGAGGAGGGAAGGTAGAAAGGAGGACAGGCTTCAAACTTGTCTTTTTGGCTCAGACAGCCTTTTTTCCATTTTGTCTTTGCACCTGGAAGGCACTGGTCTGGCCCCTTCGCAGTATGCACATCCACAGCTGACAAATCTAGTTATCCCCTGTGGCAAAGCCACCAACGTGTGCACACAGAATTTTCTAAAGCTCACCTTTGTGAAGTCAAAGCAATAAACTTTTCAAAGTCTTTCAAGGTCCTCATTGAACAACAAGGCAATTATAGCCAAATACTTGTATATGTACTTGCCAATGTACTTCAAAATTTCCACACAGTGGCTCTCAACTACAATTGTCTTTCTTTGATGTGAGTTGCCAACAATAACCACAGAAAATATGTGCATCTTGGATCAGTCCTTGGCTAAGGTGGGAGTAGAGAGTGGAGGCATCATGTTCTTCAGGAGCTGTAATACCTCTAGACTCACATTGAGAATGAAAGCAGAGTTTGGTCTAAGGGTCCAAATTTGTGGTTGAGCTGTTCTGACCTATGGTTCCTCCTGGCTGGGCATATAAATAGTAGCATTTAGGATCATTGGATCATATTTCCATGATCTTAAACTTTGACCTTCCTATACTTCATGTCTAACTTTGTCTCTCCACTGGATAGATGCTTGGAGGAGAACCAGAGGACTGTCAGAGGGACCAGGGCAGGAAATGGTTTCATGAGCCAAAGAGAAATTGGAGAAGGTTAAAAATGAGCTGTGTGAATTCTCTGCTGATATCAGTTGGCCTAACATAATGAAGCTGCATTAATTTACTCTAGGAAACCATCTGACACTACTCTTTGTGCAGGACTGTGCTGACAGAGCAGCAGCCTCTCTGGGAGGGACAAGGAAGGCGTCTGCGTCCCATTCGGCACCGACCCTTTGGTGTGGACTTTGCATGTATATTTATTACTGCACAGCCTCCACAGCAAGAGACAGTGAGTTTTGCACATGTGGAAAATAATGAGTCTGGATGCAGAAAAGCCTTTGGAAGCCCTAAATCGCACCAAGTTTTCTGTAAGTCTCCCCTAAATCTGGACCAGTATTCCTCAGTAACTTGTTCTGTAGATTTACAGTGTTTGCTGAAAAGAGTTTGTGTGAAGCCTGACCAGCTGAGAGTCTGAGAATATCCCCAGCTTGCAGTGCTGTCATTAAACATTAACAGTGAGCAGCTGGGCCTCCCATGGGCTGCACAGACTTGCGCTCCTGTCACTGCGAGTGGAAGCAAGCTTTGTAAGGAGAGGGAAGAAAACACACCCTGGCATGCACAGCCCAAACCATGAGTCAGAGGAGTGGAGGAGCAATGGGTTTACACTGGGACTGCCTGTCTTTGCCTTTGAGGATGAAGTGGGAGGCATGTGTCCCTAAGATGAGAGGCTGGGTTAAGCAGGGATGGAGCTGTCTCAGGCAGCCATTCATATTGGTGTTCACATCACTTTCCATCCAGCTCAGCACTGCAGCGTGGTTAGGCAGGGAGGACGTTTCACAGGGGCTCAGGTCCAACATCAGACAACAGAAAGAAAAATAAAAAAGATGGATTTCATTGATGATATTTGACATGGGAACCTGTGGTGTCCCTGTGCTGTGCTAGCTGCTCCAAGCAGATTTAGGATGGTGCAGACACCTTCCCACGGGAAGGCCAACACAGGACCTGGCCACTGCTAGCCTGGGCACCTTCCAGGCTACAGTTTACAGAAGGTAACATTAAATTTTGCCCTGTAGACCTCATTGCTCTGCTGCAGACAGGTGATGGCATTTTCTCCTACTCCTACAGGACCAAGAGTGTCTCTCCAGCCACCCGTCTAGATACAGTTCAGCAGACAGCTACGCTAACTCCCTGGAAATCCTTCAGAAGAGAATTAGTGGAGAAAAGAGATGAAGATAGACAAAAGCTTAGGGGCTGAGAACATGAGTGTCCCAAGTTGGACTTGCCATCTTGTGCATTGTTCTGTGGTGAATGCCCATGGGCATCCACTTGCTGTTAGGGCAAGTAGCTCAGCCAGCTGAGCCTCCCATCACCTGTGCCATGATCTAACCCATGAGCACAGCAGCCACTGCAGGCAGCCATGGCACTGTGCTCATGGCTTTCACCTTCCCTTGACTGTGCAGCCAGACCTCTGGGCTTGCCTTGGGGGATTGTCCCTTTGCTATCATCTCAGGGACAGAAATCTGGGGTAGTGACCCTGCAGACCACCACACTAACCTGTGCAGAGCCCTGACCAAATCCTCCTGCTGGCTTCTGCTTTGCGGCTCCGCACAAGCGCAGTTGTACAGACTGGGCGGAGGGCTGGTCACTGCAAAATGTGTGGCTTCACCCATGCTGGTTATGGTGGGGACCTTACCCCAAGGCTCAGAAAGACACACCCAGCCAGTGAGGCGACCTGCAGTTAGGTAACCAGTCTAAATATCTCCTGATGATCACATGTTCAATGCCTCTCTTAAATGAGGTGGAGCTTGTTGATCCCATAAAGACTGCCTGGTGACTGATTTTCCATGGCTCAGTCAAAGAGAAGAAACTCCTGGGTCTGGATTAGTAGATTGATTTAACTTGGACTCTTCTCTCCAAGCGAGAACTGCTAGATGCTAGCATCACATCCTTATTCATGTAAAATATTCACTATTTGCCTTGTGTACATGCAGGAGTCACTTGGGGTAGTACCACTCAACTCCACAGAATCAAAATGGGCTGGGCTTAGGATGAGTGAGCTTTGTATCGATCCCAGCCCCTGTCTACACAGGAACTTGACTCTGCTTCCAAAAGAAAGCAGAATCCACTCTCTTCTGGAGTGCATTTTCAGAATGTCATGCCACAGCTGCATAGGTGGACAGGTAATTTCAGCAGAAGTTAATGAGAGACATGAAAGTAAGAACTGCCAACCCCACAACTCAGCACACTAAGGTTTTGAAAATATGCCCCTTAGCATTTTCTTTTTTTTTTTCTTTTTTTCTTTTTTTTTTTAAGTTACTGGAGTTTTCTTGGAATGAGATTAATTTTTTTATAGACTAATGTGTGCTTCATGGATAGCAGTGTTTATCCAGCCTAGACTCAATTCATGTTAGAGCACAGGAGAAGACAATACACAGGAAGTCTTTAAAATACAGGACAAGAGAACATGAGTTGATGAAATAATAATTGGAAGCTCTATTCATCAGGGTATTTAAGCATCGGACTGATTCTGCCTGGAAAGAGTTCCACTCACTTCACTAGCATTAAGCACAAGACTACAAATGAATACTTTAAGTATCCTGCGGAATCATGGCCTGAGCAAACAAAGCTCATTAATTTGATTTTTTTTTTTCACATGTACATGTTCCAGGACCCTCACTTTGCTTGCTGGAGACTCTTGCAAGAGCTTGTTTTACTGGCAAACCTGGAGTACATTTTAAAGTCCTGTGTGAGGAGTCATGGAAAACAGATTTTAAATGCCCGTCCTTGAGCAGCTGTGCCAGGAGATCTGGTGCCAGTAGGGGAAGAGTCCCAGTGTCATGTGATTTATTTGTCTGAATAACGTAGCTTGGATTTCATGAATTTGCAATCCAATATTTAATGGAATAAATATCCAAACTGAGTTCTGTTTTAGATACCTGATACATACTAGATGCTTGGATAATTAATAAATCTGAAGAAATCCCAGAATCATCCAGGCTATTCCACCCACAGGAAGAACGAAGTGAAATGCTTCCCTATCCTGAGAGCCACTCACTCAATCACAGTAATAATACTTCAGTTTTCCAAATGCATCTTCCATTTCAAAGCACTTTTCAAATGCTAATTAGCTCTGACCATAACCTTGCCAGAAAGTGAAATATTATCCCATACTAGACAGGTGAGGAAGACAAAGACCTAAAGAAGTTCCTTGCCCCAAATCTCACAGGAATCAGTGGTGGACAGAGCTGGGGAGCTCTTTTTCCCTTTTGATTTTTTCAGTGTCTGGTCTTGTGCTTTAGCTGTTTGCCTAATCTGTGTCTAGACGCTGCTTCCTTGTCAGAGCAGGGCCACTGTGGGGGCTGCCTGCCTGCCTCTGGGTGAGGGGGAGCAGGGGGAGGTGTGTGCCCCCACAGCACCGGCCCCGCTAGGTCACCCGTGGGGGGAGAAAGGAGGCAGTGACTGAA
Organism: Promerops cafer; assembly: GCA_013398275.1. Lineage (NCBI taxonomy): Eukaryota > Metazoa > Chordata > Aves > Passeriformes > Nectariniidae > Promerops > Promerops cafer. The sequence continues at coordinate 924,987 of VZSE01008641.1, forward strand.
GGGGCTTCAGCCTCGCTCGAGAGCACGTGCACCGGTGGGAGATGGCACGGGGGGAGGCTGTCCAGAGGAGCAGACCCACTTTGGGCACCTCCAGCATGGCACATAAGTTTCCCTTAAGCACTCTGCCCGCCTTGGCCCACGGCACTGGGGCAGCAGCTCCTGGGTTGGCTCCTCTCCCCCAGAAGGGGGTGAGGAGCAACTGGGCACTCACTCTTTGGGTCTCCAAGCCCCACTGGAAAGGGAGCTATAGCCTGGATGGGCACAGCTGGCAGGACTGCAGCAGGTCAGGCTGACAGCAAAGGCTGGGTGATCTCTAAACCTCCCTGAAGGGCACCACTTGGAGAACAGAGCATTAAGTACTTGCCAGGACACAGTAAAAAGGTGAAGAAATTAACCATCTACTGTAGAAGGGAAAGTCTTTATCCTCAGACTAGGTGCTTGGTGCTTGAAACAGTTCACAACCCCTTTTTTCCTCATCCTTCTCCTTGCAGCATGGCCTTGCACATGAGCAGGGAGAGGATGTGTGTTAAGACTATTCACTTAAACAATGTGAGAGCCAGGAGTTTTAGAGCTTGTCTGTGGTGAAAAGGACTCGCTGGTCTACCCCAGTGAATATACAGCTCCATCCTAAGCAAATAAAATCCAGATTGTCCTTTTAGCATAGTCCAAACCTTCTCCTGGATGCATAAAAATTGTATCAGCAGCACCCCATAGTTTCCTGTGTAGCTACTCTAACTCTAGGAAGAGCACAGGTTAGGGAGATGAAAGGTTTTTCATTTACTCCCATAACTGATGTAGCTGTGCCAATCTATTTTTAATTACATTGCTAGCACTGCCCTGCTGCAGCAAACCTTGCATTTCCCCATTATACAATACATTTCCCCATTTCTCTGCCCAGCAGGTTGCAAGCCACTTCAGCTGTGGTTAAAGCATCTCTGGGCTTTTTTGCTGATGTTATAATGAAAGCATTTAGTCGTCAGAAGACCTCAGTGACACTTAAATCCCCACAGATGGGCTCCCCACAACCCTGAGCCCTGTGCTGGCCCTCAGCACACTGCGAGCCTGCCCAGGGGAAGGGCTCCAGGAGGATGCCCCTGGCAGGGGCTGTCCCTGTTTCATGGATGAGCAAACCAAAGCCCAGGAAGGTTAAGGAGTCCTACTCCCTGCAGCCACCACTGGTGTGATGGTTACTCTGCTGTGATTAAAAACACAGGTGGACTGAGCTATTGGGGATTATGCTGGGGGAAGGAGCCCTTTCTCCATCACATTACGACAAGGAGAGCTATGCCAGGGGATGAGCTGTTAGAGGCAGACCTCTGCCTGCTTACAACCCTCTGTCACTGGACCCAAATACTCACACAGTTCAGTGTACAGCTCCAGGGAAGGGAGGCACCAGGGTACAACCATCAGAGAAGGACTTGCACAGGGTGGAGATGTGAAGTGGGCATGTGGGAACTTTGTTGGGATGGGGTCGCTGGCACTGCAAGGAGATGGGAGCCATCCCATGACCTGTTGGCAGCCCCCTCACTGCTCTTTCTCTTTGTAGGAATGACAGAGAAGTGTGTCTGTGTGTGTGGGGCGAGGGGACGCCGGGCTGAGCCACTCATGCTGACAGTCTTACCACAGAGTGTAAGGCAAATCCAGCATACTCACAGAACAAGGTGTGTGGCTGCCATAATGAGACTTAAAAGTGGGGAAATTAGAGCATGGCAGTCTGTTTTAACTCATATTTGTGTGATAGGAAGAGACATTGAAAAAAAGAGCATGTGTGTGACAGAAACATACCTTTTCATATTCCCGTAATTCATGCTTTACATAACTAAATAAATGTTAGTGAGTTTGTTGGAGAGGGTGGAGATGACAGTCTGTGCTCATCACAGAGAGAGAAAAAATTTGCTGGATCCACCCATAAAATGAGAATCTTCCTGCTTTTTTCCCTTGGTATTTACAGAAGGTTTGTTCTCACTAGAAAACTCCAGAACTATCTGGCAGGTGTGTCTTAAAATGTTTATGACCATACTTATGACTTCACATCTGTGAAACATTGTCTGTGCTGGAGCCTGAGGGATAGCTGCAAGCATCTTTCCTGGCCATTCCTCTACAGTCCTCTCAGCAGATTTTGGCACCTCTAGTTTTTATGTGAAAAAGCAGATGGGAGAGAGAGCACTTCTGAGAGGGCCTAACACCTTCTTAGCCCAGAGATATTTTAAGCATAAATCTGCCAGAAGACCTCAGGAGGTTTCAGGCTCCAAATTCTCCCAAGCAACTGACTCGGCTCTGGTGTCCCATGTTGTGCAAATGCAGAAATGGTCATGAAGGAGGCCCGGAGGCAGTGGAACCACTCCTGGCATAGCGGAGTCACACCAAATGGCACCAGTGTGAAAATTTAGTGAGCAAAGGGGGAGAGCCAACCCCTCCATGCCAGAAAAAGTACTAAGTTGTCTTGAATTGATAACAAATTGTTCAGCACGGAAGTGGCCAGGTGAGGCTCTGAGGCTAGCCTGAATGAACGTCAGGAAAAGTAATCCCGGGATAACACCAGGGTTCTGGAGCTGGATCTGTGCCTCTGCCATTGCAGAGCTTTGTTCCAGTGCTGGCGGGAGCACAGTGACCCCAGTGGAGGAAGGCAGTGTGCCAAGAAGGCATCATGGCACAGAAAGGAGCTGCCACCCAGACTTCAGGATAGGCTGTACCTGTGCTCCTAATTTGTTCCTACTGGGCAGTGAAAGTCCTTCGGCTTAGAGCATGTTGAGAAGGAAACTATTTGTTGAGGGGAAAAAACCACCACCAGCTGTTGCTTAAATGAAGCAGGGGCTATGGTTTGACCACTGATTGGAAAGCAGTTTTGTACAAGGCCTTTTCAAACCCACCACACTGCTCACCTCTCCTTCCCTATTAATAATTACAGTCACAGTGTTGCTGGTGTCAGGTTGCTATAGAAGCACTGACTAAGCTTCTTTGCAAGCTGTTTAATAAATAGAAAATGATCTTTCCCGAGATTTCCCAAGCTTTTTCTTTGAACAATCAGCTGCAGAGCAGCCCAACTCCTTGCTGCCTCCCTGCTCCCTGACCCAACAGCCCCCTCAACTCATCACCCTGGTCCACCCCAAATAACCTCCCCCAGCTGCAGTGCCAGGAAACCTGTTTTCCATAATAAAGTCCCTGCTGACTGCTGGTTAACACAAGTGCCTCTTCAAGTGGAGGCAGTGAGGTGCTGCTCAGCTGGGCCAATCTATTGCCCCTCAGGGCTGGCACAGTTTACTGATGTGCCCCTATGTGTTCTCTCCCTGTGAATCTCCTGTACAATGATGGGGCTTGTGCCTCACCATACTGATGTCACTTTATAGGCCAAATGCTTAAACTGGCAAAGCATTAACCCTTAATTTCAAGGGGAGGTTGTCTCTAAGCTTCCTGTATCTCCCCAGTCCACTATACAGTGTCCATCCTCTCTGTCTTCAGGTTTCAGCCTGCCCCTGACTGAGTTGCAAACAGCAGTATCCCAGAATGACTGCTGTTTCCTATTCCCATCACTGGCCGTAATTAATGGCTGCTCAAGGAAGATCAGGACTGCCTTTTATATACATTTACCCACCCAGCACTCCTTCAACCTTTGTGTTACTCCACTGGAGCCTCGCTGATCTATTAGAGCTCAGGCAGACCTGTAGCCATAACAGGCTGGGGAATATTTTCTCTAAAGGTTCAGGATTAGCACAGGGGTTCAGACCTTACTCAGAGAAGGGATTACAGTGTGGGTAAGTGGACTTCTGATATATATATCTAATGAGCCCAAAAAGCAGTGGCTGGGGAGATGACAGAAGATACTCCACAGAGCCCAGGCCATAGGGTCACTGATGCCTGAGCTTCAAGCAGCTCTCTGGGTATGCAGCATTCCGTGTCATGGCACGGGCATGGGCACTGCTACCACCCTCACAGTCTCACCTCTCTCTCCCTTGACTTTTTTATCATCTCCCAAAGACAAAAACCATTTTTCTGCCCGTTCAGGGGGCAGAAGATGAGGTGCAGCATTTCACATTTTCTGCCCTGTATCAGGGGACATTCCTTTGCTCCTGTGTGTCACTGGACACACTCATGCCATGAATTATGGCATGAGTCAAGCCTGTAACATCCTCCAAGGAGCAAGATGCCATCCAGGAGGGGCGATCCATGGTTTTCTGCTTTGGGTACTTACTACAAACTATCTTCCCAAAGCCACCACCCTGTGCTGAGTTACATCATATCCTAGTGTAATGCCTTTAAATCATTAATCTGTCTTACTTCTGGACTAGCACCAGAAAAACCGATGAAGGCCAGGCTGAGTTCAGATCAAACCAGAGGACACTGTGGTTACATTTATGGTTTTTCAGAGGATCTCTCACCTGCAACCACAAATCTGCCTTTATTTGGCTTGAGCATGATCCAAAATTACCTCAGAGGTCAACAGTGCATGTCTTGTGGATTAGTGAAAACTACTGACTAACCTAACGCAATGCATTATGACTATTATTATTCTGGGAAATAAGGGTGGCTGTAATCTGTTGTTTTGTAATAAAATCTAACATTAATTTTTCCCTTTTGCAAAAACACCCAGAAAAAAGGCTAGAAAAAAATAAGGCATGGGAGTGTTCTGCACTCTTCATCTTGCTAAATGCCACAGCTCTTGCTACAAAGAATTCATTGTAGGCAGCACTCTAAATCCGCTTACAAATGGGAATTAATGAAACTTCCCTGCACCTCCACACGGTAAGTCAGAGGGGCTGAAGTCAGTCTTCAGAGAGGAACCATGACTCAGGTCAGTGGTGTTCGAGCCCTCTGAGGGAGGACAGTGGCACTCCCTGGGATGCCTGGTGACGCAGCCCCGGAGCTTGGCTCCTGCCCAACGCCAGGCTGGCACTGGCTATTTACTCCAGCTGCTCACTCCAGCTGCTCCTGTTCAAAGTCCCCCAGAACTAGTGGTAAAAGCACCACTGACTTTCCCGAGATTGAGATTAAGTCACCTTTGCCCTACTTGTGTACTTGTAAAATGGAAGTAGTAATATTTCCCTGCTGCCCTGTGGCTGGTGAGGATCTGTCACTGTCCCTGTGGCTGAGAAGGGTGCACAAAAGGGAAAGGAGAATAAATATTTACCCAGAATCTGATATAGGTAAATCCATTTGTGGATTGTCCCCACCTCCAACAAACTTCCCTTCCTATGGGAAACTCTAGCCTCTATTTGGTTAAATCATTTACGTACATTAATGAACAATTAGGGAGGGAAGAGGGGAAAACCAGCCAAGAAAGCCTTCCACAAAAGACCTGCCCTCAGTTTGGCTTGTTTGATTTAGGATAGGAGGGAAGTAACCTGACTGTGATAGATGAGGACTCTGTCATGACCTGGACAGTCTGTAAAATCAAGTCTGGGTGGGAGATTTAAGACAAAGGGCCAGACACGGTGTTGGTTTAAACTATTGTAGTTTCTCTGGGGTTGCTGGAGCATTGAGAGTTATATTGGGAAGGTCTGGTCCCATGGGTGCTGAAAGAGGAGGAGAGGGTTGTGGCAACCCCACACTCTTGGCAGAGTTCTGGCTCTGTCAGAGGAGTTGTGAGCTTTGCTCTTGGTCATTTAATTCATGCAGCTCAGCCTTGTGATGGTCCCTGGGGCCCAGCTGCTATTGAGAGCTTTCAGCTTTTCACATGAGATCTATTGGATGTGACAAGGTACACATGGGTCATATGCTGCTCTCTAAGTAAGCCACATTTAAGTGCAGCATCACCATAAAAACAGGGAAAACCTCAACCCCATCCTTTTCACCCCAGTGCAAACTGCTCCCCATTATGTTTTTTTTAATGGACTCTTTTCCATCAGTATTCCCTGCTGAAAGCTGCACTAGAGGTTCCTCCAGTAAACCTCTGCACGTCCTGGGGCTCTCTCCATACAAGGAGTAAGGAGCTGGTGAGCTGGCATGCTCTCCTAGTACAGATTGGCCAGAAGAGGCTAAAGCCTGGAAGGCATGTCCCTGTTTATATGATCATTTGGGCTGAGAAAACAGATATCTGTGAGCTGGAGCTTTGGTTGCTAATTCTGATTGAAGCTCATCAAAGCTAGAGAGATGGAGTGCAGAAAGTAGAATAAACTAGATTGGCTTTGTGCTGAAGCCAAGAAATATAGATCAAACAAATGCAAATTCAGGGAGAAACATTGTACACCTATAAATCTTTATATAAAAACTTTTTTCCCTTCTAAAAACAATGAGAAAAACAAATAGAGTACTGCCATCCCAAAGTCCTTTCTGCTCTGAGCAACACTGTCTAGCACTTTGCAGGCTTCCCCATGCACCTCTGCTAATTCCTACCTTGCAGGATGCATCTGAACTGTTATTTCAAACTACCTTCTCCAACCAGAGAAACCCAATACTTTAGAAATAGGGCACTGAAGCAGAACCTCCAGGGCCCCCCAACTCATTCCCAGCATTGCTGCATCTGCCCCTTTCTCACGTCAATTCACTTTCACATTTTCTGTCACAGCAGCCCTGGGACAATGTCCTGGGGTTTGGGACAGGACTGTGAGGTCACCAGGTACATGCTGCCCTCTACAAGCCAGGTGGGGATGGCTAGAGAGACTGGCAGCCTGGCTGGAGTCTGCTTAGTTGTGTAGAAATCCTTTGACGTGGCAGACGGCCATAACAGATCAGAGCAGACTCAAATCCCAGCGGGTGTTTGAAGTTAAATCTCCAGATGTTCAAATATTAGCCTACTCCATCACCTGTCCATCAAACATTAACTCACTCCACCAAGAGTACACTTACCCAGTCCCTCAGCTCACTGCTTCCCATACTGGTAGTTTTTCTTGAGACAAAGTGCAAACCACTGCATCCTGGATGCTGCTGCTCTTGCAGGAGGAGATAAGCTCCAGCCCAATTAAGGAAGAACATTAAGTACCATAGATTCACAGCTGGGGATTTATATCTGCATAGGGACTGAGGTCAGGATAAAGAAAAATAGTTTCAGTGCATCTGTGAATCAATTTGTACATTAAAGCTGCCTTCATCTTGGTAATGAATGTTGGACTGCCAATGCCATGTATTTTAAACAATGTAAGTCACACTCCTAAACCATCACAAGACCACCTTGAAAATCACACAGCAAGGTGTCCTTTCAATTGCCCTTCTGGTCCTGGAGGTATCAGAAATGTGTGATTTCCTTGCTTCTTATTTTTCAGGGTGAGTTAGATCTCTGCTGCTGTTTCTACAAGTGAGGAGAGACTTGGATAACCCACTCCCCAGGGAAAACAGAGCTTGGAGGAAAATGGGCTACAGCTCATGATGAGAGCTGGCAGCACTGCACTGGCAATACAATCTGTCCCGTCTTCTTTGCCTTCACACATCAGCTGAAATCTTCTGAGAGTCAGAAAGTCTCGAAGGACCTTGGGCCATCCAGCTTTCTAGGGCTGCTCTCTCTTGCCCCAGCATTGCTCACCCCTGCTGGGCCAAGCAGGCGTGGAAGAACAGGGGAGCAACAGTCAGTGGGACTCACTGGAGATGGCTTGCAGGTAAAAAGCAGACTAAAAGAAAATAGATAAAAAGCACTCTCTCTCTCTCTCTCTCTCTGTGCCTGAAATGTGATATAAGCAAGTTTTCCCTAATTCTTCTTAGGTGCTTATGCAGCTACGGTTCCATTGCTTTGGAGAGGTGGGAAACAGTGGGGTTGTAGGAGGCAGCCTCACACTTGTTCTAATGTTGGGTCTTTGCTCGGCAGAGAGTAAGATTGATTTTACCTGTATTATTAAGATCATGTATTATATTTACAAAATGTTATTTTTAACCTCTATGTATGGTGTGCTCCAAACTCATTAATGATTAACTGAGAGAGTGTATTCCTGGTCCTGCTTCTCAGCTGTGTCAGGAAGCTTAATTGAGGTGCTTTGAAATTCCAGGATAGAAAGTTCTGCCGAAGTGCCATGTATTGTAATTATTACCTATATAGGAGACAAGCGATGACCATACAGTAATCTGATGAAAGAACAGAGATTTCACTTGCTATTTCTTCAGTCACAGACATTCTCAAAGAACAGAGATTGCAGTATGAGATTGCACCATCAATGTGTAAAGCTGGGCTGGTGGTCACCCTTTCATCATCTCAATAAAGGAATGTGTTTTGGCCTTTTTTCACTGTGCCAGGATTTAGTGTCCCGAGCTTCCATTTTTCAGGAGTTTAAACTCTGCCGGCAATGTTATCGCGCTCTGATGTTTGAAATGGTTTTACATAAGGACTGCACGAGACAGCTTGAGCTGTGGCAATCCAAGCAAAGTCACCTGGCTGCCAGCCAGGGAGAGCAGGCTCCTTTCTCAGGCAAATTGCTCAGTGGTATTTTTAGCTACAAATGCACTGTCTGATGCAGTTAGTATTCGGCTTGCAGGGCTGCAGGACACATCCCTGCAGCTCCTGCTAGGAAAAGTGACAGACACGTGTAGAGCGCTTGCCAAGTGTGAGCGCCCTGCTCGGGTGGCTGGCTGGGAGCCGAAGAGGAGCCCAGCATTGCCGGGAATGCTGGTTTCAGTGCCGGGAGCAGAGAGCCAGGCCAGGTGAGCTGGCAGCACTTTTCCCCATGCTGGAGCTGGTTATGTGCATTACAGGACAAATCATTAGTTCCTTTGCTAGCAATAACATAATCATGACAATTACGTCAGCTGCTGTTAATTGCAGAACCAACCTTTCCAACCCCAAACTAAACACTGAGGGGGGTTGGGCTGCTGACAGAGCTGAGTGCTCCAGCCTTTCCTTGCAGGCAAAGGTGGCTGTGATGTATGGTTCATATCCTTCCCACAGGGTGTCCAGGCTAACACTGTGACCTCAGCTAGAGTGAGGGCAGTATGGACTATCCTCCCAGCAATGTGGTGATGGGGTGTGTCACCACGGAGGTACCCACTCGGTGAGGGAGTGGAAAGGTGGTCACCTGCCTTGGGATGTGCCGGGTTATCTGCAGCTCACATCAGGGAAAGATGCAAAGTAATTTGCTCCAACCCTCTCATACTAAAACCAGCACTTCTGTAGGGGCATGCTCTGATCTCAGTGAGTCAAAGTCAATGACAGTGACTTTCCCCGAAACAGGTTTTCCAGAGGAGTATCTCCATACAGATAATCACCCCTTCTTATGCACATGGCAATGGGCTGGAGCTGCAGTCAGATGGGAGTTTAGAGAACCTCAGGCCCTCCTCCTATGAGACTCTGGTGAGAAGGGGACACCTTTCTAACGAGGCAATTATGGGTAACAGTTATTTTGTGCACTCAGCATTTGGGCAGAATGCAGCTTCCCTACCAGCAAGAATGAATTCATTGCAGGAGGTGACAAAATGCATGAACATGACTTTAAATACATTTCAAGTAAATCAAGTAGTGGTGTTTCTTGCACCTTTAACACAGCAAGCAGCCAGAAAGCAGATGCTGATACACCAGGTGATGAGGCCAACACCTGAATTACTCCTCATGGCATTTCTGGTACATTATAGACTTAAGATCTAACAGGCCAGGAGAGACTATCACAATGACATAGTCAGTCCATTTCTGTAAAACAGGACTTCCACTTCAGTTTTTACTTCACCAGCTTGAGTAATGTGTGGCTGAGTTTAAGGGATGATTTAGAAGATCTACTGATCTGAATTTTACAGGTGACAGCTTTACGGCATCCTTCAGTGAATGCTTTCAGCAATCATTTATCCTGGCTGATAAAAACTTGCACCTCACTTCTTGTTCATATTTTGCTATTTCACCCTACCACTTCTGGCTTGCAAGGTGCTCCGTAATATGCTGGGGAAGGAAAAGTGACAGGGAAGAGTGAAATGCTCTTCTCTGGCTGATCCAACAGCCCCTGAGAGCTGTAGCAGCTGCAGCTGGCCCAGGGATCGAGCTGGGATGCAGCCCTGCAGAGAGCTGCCATGCTGGCTGTGGTGGGTTCTGCAGCAGTGCTCTGCTGTGAACTATTTCCCACTCCTTATTGTGGCTTCTTTTGGTGTGGGTCAGTACCAGTATGTCTTCTGCAGTAAAACAAAGTTGATTTAGTTGGACCAACCTAGTAAAGATTTCCACAATCCTCAGCAAATATTTCAGAGGTGAGGTGGCAGATTCCTTCTTACTCCTGTGCACATACCTACATATATGAATATATATATTTATGTGAGATGTAGTCTTTTTGCCACTCCTTTAAAAGATTTAAAAATCTTTTCCCCAGGGTGTGTGTGGAATCTGTCATATTGCCAACATGTTGCAAATCTGCGTTTCCTATTGATCTTATCTACTCTGCTGTGCTACAGCAGTCTCTGTTTCACATCGTAGCCCCGGGGCTTCCATCCTCATTAGAAACCTTTCCCAGGAGACTGGAGATGCACCAGCTGATCACAGATCACAGCAGCAGCAGCCAGAGACTTAACTCTCTGAACCCCCAAAATAAAAGCAAGAAATAGTATGTGAAAAAAAAAAAAACTGGTCCTGTTAGGCAGCCACGACAGTCACCTGCCCTCTCAAGCACTTTGCAGGCATTTCCTGCTGAAGGAAACAGCATGTCCTTATCACTGAAAAGAGCAGCTGAAACTTTTATCTTTTTTTGTGAGCATTAGGGAGTGTTCCCTTCTCTCTTAGCTCAAACAACAGTTATCCCACTTCTTTATTCCTCACAGTCCCTGTGGGCAAACCCTGCTGTCCCAGCAGCACAGCCCTCACAGCCTCCTCAACCCCAAAGCCCATGGGGCAGTGAGAATGCAAAGGGCCTGAGCTCATGAGAGAAGGATGGTTTCTGAAGTTACAGCAGCAAAAGTTGGTTTTAATAATTTAAGAGCTCTGACCTGGCTCTTTAAGCCCATCTTTGCCCCAGAGCTGCTTGTCAAGCACTGCCTGAAGTTGCTGCTTTTCTTCAACATGGCACCTTCTGAAAATATCATGGAAAACACTTCCTGAACTGCATCAGACTACCTCTCCTTTTAGTTGGGCTAAGCTTCATGTGTAAGGCTTGCCCAGCTACAAATCTTAACTGAGCTCCCTAGCAGGGTGTTAAAACCCATGCTGAAATCAAAGTGGTATCCTTCATTCATTCCTCTTGGGGTCACAATGAGCTCTTGAGCCCTGTCCTGTACTGTAACTAACACAACAGGACCCTGGCTGAAAACTGGGGATCCGCTGAGTCCAATAAAAATAATACATAAAAATTTCACTTATATCAGGAGCAAGAAAGCACCAAACTCATATCCTTTGTAATATACAACACATGTGAAAATCAGCTACAAGAGCAGAAAAAAGCTTTCCTGACTTGTGCTTTTCAAGTTGGAGTTGCTGCCTACCCCTCTCCTCACAGCAGGCAGGGGAACCTCAAAGGAGCAGGTGTTTTTCACGGATGAGACAAGCCCCTGGTCAGTGCTTGTCGTCTGCCTGAAACATGCCACTAATCTTCAGTGGGGTCTCTACTCAGCTGTGCAAACATGGGGGCTTTTGAGGATTAGGTTCAAATTCACATGAAGTTTTGTGGTTGTGTTTTAAAAAGAAAGATGAATCCAAAAAAACAATAGCATGGATTACTTTCTGTTTGGAGAAACAGACTGCAAGTTTTCCCCCAATCTAGGGCTGGACTGATCTCAAAGTTATACATCCCCAGCAGATTCTATGTGTAGATTTCATGGCTCTTTATTAGAAGGAACATGGTAAAACATTGCAGCTTCCACGGTTTAGAGACAGGCTTAAAGGATTTCTTAAGTTTGTAGAGAAAGTACCGGGCACAACCAGGATCTGAACTGACTCCTAGCTTTAGGAGGTCTGCTTATGAGGAAAGCTGTCTGTCTCCCTATACTCATGAAAAGAGTGTGGGAAGAGCTGGCAAGAAGCTTGTTAGAGAAACTATTTTCTATTTTCTAGTGACCATCTAGTTAGCCCCACAAGGGGTGTAGAAGAGGTACAGTGCAAGCACCAGCTATATCAAAAGGAGAGGAGGAATCAAACCTGATACCAGGGATGAGTTTTGAGCAAAGATTCAGGTTGCTCCCTGAATGTTTACCCCCTTCCACCAAACCCCAGTCACTCTGAAGGAATGGCTTGAATCCCCTACATGGAACGTTTTCCCACTGGCCTTTTCTCCTTGCAGGACAGTGGGGGCTGTGACTGGCACCACAGGGAGTAAGTGGCTGGAAGGCTATTGATGCTGATACCTCCATTTTTACTACATCCAATTAAGCAATAAATGATTCTGGTGGAAGTGTGGAGCACACAGATTATTATGCAAATCAGGTCGCTGTGCTACCAGAAGGCTCCAGCACAGCCCGAAATAGCACTGGTAGGATATTAGTGCAAATGTCACCTTTCTCCTCTGTTAGTTATTGCCTCCCACCTCACCCATCATGCAGCTTCCCTGAGGTCAGAACCATGATTTCTTATAGGCTTGGGAGTGCAAATGGATTTTAAAGTCAATTTTTAACAAAGCTTCCATTTCCTTCTATGAACATTCTAACATATCCAGAGCTGGTGGCCTGAGAGCTTGCTGCACTGGCAAAGTTACCTGAACAATTCACCTTGAGCCAAGCTACAAACTGGTTCATGGGCATGCTCCAGGCTAGAAGAGGCACCTACTTTTTGGGAGGTGGAGGACAGAGCTGCCTGAAAGCAATAAGCTGAGGGCTCTAGTGGGAATCAGGTTTTCCCACCCGTTAACTTACACCATTAAAATCTAGAATGAGGGAGCAACATTGAGAATTTTGAATCACTTTATTTCCCAAGTTATTTTGTCCTGCCCACTCCCCTTAAAAGGATCTCTTTTGCTCTGCATTCCTAAAATGAAAGTGAGACAAGAAGCCGAGCTGCTTGCCCCATCACAAGCTGCTGTTAGCAGACAAAGGCTATTGTTTGCTGCCACCGGTTGTTGTTCCCGGGGTGGCAGCAGCCCCCAGCACCAGCCCTCAGCTCTGGGCCCTTTTTGTACTCGGCACGGCACAAACAATTGCACAGTCCCTTTCTGTAGATGGTTGCAATTTAAAGAGAGAAATACATTTCTCTGCATCTTCCCACAGGCTCCAGGAACACAGGAATTCACAGGCTGGCTGGAGCCACCCTAAAGCTGAGGGGCAGAAAGGAAGAAATCATCACCCATCATTAAAGCATGTAGCCAGACCAAGCACGCTGTGGTCCCTCAGGTGGAAAACTAAATAGAAAACTAAATCCATTGGATGCACTCGGGTAGATCTGTCCCTCAATTGCCAGATCCAAAACCTCAGAACTCAGTTCAGTGGGGTTTCTGCAAAGTCCCCATCCCTGTCCCTGGTGCAAAACTAAACTGAGCTGAATCCATCCAGGTTCTGCAAAAGGAATGTAACTGTCCATGGTCAGTGATGCTAAGACCTGATGTCTCTTCACAAGGCTGATAGAAAAGATGAATGCGAGCAAACCCAGCCACATAAAATGTGTGAAGGGCCCTGCTAACAAGGGGATCTGGGTCATTCAGTGACTTCTTTGAACATTCACAGAACAAGTCCAAGATGCCTGATGAAACCTGATCAAATTGTGTGGATTTCTTTAAATTTGCCTTGGAGTTTTTGAGGGTTTACTCAAACATGTGACTTGGGAGACAGTGAGGCATGTGGTCTGAAACAGCCAGGAGGGCCACAGGTCTCAGCCAACCAAAGGTCCCACTGCTCAGTGTCTCTGGGGATAAATGATCTCCACCACCATAAATGAATCTGACTGCTTTAGCCTCTGATCCTACTTTGCTTTGCACCAGGGTAAATGCACAATTGCTTAACCCACCTCAGAAAGAAATAACAAAGGAGAGAGATTGAGATCATTCTTTTTCCTACTACGGTCAGCAAGGCAGATTTCAATATTTTCTTCCTATGCCTAAATTGGAGAGGAAGGGGTATTTTTCTTTTCAGATTGCAAATTGAATTGATTCTTGCTTGCTCCTTTGGGAGGAGTGAAGTGCAGTGACTTTTTAAAATGTCAGAAGACTGGTACAGATGGGCAAATCCCTTTGTCTCTAGGTCATGATGCAGAGCCAAGGAGTGTCCCGCAATCTCCAATTCACTGTGATTGCACCAGGATTTCGAGATAGAAAAAAAAAACAGGAGAGAAATACAGGTTTTAGGGGTTCCTTGCTGCTCTGACAAATTGTTTATCAAAGAGCAGCAAAACAGTTTTGGGGCTTCTTTTACAGCAGGCAGGAGTGCAGTCCTCAGGCTTTGTGCACTCTGTGGCATAAAACAACAAGGGGTTGATTTTGAGGGCTGTGTTTAAACATAACTTATGCTGGGAAGGTTCTAACAAGGAGACTCCTGTCCATGTCCCACTGTATCTTCTCTTCCAGGTGTCCCTGGTGAGAACACAACAGGCACAGCCTGGCAGTGCAACACCCAGTGGGGGACACATCCCCGTGGTGGCTGGGGGCTCAGGCACAGGCATTGCCCCCTCCCACGCCTCCTGGCTCTTCCTGCATCCTCCCAGGCTGTGGCTGATCACTGCATCACAGCATCCATTGCCAGCAGCTGGGGCTTTGCCCAGAAAGCAGCTGACAGCTACACGGCCTTTGCAGATTAAGCTTTGTGCTCCCAAGTGTCTCCTGTCTCTGGCCAGTCACAGCAAAAACAGGGGGCTGGAAGTTGCATGCTGCAGTGCTAGGAGTCATTGCCAAAATGTAGAAAGGTGGCTGGGGATGCAGCACTTCTGCACAGCAAGAGTTTCCCCATAGAGCTGGTCACCCAGAGAAGCAGGGAATTCAGGATCCATCTTAGAGCACATGTTAATGGCTTAATGGCTCATTTAGACTGTAGCAGAGCCCAAGATGCAAACGGTACCTTCTGGTCACATGGAAAGGCAGGCTGGAGCTGTAAAAAAATATTCTTTTTACACAGTGTATACATAATTATTTATGTATAACATTTATATACTATATATATATATATTATGTATAACATTGTTATTTATTAATATGCTTATTTTAATGCCTTGATTCTCCAGAGGTACCATTTTACATCCCAAATAAGTCAATGTCCAGCACAGATACAAAATCAGATTTATTTAAGTTGGCCACACAGTGAAGGCTTCTCTCTTCCCCAGGGACAGGTAAAAATCCTCACCAAGCTGATATCCTAGAAAGCTCTCAACCAAGGAGGAGCAGAGAGATAATGTAGTGAACAGCTAACTGATGTCTTGCTTCTTGCAAGTTTATTTGTTGAATTTTTCCAAGTTACACTATTCATAATCCTGTGATGCGTGTGAGCCTGATCACTCTTTGTTTTTTGAAACAGTACTATAAAAGGAAAAAAACCAGAAAATTCTGGTGACCAGGGAGAGGACCTTAGAGACTGGCATGATGGCGTATCAGGGGAGGTTTAGGTTGGATATCAGGGAAAGGTTCTTCTCTCAGAGGGCAGTTGGGCACTACAAAAGGCTCCTCAGGGAAGTGGCCACAGCACCAGCCTGACAGAGTTCAAAAAGCATGTAGGCAATACTTTCAGGCACTTAGTGTGACTCTAGGGGATGATGCTGTGCAGAGCCAGGGGTTGGACTCAGTAACCCTTATGCATCCCTTCCAACTCAGGACATTCTATGATTCTGTAATACAAATCCCCATTAAACAAAACAGACAAACCTCTTGATAATGTTTCTAGTAGCACTTTTGCATCACCAGTAGTGAAATACCATAAAGTATCTCAAATACTTTTCACATTTGTGTTTTCTAAATCTTCTCTTGATTTTCCCATCCCTCAGTCTGGCCAGTGTCACTGCCAGGCATTTTCACATTAGTTTGGGGTCACATTACCCCGTAGATGTGACCACATCCCTGGTGGCATCAACCTGCGCCCAATACAGCCACCAACCCTGAGGTCTTGACTGCACTTCTGGCTTGGCAAGAGTAATTCCCTGTTTCCCCTCACTCTGCTGGTGAGATGGTGGGGCCAGTGAGACCACGGCTCCGACACCCTACACTGTCTGTGAGCAGCTTTTCCGCCATCCCTGGCTGCCACGCTGCTGCCTGGCTCAGTGATCAGAGTGGAAAATCTTGGTCTTCCAGCAACAGACCCAACTGTACCCAACCAGATAAGCCAGTCTGAGGTATAGCCCACTGGGTCAGACTTTCACCAGCTGGAGATATGGGCTGGCTTGAAAACATGGGCACAGCCTCCCCTGCTTGCCAGTCCTCCAAGACACGAACTGGGTTTAGTGCAGGGCAGGGTTTTGTGAGGTTTCTAACTCTTCACTCAGGTCTTGTTGGTATTTCCATGTGGGCCCAGTGATGCACAGGACTGAGTTTATTAATTTGCTTCAGCATCTCCTCTTTCAACACCTCAGGTTCTTCCGGTGCATTATTTTTATTAGCTGAGTGCAGTAAGCATCTCCAGCCCCCTCTCTGGAAAAGAGCAGCATTTAAAGGGATCAAATACCTATTCTGCTGCAAGATTAAGGCTTTGTTGAACTGCTCTGCTTCCTAATGACCCAGTGGGCATATTTATTTTCTCATGTATTTCAAGGAATAGGTACATTTGCTCCTCCAATTAGCCTTTCTAATTTACTTTTTATATTTAAATTACAGTGAGTTGTTTGGGGTATTTTTTTACAGAATTAAGAACAACCAAATTATTTTCTAAAAATTCTAATTATATTTTTTTTAATCTAAGAAACCTAACTTCTTTACATTGGGCAGAAGCTTGATGCTAAAATAAAAACTGCCTTAAGCAGTATACCCCTTGTACTTCCCAGGCAATAAGCCTTCCTCACCTACAGATTCTTCTATCCAGTACCTGCCTTCCTCAAGGACTCCCAAAACTGACCTACTCTCCTGGCTGCCCAGGCAGGGCCCCAGGCCAGCCTGTGTGATCCCAGTGCTAAGTTTGATGGTAATTTCTAGCAAACTGCTTCATACATATGTGTGTGTGTACACATACATACATACATGTGTGTGTCCGCATGTGTGTATGTATTTATTCATGTAAAATCCAATCAACACACAAACTAGTTAATTATTTGTGTGGAGTGACTTTAAAAGAACCGGGGGTCAAACCGAAGCCAGCTGTCAACCCTCAGTCAATTCCAAATTAATAATACAGCATGAGCTGGCCCTCTAAAGGTTTTTTAATGTGTTTATATCTTGGCTTGATAAACACAGTCAAGAGAGACAAGATGGAAGAGGCAGAAAACTTAGCAGGGTTACTTTTCCTTAAAAAACAACTTGTGAAAACATCTGTGCAGCTCGCAACTCCCCAGATGTTCTCTTTAACAGAGCACTTAAATTGTTTATATTTTGCCTAACACTGGAATCGTGGCAGATTATTTTTGTTGCAGGGTCTTTGCAACATTTTGTAGGTGGTCTCGTAAAAGAGAGCAGATATTTAACCCCACCACCACCTCCTTCTCCTTTGCCCTCGTTGTTTACACAGCAGAGCCTGGTACCAGTTCCCTCCGATAGTGTGTGCGTGGGGGGCCTGGGGGCTTGGCTATCGCTCTGCTTTTGCACCAGAGTCACTCTGTTGGCTCTGCTGTGGAGGCTGGAGGCTGACAACAGCAAAAATATGAGATGAGACAATTCAGGCATTTCGATTCAGCCTGGGATGCCCGAAAGTTGGCCTCAAAATGTTATTTGCTGCCTTTGACTTGTTCACACCAGCAGCGATGGGGTGCTATCTCAAACCTACATGACTTGTCCCTCTGAAGTCTGTGGGATGTCCTGTGTAAAAAATGTGCCTACACGTAAAGGATCTGCTGATCAGAGTCTATATGTGCAGTGAACCTTAGTGGATTTTCTATTTGCATGGGCTGGAGAACCATGTATATGTATATTTTACTGTGTACAGGTGCAACTTTTAATTAGGAGTGTTTTCCTTAAAGGCTATTTTGCCATATTTTCAGGAGATGTATGAAGCACCTGTGATCTCATCAGGTCCAAAGCTCTTTGGGGTCTGAAGGGCTTTACCACCTCCCCAGAAAAATCCCACATCACAATTCCGTGTCATATGGCACAGTTGCAGCTCCATGGGCTTTCAGATGGGCCTGTGTCTTCTGCCTCTAGCCAAATTTGTCTGCTTCAACAAGTTTGGGCTGATTCGTGATTAGATCAGTTTGTGGATGGCACATTCTCAAAGGAAAACCCAGGAGCTGGGGGAGATGGTTTGAGCTGCTTTTTACGCTCAGCTTGTAGCTCTGACTGGAGCTGATGCTCTTCGCATCCTGCCCTAGAGGGCTATTTCTGGCAGCAGGAATACATTTGTGAAAAGCTGTTAGAGAGTGGCCCAAAGCGATGGGCAAAGCAAGGCTGGATATGTCTCCTGGGGAAGGCTTGCACAGCTGGAGCTGGGAGCTGGGTACATTGCCCCAAGAAAGGTCAAACAGGATTTACCATAGATGTTTTATTGACATTGCTATCTTAGAAAATCTTTTTGAA
The DNA here is from genome assembly GCA_013398275.1 of Promerops cafer. Lineage (NCBI taxonomy): Eukaryota > Metazoa > Chordata > Aves > Passeriformes > Nectariniidae > Promerops > Promerops cafer. The sequence continues at coordinate 943,364 of VZSE01008641.1, forward strand.
CATGTCTGTATGATTGACAGGCACAGTTAGGTCACAAAGGCTGAGGACTTAGAAAATCGTGTATTACTTTAATTCATTTATTTTCTGTTTGTTTTGGGGTTTTTTTTACAACTTCAAATGCCTTAATCCTTACTGCACTGGGTGGATTGAAATGAAAGGTGTACTGGGTGAATTTAAATGAAAGATGCTGTAGAAATACTCTTTGTTTCTCAGTAATGGTATTTGCAAGCTGTGCTGACAATATTCCATACTTCTGACAAAACACAGACAGTTATAAAAAGCCATTTCTCCAGAGCCCTCTGTGGTTAAGTGCCTGAATGCTGGAGTAGAAGCTGACAATAGAATGTGGCTAGGATACATCTTAGCATATAATCTAATGTACTCCTAATTTGTGCTTTAAATTCACAGTGCACACTGAAGAGTGTGCACCCAGCTTTTTACACTGCTGTGCCCAGTGTTGGACAAGTCTACTTACTCTCTTTATGGGTTGGTTTTTCAGACCAGTTTTCTCTGATTTGTTGGCGTTTTGTTCTTCCTTTTTTTCCTTTTATAGCCTCTCCGTTTGGTTTTCCCATGTGTGGGGGAAACATTGACTTTCTGCGCAAGAAGCCGCTCTGCGGGGAGTGGTGGGGAACGCGCCATATGGCGCAGGCGAAACATCTGTGAATCTCTGACGCTGCAGTTCTGCTTCACGGGCCCTTCACGGGTGCATTTCACACGTGTGCTAAGGAGAAATGAATACGACACAAGGACTTTCCAGGAGCCTTGATGTATGAGAAAAGGAATGAATTTGCTAGAGGAGACTGTAAAAAAATCAAGAGCTCTACATTGTGCTACACCGACTACCCTAATGGAACTGTGCTGCCCATATTTGCTCCCTTTCCTGTTGAATTGCAGTGTCTATTTTCTACCGCCGTCGTGCAGCGCTGAAAATAAATCTCGTGGCGAACAGAAATGGCTCATCTTACAACTTGTAGAAAGGTTAATTAAATGTGCGTGGTGCTGGCACTTGTTCACAGCAGCCTGAACCCGGGGATGACAGATTGCTGGGGGCGTGTGAGCAGCTTCCTCCCTCAGCCTCACACAGCCAAACCTCACAGAGCCGCACAGGGCACGGTGTTTGGAGAATGTGTCCACTTGGCAACAGCTCTGCTTCTGCAGGTAAAGTTATTCACATACACAGGGACTTTCTGCAAAAGGGAGTTCAGCGCCTGTGTGTGTCAGACAACATTTTTGTGGCATTTTCCCAACTTCTCAGAAGGCTCATTGGTCTGCTTACAAGCACCTCTTTTTCTTTTGGACTTGTGACAAAGATCTTTTGCTTGCAATGGTCCTGCTGCTGTGCAGTGGTAATGATGTGCATAAGCACTTGAGTGGAGGCTGATGCACACTTGGAGCACAATCTCCCTTCTTGATTTTGCCCACATAGCAGAGCACAGCTCTATGTTCAAAACCACTGGTAACATCAAGTACCCAGAGATACCCAGGGACTGGCAATGCTAAGGATGACCTAATGTTTAATACACTTCACAGGGACTGCTGAGACAGTTCAGCTGGTGCCATTGTAAAAAATCCAGTAATTTCTTAGCTAAAAAAGTACAACCATAATCTTTAACTATGAGAATAGCAAATATGGGAGCAGAAAAAGTCATTGCTGCTACTTAGGACTGTAGTCCAGTGCCTGAAGTGCCTTGCTGAGCCTCCTGCATTTGTGGCTTCCTTACCCCTTCATTTTTGCACTGCTTAGCCCTGAAAAACAGAATGTGGGAGTGTATTGGGGTCATTAAGGAGATTTAGGAGTAAAATCCTAGTCAAGTCTGTGAGAAAAACTCTGCTAAGTGGCACGAGCCAAAGACCCCATTCCCACATACATTTATACACGTGAGCAACCTCACCCACAGGAATAATCACCCTGGAGCCTGCTAGGATCAAGGACAGATTCCTGTGTCAGCATCATCATCAGTGGGCATCTCAGCATGAGACTTGGTGCGTGGCTTTTCTCAGTGTATCTCCCACAGCGAGCTGAAATGCTGTCCCAGGGTCTTTGATCAGGATACACTTCAGTGGGATTTGAATGTTGCATGGGCCCTGACCTGCAGAGAGAGGAATTTTACCCTTCCATAAATATGCTGTGCCATGGCAGGTCCTGCTCTTTGGGGCTGGTTGGAGCTTGGGAAAAACTATCCATCCACAGCATTTCTAACGTGGGGACGTGGGTTTGCTCATGCTTGGCTTGCTGGTGCATGTGGGCTGCTCTGCTCATACACTCTCCAATAATTTCCAGAGAGGCAGCAAATCAAAAAGCATTGCATGTGTTTCCTGAGCCCCCACCCAGGGCTGCTGTCCTCACTGGGCCAGCCTCAATGGGCAAGCAGAAATGGTGCTGGGAGTGAGGATGGTTGTAGGGCCCGTGAATACCTGCTGTGCGTGATGAGGCTGACACCATGGACTGTTTTAGCAGAGTCCATCATGTGATGATTTCCAGTTCCCTGTGATGTCAATGTGAGAGGCACCAAGTCACTGCCCTCCTGGGCACTGCTCTGGTGAGTGCAGCATGAGCTACTGTGCAGCTGGCATGAGCTTTCCTTTCCCCTGGAGAAGAGCCACATGTCAAGGATGCTGACAGTCCAGGGCTGTAGGTCTGCCAGCACACAGTCTGTATTGTCTGCAGTGGGGATACAGAGTGTGTTTACCTTGACTTAATGATGAGCACATTTAGAGGTTTCCATCACGGAGACTGAGGAGACTGATAAAACCAAGGTCTGGTTCCTCCTGGACTGTAATACAAATGTTTCCTTTGGCATTCTCTTTTACTGGCTCCGTTCACGGTGGTCTCTGAGGAGCCCATCAGAGGCCTCTGTGCTCGTTGTGTTCGGAGCATGGTTTCTACAGACAATTGCCTGCAGCTTGCAAAAGCAGATTTGCCAAGCCACACATAATAAATCAAAACACAATTTCCAAGTGCTAGAACGAGCAAAAGCTATGTCTTATTACAATGCACTCTTTCCAGGACAATTTCTCAGCCTTGCTTTTTCAGGAATATATAATGAGAGGCACAAAACCAGGTGGGTACTAGAGAAACAAGATGGCACAGATAGGCTTCTCATTGCCTTTACCTGGTTACTCTCAAAAGCAATCATTTTAAAACTGTCAGAGTTCCAGTCTTTCGGAGCTGCTTCATATTCCCATGTTCTAGGAACTCCCACAAGCAGCAAAGCAAGTTTAGTTACAATTCTCCACCACCCTTCAGAAGTAAACTTCCTTCAGAAACAGCTGTCTTCTTTCTAGATACAAACAATCCTCCAAAAATGTCAAAGATAAGGCTGTACATAATTTTTGCAAGGTTATAATAATACTGTTTTTATACCTCCTAGATATTCTTAGGTTCTTTTTTTATATAAAAACAAAACTTCTCATATGCTGCAAATTGGTTTGGTAGCATCCTAATGTTTCTAACATCAGATTGCATTGTGTCTATGTCAGAACATACTCACTGAAAAGATCTGAAAGCAAAAAAAACTATGAGTGTGATTAAAATAAGCCCAAACCTAAAAGCTGGGCCTGTTTAATGAAGGTCCTAGCACAAGTGTCTGTTTCTTACTTCCAGTTCTCTTTTTCAACTGGCATCTGAAACTAACCTGAGTTTCTGTTTCAATCAGAGATTTCAACAAGATGCTTCTTGGCAGCTTTTGCCTGTCACTGCCTGTAACCCTCTGTAAGGGTTAATGCTGTCAACACTGGATCCAAATGTATACTATCCTGCAGGATTCATTCTTAAAGCTTTATTGTATGGGGTCTTTCTGACAGTTCTACAGCCAGACTTTTTGCTTGCATCTCAGAGTTGTCCCTTTCCAGGGAGAAGGCTTTTAGAAGTCCATGTGACACGTTCAGTTGTGATCCACTAAGCGTGGCTCTGGCAGCTGATTTGTAGAGGAATGCATGTGAACCAGAAGGTGCCCTGAAGTACTTTTGAAAGTGCACCTATCTGGTTACCATCTTCATTAAATAAATGTTAATGGGGTGAAATTGGCTCTCCTCTCCCCCTGTTGTTAGGGGCAAGGTTTGTGATTCAGACCTGAACCTTTGTTTCATGGGCGACCCACAGTTAAACCCACTGCCTGTCATGAGCATCCCTTCAGCTTGGATCCTTGGGAATCATCATCACCTGAACTGTGCAGCTTGCATTTCCCAATCACAAATCCTGCTGCAATATCACCCTCCTTTCTTTTGGGAGGCCCACACACATATCAAAGTTAAGTAAGTACACATGCGGGGGAGGAATATTCCTCCCTTATTTTCCAAGGTGGTTTTCAGGGATTCTCACACTCCTGGTGGGAATGAAGCATACAGCTAAGTCCCTTTAACTTAGACTTTTAACTTATCCTTTAGCTAAAGTTTAATTAATTATTGTGGAATCCATGTTAATTACATACCAAATACCTCATGACCATTATTTTTCTGCAATCTTTAAAGCATTTAGTATTCTTCAAGATGACAAATCATAGAACAGAATCATGAAATGGTTTGGGTTGGAAGGGCCCTAGAAGCTTATCTAGTGCTAACCCTTATGCCACAGGCAGGGACACCTTCCACTAGACCAGGCTGCTCAATGCCCCATCCAACCTGGCCTCGAACACTGCCAGGGATGGAGCATCCACAGCTTCCCTGAGCAACCTGTGCCAGTGCCTCACCACCCTCACAGTAAAGAGTTTTTTCTGTATATCTGACCTAAATTTCCACTCTTTTCAATTTGAACCCATTAGTCCTTATCCTATTACTACTGTTCCTGATGAAATCTCCTGCTGGGGCTATGCTAATACAGTTAGCACCTGCAAATGGGTCCATAAAAAGAGGAAAGTTCCCATTCACTGAAGTGAGAGACAGAAGGATGGTCCTGTACCTGCACCCTCCTCCACAGCACACCTTCAGGCACATTTCTCTGCAGGGTTTTAGTGTGATTGTAAATGGCAGAGGAGATGGGGATTACCTTCTGCAGGTGGAGTGAGTATTGGAGCCTTTCCATCTGAAAGTGCCCTCCTTTGTTCAGAATTTGCAACTAAGTCGGGGAAGGGGGGGGAAGCAAAGTTTTGAATGATGTGACAAGCACTAAAGGTAACCTGGGCTGTGATCTCTGCCTCAGACAAGAGTCAGTGTGCAAATAAAGCAAGGATACAGAAAGATTTAACAGCACAGCAGAGCTGTCAGGATCTGGTCCTTCAACCTGTCTCCCTCCTTTCCTAGCTGATGGAAGCTGAGAGGGGATGTCCAGATCCCTTCAAATAGACCTGCTGGGAAATCTCTGTCTCTCCCAGGCTTATTGTGTTTCTTTCCCTTTCTCTCTTGACGCCTTTTCCCCACCACTGGAGTATTCAACATCTTCCATTTAAAATAATTAACAATGATGAGGTCCCTGGTGAACTTCATAGAATGACTATAATTTCTGTCTTTTCCAAGTGAAATTCTGCCTTGGGCTGGGTGATCTGCCTCCCCATAGGGATGATGAAACCCTCCATGTATCTTTGAAACCATTAACCAGGGGAGAAATTAATCTGAATTCCTTTAATAGCCTATGAGCTGGCCATACTGCACGGGGGATGCAAGCCAGGAAATACTCCCTCTGCCCCAAAAATGATGTCTTTCTTTGCTTTTATTATTTTCAAAAAGCCACGATTTCCAGAACTGGACATGAGGACACCCAGTTTCAAAGGACACCCAGTTTCAAAGAACACCCTTTTCAAAGGACACAAGAATACCCAGCTGTGGCAGAATAGCCTGAAACAATAAAGTCAGGAGGCTCAGCCCCTCCTCTTTCCCCCTTCACCCTCTATAAAGGAAGACAAGGCAGGAGGCTGGAGAAGAGCTCCACATTTGGGGTTTATGGAGCTCTCACATCCCAGACAAAACCAGTGCAGACACCTGGCTGGGAATGCCCTCACCAGCACGGGATGCTCAAGCCCTAGGCCTGCAGGGTTTCTAATCGTGCACTGCTCCCCCTGAGGTCCTGTCACTACTCCTGCCACAAGGGCAACGTGTGGGTCAGAAGGAGGGGAGGAGGAGAATTGGGGGTGCTGGTTGGGCACTCCTTTGTCAGATTTTACTTCAGGGTATCAGAGGGACAGTTTCCCTCTGCCTGCCCCAGCCCTGCTCCAGGTCTAATCCAGGATTATGTGGGGGCCACTGACATGGTCCATGTACCCCAAAGTTCCAGGGTAGCTTCCACAGCCCTTGGCCCCTGTGACAGACTTCCTCTCCATGGCTAATTGCTAGCATCTGTCGGGACAACCATTTCAGCCACATGCAAAATCCAGGGTGGGGATCTTTGGGCTTTCCATAAGAAACCACTTTCTTTCAGGATGGGATTATACACTTCCTCAAGCCATAAGAACATGCAGATCTCTCAGGGCCAGGCAGGCCCACAGTAACCAAGGCAAGGGGAAATTACCCTCTTACTTATTTGTTACATGAGGTGGGAGTGTTTCCACTCCCTCCTTGTGCTCACACACAAGATTCACAGGCAGCAGGAGCAGGAGCTTTGCCCACTTCTGCCAATGCTCTGTAAACGTTTTCTGGGCTGAGAGCAGCATCAAACCTCTGCCCCCAGATATTAAACCAGAAACTCCCACTCTTACTGCTGCTTTTTGCAGCAGTGTTACAGGACTGGTATCTGGAGGCAGTGACAAAACTTTCCCTGCTGGGTTATTCTGTAGCCCTTCACCAGTGCCTCCAGAGGCCCTGAATCATGGAAACACAGGGTTATTGCTGCCTCTGCAGGCAGGGGCAAGCAGGCACAGAGGGATGGGCAGCTGCCTGCAGTGAAGGCAGGAACAGGATTCTTTTGCCTTGGCCCTCAGTCTGGAGCAGACTCTCTTTCCCTTCCCACTCACCTCCATCAAGCCATCAGACTGGGACACCCTCTGTTACCTTCCCAGTTATTGCTTTGCTTACTCCAGAGGTTTGCAGAGCTCCATGGACAGCAAGAGTGTTGTGAAAGGGAAAGATACTTCACTTCACCTGGGGTTCAGAACTTCAGCATTTCCATCTATTCCAGGTAGGACTGACAGGTAAAAAAACCAACCAAAAAAATCCTCACAGTTCTCCATGAAAGATATGTAAAAATATTTTAGTTAGACTGAATCATTTTGTGTCAATTTTTGCCTTTTAGTTAATGACATGTTACAGTAGAGATAATAACGCTTAAAAAGCAGTCACATTAAAAGGCTGTTCCCGAGAAATCAAAACATTTAACTCTTTGACAATATTGAAACCTTGCACTTCCCTGCTTTCAATCTTCCTCATTGCTCCCATTTTCCACAAAACACAGTTGACGTGGCTGGCTCTGACAGCGTACTCACAAAATTAAAGAGTAAGATTTAAAGGATCATGTGATGTGATGGACTGGATAGCTCATTTGGGTTAAAAATCTGCTCCATCCTGACTCCTTCTGTCTCCTAAAGACTTCCCACCTTTTTGGTTTCTGGTGTGTCACAACTGCCCCTGTATTTGTGTCTGTATCTGTTTCCATATATGTCTCCATATCCATAACTCTATACTCCATATGCTCATTGCTTTCTGAACTGTGTCGTGTCACAAACACTCCCAAGTGACCCACCCTGGCAGAGCAGCACTAGGCTGCACCCTCAGCATTCCCTGGTTACTCTCAGAGCAGAGGACATCTCTTCCACTCCCTGCACCTCAGCTGTGAGATGTACCTGTGCAACACCTATACAAGTGTCTGACACAAGGAGTACAGCTGAACTCCAAGGCAGGCAAGAATTGGGTCTGAACTTCATGGCTTGTCAGTTAGTCCTTAGCCTCTCAGCAGAAAGCAAAAAGTAATGCTAATCAGATTAAGTAAGCATAATTTGAGACTTTATCCTGGACTTTATGTAACTCTAAATGCAGAATTCAAAACCATAAATCAAATATCAGGAGTTGAGTTTGGATGCCAGGCTACTGCTGCTGGGTTTAAAGGGTCACTGCTCTTCCTGCTGCCCAATATATATGAGCAACAAAACAGTGGGTTGGAAGTGATTTCTTTGATCATCAGTAGATTTCCTCTGGGATGGGTGTGTGCCCTCCTGAAGAGCCCAGAACTGTGATGCTCTGTGGGTTACACCATGCCATGCTTTCCACCGTGCCTCCCAGCTGGTTTCTGCTGAAAAGCCAACATGTGCCACGGGTTGGAAGCTCAGACAAATCGAGCAGCAGTGCAGCCTGCCAGCAGCCTGGCTCAGTCAGTGCCCCCAGGCACCCTGCTGGATGCAATTCCAGCAGCAGAAGCTGAGGAGCCCGGGTTGCAGCTGCTCCATTGGCCAGTGCAGGTGCCTTGGCCCGACAATGAGCTGCTCTGTGGTAAGGCTGCTTTTCCTCAGGCCTAACCAGGAGGCTCCACATCAGGACATAAAATACCTGGACTAACGCTAAACGGAAGACAAGTTGGAAAAAAATAAAGTGGAGAATTTTCTAACTTATCTATGGCTGATAACTAATCTACAGATGCAATCCTCTCCTCTCCTAAGCAGGTTGTGGCACTGGATAAAAGCGATGTGGGTAACATGTTGGTGCCAGCCACATCATTAAGGAACTTTTAAGATGAGAAATGGTCAGATCAGACTTTGAAAGGTAAATCTCTTCCTCCTGCTCTTGGCAGGATTTATGATGTTAGCAGCCATTGTCTCCTTCGTAAAATTCACTAAAAAATTTTGTTGTATCAAAACCCTGAAGTCTGTCTGTGCAGTTTGTACCAGGTCTCCTCCACTCCTATGTGCTGTGGACTTGTCAGTCGTTTTTACAGGGCCTCTTGGCAAAGAGCTGTGGGGGGTCTGGTCCAGAAGGATGTTCTGGGCTATCCTAAGCACAGAAATATTGCAAGGCTTCAAAACTTGTGGGAAAGAGAGTCTTGCTAGGCTTTAATCTTCCCTCAACATGTGGCTGACATGTTCACCATTGCACAGGACTTTCCTTCTGAAAGGATTACTTTATCAGAGAGCTCTTTTCCTCATTAAATTAAAAAATCAAACCAAACTAACCAAGACCATAGTTTATTTTATTTCGTGCTATGGGTTTATTTAAAATGTATTAGATTTCCTTCTTTAAAAAAAATGCAATAACTGATAACGAGTGCATATGGATCTTTTCAGTTTAATGCTTTGTTTACACTGAACACTGGTTTGCTGCAAAGTGTGTGTTTTAAATTACTCTGCTTTTTTTTTTTTTTAAACCAAATATTAACCTCTTTGTGCATGTGTGAGAAAGAGAAGGAGAAAGGGAGATGAGAGGGAAATGGATGATGAGGACCACGTTGTGTGCTGCATTGCTGGAGGACACCTCCTCCCCTCCTGCTCTTGTGTCACTCCCACTGCTCGTCTCCACCACCCTCAACTTAAGAGTCTGAATGTGTAGCAATGTATAAGGTTATAAAATATAAGATTTGTGACACAAACCACAAAGGGAGACAACAAAGAACCTCTTTCTTTGTCCAACCCAGAGCGGCTTGTGGGGTGTAAGTGGCCCTCAGTACCATGGCCCAGCTGTGCAAGAGCACTGCTGCAAGGCCCCATCTCTGCTGGTGACCTGAAGGATGGTGGTGTCACCATGCAGCGTGGGATGCAGCACTTACAGCTAGGGAAGCTCCTTGTGGTCCCTCGTTCTAGTCCAGGAATATCGCTGCTGTGGTAAGGGCCTTTCCTCCTGTGGAGGAGCTCAATTCAAAAGACCACCAGGACAAGTTAAAAACACCTCTACAGCCCCGTGCCCTCAGGCTGGCTTTGCCATGAGCCTCATTGCTTCTCGTCCAGCAGAGCCCCATGGCTTGTGTCCCCACCAGCATGCAGTGCCAGGGATTGCAGGCTCGGATCGGCAGTGAGAGGAGCAAATGTCCATGCAGGGATGAAGCATCATGGGTGTGGACATGGTGCTCCTCCTAGGCTATTATTTGTCACCAACTTGCCACTGCTGTGGCATGAATGTGTTGCTCACGTCTGCAAAGGGAACAGGTAAAATATTGTTTTCCCCCCCAGAGCAGCAGCAGGGTAAGGAGGAGAGGCAGTGCTGCCAGTCTCACCCCAGGAATAGTTTACAAGGATTGCCAGACCCTTTTGAACTGAGTCTCCATCAGGAGGCAAATCTGAATTTCTCCTACAGTTACAGACGTGTACGTGCTTGGTTAGGACCTTTTTGGAGCCAAAGCCTGCCTGCAGCAGCCTGTCACTTTGGGGAAGAGCTATTCCTGGGCTTCCCTTAAGCCCATGACAGTAATACAAAGCCCTGAAATGGTTTTACAGATTGCATTCAAAGTTTTTTGGCTCGAGCTGATTCGACTTCAAAAGCAGGCAAATCCACAGAATTTTTAAATCTCCTCAGTCTGTTTCTAAACACAGACCCAACATGTTACAGGGAGCTTCCTGTCTGCTGGACACATACCCCCAGTATTAAGTGAGCACTAATATCACAAACTGAATCCCCTGGAATATCTCCAGACTGCCTAGAAAACATGACCCAGACTTGAATTAAATCCTTTAAAACCAGAAGCAAGGCTTCTTGCAAGCACAAATCATGTGGTTTTTAGTGCCTTCCAAAATGAATCTCAGCTCTAGGTTGAAGCTGGCCTCACATATCCTTCCCAGTCCACAGCCTAAATTTCTCTATCTCTGGTTGTCACTGCCTCACCACTTGGCTGTAAATTCATCCTTATAAAAGTGTATGTTGTCCATCTGTGGAAACTCTCAGAAGCTAAATGACTTCTGAAGGGAAAGACAGGAGCAGAGCCCACGTGTACAGGTCTGGGCAGATCTTGATATGAAATAGCCCCCTTTTTTTCCTGATGCTGCACACAGACCCTGTCCTAGTCCCATTCTTCTTCTGTTTGTCATGTCTGTGTCAAGTTAATTTAGCATCACTATATTCTCTATTATTGTCCTAACACCCAATCCCAACTGCAGCTCCATTGTGCCAAACACAGCCTTGGAAGGTTGTCTCTGCCCCAGGGAGCCTCGTTACTCAAATGCAAGACAAGCAACAGCAGACGGCCTTGGGCAGGTGGACATGAGCAAACACTGGCTTGTGGTCTCTGCATGCCAGAAACAACATTTCCTATCCCATGGTCTGGTAGTGATGCTCTGTTTAAACTTTCCACAGCAATGGGTGAAAATACACTACATTTCTAGTTTTTAGCAACAGAAAACACAGGGGAGTGTGCTGAAGGGAAGGACAGAGCACAGTATTTTGTGTTCTCTTTCTTCATCAAGTCTGTAAGGCCAGTGCTGAGGTGCCCTCATCCCCACCACTGTCCCAGGGTGCTGCTACTGAGACAGTGCCTGTGTGCCTTCTGATGCTCATGTCCTGCAAAGGTGGCAGAGGCAAGAGAAGGAATAAAGGCTCTGAAGGGGAAGGAAACTGAGTTATGTCTTTGCTGGGGCACTGAGCAGAGCTGTGGGAAACAATGGGTCTGCAGGTCCCTGGATCTGGCATCACTGTGTATATGTTTTTCCTCTATAGGGTGAGCAGGTTTCCTCTGGCGAGCGGAGTGCCAGGGCTTTCACTGTGGAATGACCATGGCTAGCAGGCAAGTGCTCCAAATGAAATATTAATCTCTCCAAGACTTCAGAGCGAGCCAAACCTTGCAATTCCTTAAAGTGTCCCCATACCACTTTATATTCTGACAGACCCTGTATCACAACGGGGCCATTAAGAACATGGAGGTGCTGTGCCTGGCCAGGGACAAGTGCCCCCAGGCTGTTTTGCACTGCTCAGCCAGGGTGTTTCAGGGAAGCTCCACTCCCTCAACAAGGAACCCTCCAGAGTTCTCAGCGTCCAGTGGCTTCTGGGATGCTGGCTCTGGCCAAGTTTTTAGGCAGCATGGGTACTCTTTTGAAAACTTAGCCACTATTTTTGAGCCTGTGGTGGGAAGGGATGAAATTTTTTGCTAATCCTTTCTTGTAGAGGCAAGTCGTAAGGGAAGGTGTTTGTAGCGGTTCAGGGAGTAACTGCAGTTGTCTGCCTCACAGTCTCTTTCATCCTTTCCATTCCATCCTTCCTAGCACAGTTATCTGATGTCTATTAGAGCTCAGTTTATCAGCCTTTCACTTGGGGAAACACTGGCAGGATTTTTTCCCATTGCTTCATAGTTAATTTTCATAACCTGGAAGAAAAATGACAGCTTTTAAAACTCCACTGTCCTGTCAAAATGGTTGGCCAATGAGTTGAAAAGCTATTGGCAGTAGACAGTGGCAGATGAACTCACAAAGTCTGATCCTATAAACCTTGTTTACCTAGGAAAACAGGCTAAAACCAGCTGTAGGCTGAAGATCATAGTATTTCCATTCAAAACAAGCCTTTTACCTAACACTCAAAGTAACGTTTCCTACTCCATCTGTAGCAATTAGGAGGCAAGATGTGTTCAAGCAGTTTTCAGGGCAGTTTCAAAGCTGCTGAAGTGGACCCCACAGCGATAAACACGTCTCTCACCACCCTGCAGCCTGCCATGCAAGCAGCGACAGACGCTTGCAGGGCTCTGCTGGGTGGATCTGCCTGGAAGGGCAGGCACGTTTTCTGGGGAGATGGAAAAAAATGGGCTGGATGATCTGGAAGAGAGGAGGCTTCCTTTGTTAGGGAGAGTGGCTACAGGTGCAGAGGTGCCATGTGCTTTTGACTTAAGAACCAGTGTACATTATTATTTATGATTAAATGTCCATCTGTCAAATTAAAATGCCTTATTTTGAAGTTGCACATCACAGAAGAATAAGAGTGAAGCCACAGACATCTCTGTACAATTCTTTTTCGTCCATCATTCTCTGAAGCCTATTGAAGCAGAAAACACATTTGCATTACAAAGGATGCAGTGTCTTTGTGTCTCGGTGCAGTGCCTCAAACCTGAGCAACCTTCCTTTCTAATGATGGCCAAGTAAAAAACCTGATCCAAACTAATCTGTGGTGTGACTCCTGTTAGTTCAAAGGAGTTACAGCAACAATAAAGGCTCCCCACTAATCTCTTTTTCAGGGCAGTGCTCTTCCCTTTCAGTGCAGCCAGTTGCATCAACTCAGCTACAGAGGAGACACCAGAGAAGAGTCCCCAAGGACCTGGTTCTTCTTGTCCCCCTCATGGTGCACATCAAGCTTGACAAGGATCATTTGAATTAACACAGTGTAAAACCTGTGGTGAAAGAAGGGCAAAAACATGGAGTTCCTACTCATCAGGTCCACCTCCAGTGATTTGGAGGCTCGAGCATGTTCATCTACTGTCCTAATATTCGAAAACTAAAGATACATAACAACTTCAGCCCAGCTGTTTCTAAAGAAAAAGTTTTCAAGGGATCCAGACCTTTATATGACCCCTCCAAAGGCCTGGATTTGTAACATGGGTTTGTTTTTCTTGACTTCACACTCATTCTCTAGGGCCACGTAGCAAGGGCCCTGCCCTTCTTGCTCTTGTTCTGCTGATGGGATCTTGCCTCTTTCCCATTAAGAAGTCTATTTCATCCCTGCCTCCTGCAGCACAGACCTTGGTGAAAAGCCCTCCCTGCAAGGGGAGGACAAAGATAAAAGGGTCTGCATGCCACCAAGGGAGTGAGCAATTTAAGTGCTCCTTGCCAGAAAGGAGCTGTTGCAGACGGCTGCTGACTGCGGACCCGGTTTCTGACAGCAGCAGCTGACACACAATGCTCCCATTCAGCTGCTGACAGGTCCTCGGTGCTCACAGGACGGGCTGGCCTTTGGCTTAATTCAGTATGTAATGGATAAATCACATAAAGGCTTTGCTCCCTGCACTCACCCCAGCCGGGAAGCGCAGCACTGGGGGAGCCTAAGCAGCCTTTGCCTTGTCTTCAACCCCAAGATTTGCAGGAGAGTATTTCACTAGCCATACTTTGTGACTGTCTTTCTGTGAAGCCGGGTCTCTTTCCCACTGGTTTTATCAGGTCTCCTTGTTCTCATTTGCATCCTGTGCACATTTCTGGGTGGCTCCCGATGCCTGCAGCTTCTGCTCTCGTGCAGTGCAGACCCCTCCCTTCCTGTGGTATCAGTGCTGCTGATCCTCGGTGGTACCCAAGCATCACTGCCAGCACTGTATGGCATGGCGGGCAGCAGGAACAGTCTCTCTCTCCCACTTCACCCCACAAAGTGGCCTGGAGGTTGGGGACTTCATTTGGATTTAATCAGGTGTAATTTCTTTTTTTGGAAGATAAGGAGTGGAAAGGCAGATCAGACAATGAAAGTGAGGGATTATGGTTTAGGCAGGCACAGAATGTGACCCACAGTGAGAGGATAGTTTGAGGCAGGCAGAATAGAAAACATCACAGTGATTGCTAAATGGTTCTTCTTGCTTCTTCTAAAATTTTCTAAGCCAATTTCATCAGGAATTCACTAAGAAAATCCCATCGTGTTTCTGTTCCTACATTGCACTTTGACCTCAGCAAGGAAAATCATATCCACACTGTACACTGCAACAAAGCTCTGGTAGGCTGGGCACAGAAAGGACATGTATAAGCTCCAGCTTAAGCTGTATGACCTTGTGAATACTGGCCAAGCCAGCATGTTCTGCCCCCCAACAGGGCTTGTGTAGTGCATGTGATGCTGTGTGAGCTTCGTGCAAGCAAGTGCCATCCCTATGCTCTCTATCTCCCCTGGGAAAGAAGCCTTTGCAGCATGGGATTCAACCTGTAGCTGATGAAGCTGCTCAAAGCAGGTTGCCTAGGGTAATGTCCAGTCGAATTTCAAATATTTATTAAAATTAAGATTGCTCATCCACCCTGGAAAGCCACTTCCATGCTTAGCCACAAGCATGGGGAAGTTGTTTATCCTAATATCCAGTGACTCCTAGAATAATTCAGGTCATGATGACCAACATTATCTTATGACAGGAAGACATCTTTTCTTCCCTTGATGTGCATGACCTTGTACTTGTGGCAATTTTGGCTTGACAGTTGTGAGAGCATAAGGGGGAAAGTGGGGGTCCCATTATGTGATGAAAGGCTGTCTTTCGGTCAAAGGTGGCTCCAAATAAAAGCCATGCTCCAAAAGCTCTTAAGATGCCTAGTAGCTCAAAACTGGCTCAAGAATTTTGAAATCTCATCAACGAGCAGGGCTTAGTTTATGGTTTCAGATAGAAATCAAATAAATGTGTAGAGTTCTGGCTAAAAAACATGTTTGGGATTAATGGCTTGTAGGATTTAAAAATAGCTGTATCATTTAAATTAATCTGGGAGTCCTTTAGTGGTCCTACATCGTGAAAGGTGCCAGGAACAACTACAAGCAGTGGGACATATTAATGCATTTTTCATAGAGGATTATGTGGAATCCAGATCTGCCTATGAGGTCTCTTCCTACCAGTCAGTTGAGCAGGAGCAAAAGCTCTCTGAGGAAAGGTATGTGCCTGCTCATGGGGTTCATCTGTGTTTGGATTTTGTTGCTCTGATGCTGCCACCTCAAGTCCTGCCATTTGGTGGCTGTGGGGAGCCCTGGTAATTTGAAGGGGCAGCTGAAATAGCTGTAGCTCTACCCCCTGCCTGGGGCAGCCCATAGCACCATGAGGAGAGAGGTGCAAGTCCCTGGACAGGGTTATCAGTGACGGGTATGAGCTGTGCTGACAAAGGGAGAGGGCTGCGTGCTTTGGAGCGGCAGAGGAGGAACGGGGCTGAACCCAGTGGTCAGGCCCAGCCCAGGACCCGAGCACCCTGTGGCACTGCAGCAGTGCCCCAGTAGGGTGGGGCTTGGTCGAGTGATTCTACTCCAGCCCAGTGGGTCCTGGGTGAAGTTCTGGTTCAGGCTTTGCAACCACCATCTCCTCCTGTGTGACTGTGATCGTAATTTGGATTGATCCTCTCACCATTCAACCAGGAGCCAAAGAAACAGCTACGGCTGCTTCCCAGAGCTGAGGGCAAGCCCACATCAGAAACTGCTCTTCTTTTTTTGTAGGGTAAAGATTTCCGTATTCTTTCTGCTCAGTGAAAAAGCCTGCAGGTCTGGAAATTAATTTCCTACAATCTCTGCCAATCATGCCAAACCCGCAGCATTTCAGCAGTTAAATTGGATCTTACCCCACCCTGCCCTGCCCGAGATAGCATGAAGTCAGGAAGTGCTGCTGTAAGGCCCTCTCCACCAGAATACCCAGAGCAACTTCCCCAGTGCTGCTGCGGGTCTTTTTTTTTGCTGAGCCTCATTACCAAGCCACTGCTTAGTGGCTGGTGCACAGGTCACCCTGGCTCTCTGTGCAGCAGTGCTGCACAATTCATGTGTAAATGTCAAGCTTTAGCAGATCCCAGGCTTGCCTTGTCCCTGGCCCTCATGCCACAAAAAAAAAGTGTGAGTAGGCTGTTGAGGGACAGTGGGGAGGGAACAATAGCTGCTGCATATGGGACAGGTCAATGGGCTGCCATATGCTGGCTCCCTCAGAGCTTTGCTGCTTAATCCCCACTTTCAATATCATTATCAGTGCTGGATGCTCACTGCTTCTGCAGAAAGGCAGTTTATACTCTCCCTTTTAATGTGTTCTTGGTTTTAAGTCTAAGAGTGCTTCTGCTTTGTTGTACTCTTATTAAGACAGAGAACAGATCAAAAGGGAAAGGTTAGCTCTCTGACAGCCCCACGAATGAGTCCACAGCCAGCCTGGGAAAGGCATGAAATTCATCTTTTAGCAAAAGCCTTCAGTCATGAAGTTTAGTTTGTGGCATTCACCCTGTGAAGCAGCGGGGCTGTTAGGCAGGAGTACAGAAAGGGCTTTGTTCAAGCTTCCTTGCCTTGATTTATACGATGAAGGGGTTCTTGCACAGCATAATATTTCATCTGTGCATGAGGTTGTGGTACCGACGGAGCATGAAATTCCCCGGTGATCAGAAATGAGGTCTCCGCTCAGCGGCTCCTTGTTCTGCATCCTCCTCGGGATCTCATTCTTCATCCATGCCCAGCAGCACACCGTGTCTGGCATCCCCCAGCTGGCAAAGTAGGCAGGGGTGGTTGCATGGACCCTGATGCTCCTCGTGCTTCACCCAGTGTGACACTGGTGAACATATGTCTTTCTGATTATAAATGAGCAGTGAGGATAAATAGCTCTCCTTCGGACAGCAGGCTGTGCTTGCTGCAGGCTTTCGGGACACTGATGCGAAGGCACTGGCGGGGGCATCTTGATCTCAGGGGGGCATCCTGATCCCAAACCACTCAGGATGGGGATGTCCTTAACAGGATGTCCTGTCTGGCAGCAGCTGCACAGGACAATGGACTTGCCGTGGCAGCAGAGAGGGAACCTGGCTGGAGGAGGGCTGGGAGCCCACAGGTTAGCACTGCCTCAGGTGGAAGGCCACACTGGACTCCAGCTGCTGTGGGGGTATTTGCTGCTCCAGCACAACATCTGCACTGGCAGGACTGGAGGGTTTCCTCAGCATCACAGATGGCACAACAGAGCAGTGGCAGGCTCCTGGATTTCCCCTGCTGATTGATCCCAGAATGTCCTTGCAGCCATCCCTGCTGCTCTTCCCACCACTGTCCCCTGCAGCGAGGCAAGGGAGGTTTCTCCTCCTGCCCCTCCTGACAGGTCTCATTCCTCTCCACAGCACCATGCCTCCCCTCAAGCTCTCCCAGGACCTCTCTGGCAATGCTTCCATCTTCTCCAGTGCAAGGTGCTACAAACCTGCATTGCTCTATCACTCCCCAGCTGCTTTCCCACAGACAGCTGTGCTGTGGATGTCTTGGGGGTAGTTTTGCTGCCCTGGTTTTGGCTCCAGAGTTGAACAGAGATGGTGCTGCTTGTTCATCTTCTTGCCTTCTGTTCAGAAAGGCAGACAGGTACAGGGATGTAATGCAATCAAATGACCCAAACCTTTAACTCTGAAGACCATTTTGGGAATACAGCTGAGGTTACTGGTTCATATATCCCCACTAAAGATCTTATGTTGGTGGGCCTGAAAAATCCTTTGTCAGGTTAGATTGCTCCTCAGGGAGGTATAACAAAAAGGCAGAAAACTGGCAGCCCTTTTCTGGAAGCAAGGCTTCAAGCAAGAGGTCTGTGGTATATTAATTGGTAGGTGATAGCTGGGAATCTCATGAGCTGCTGCCTAAAATTACAGCCTCCCTCTCTGCTGATGGGACAGCTGAGCAACACTTCAAAAAAACCAGGTGTGCCTGGGTGTCTTAAATTGTCAAATAAATTTTATATCAGAGAACAAGGCTCCACTAGAATCCTGGATGCATATTTCTTTTCAGACAGGAGCACACCACCCATACAGCTACAGATCCTCCCAAACGTAACAGTGAGGGTGTGCAGCCAGATACTGCAGTTGTCAGAACCCAAGGCACTCAGATTCAACCAGAAAGAAAGATTTGAACTGCAGGCTTAAAATGAGGTTTGAGCTTAAATTTTGCTTTAGTCCACTTCTAATCCTCAATAATCCTTAATATCTCCTTTTGCTCTCTTAACAATTGATGTCACTGGTTAATGGAGCAATGAACCTGGGAACAGGAAGCCCCAGTGTTACATATGTACATGCCTAACATCATGCTGTGCTTGACAATAAAATTATGTAAGCAAAGCTGAAATGGCTTGTGGTAGCATCAGATACCCTGGGACAACCTGACTCCTCTGATTTTTCATTCTCTTTTGTTCCAAATTTTGTTGGACCACAAAAAATTAAACCACAGAAAATCTCATTAAAGATCACTGTTATTCTGTTGGTTTGTTGTCTATATCACTGCAGCTGCTGCCCGTGACTGTGAGCTGAAAATGTTCCCCATCACACAGAACGTGCACACTGCATTTGAGATGTCAGGAAACAGTGCAGCACCCTCAATGCCATCATTACAGGAACCACAGGGCTCCTGTTGCTCACCCGCAGCTATGGCACAGTCACGTTTCTAAAACACTTCCATTTGATGTCTTCATAATGATCATCAGACCTCATATGGCCCTCAAGAGAGCTACTCTTTGCTTGCTCCCTCCCAGCAGGACATTTTGTCTGCCACTGCGAGCTGAGGCACAGGAAAGGCAGCTCCATAACCAGACTCCAGAGGCAGTGGGGATGCTCTAATGCTGCTAGGGAGAGTTCCTGCATTCCTGGGCAAAACTGCCCCAGGGGCCACGGGGATTGTGCCAGGGACCAGGTGAGCACAAGGCTTTTAGCCCTGGCTGCACTCTGTGCTGAAGAGTACGGCAGTGCTGTGAGGGTTGTGGGGGAGGGAAATTTCCTCTTATCCGTCAGATTTTTCAGTAACTGTTGCCTTCTGAGGTACACATCTCATGTGCTTGGTTGAGGCCCAGGAAAAAAACGTTTAATAAAATACATTTTGTGCCTTTTTTTTTTTTTTCCCATGCAACATAAGCACCTGTGTGCTCCAATGATGAGGTCTGGCAGAGGTGCCATGGGGAGAGGAAGATTACCACTTGTCAGCAAAGGACCAATTACTGTTTAAGTGCCAAGTGGGTGGGTGGGAGGATGTTGCTGTAGGAGCCTTCCTATCAGTTTCCTAAGCTTGAATGATAAAAATCTCAGGGCTACCAAGGGATCAACGCAGAGATTTTCTTAAGCAGTCAGGGCAGTGTCATCTATTCTCATGCTTATCTTCTGTGAATGAAAACTGTCCCTAAAGGACTTTGGGAAGTGGCTGTAGTCTGCAGCAGCCACAGCACTGGCCTTTTAAATATTTAATTGAAACCTCACATGCTTGTTTATTCTGATCCTTATTATTTATTAAAATAAAAAATTACCCAGGTGGGTAAGTGATTGAAAAGTCACTGTGGGGTGATGTAAGAGACGAGTGAAAGGCTTATTGTATTCTCTCAGGTGGAAAAGACAAGCTCAGTGATGCTGAGTGACTGATTAGGACTAGTCTATCCCCTATAAGCTTAATGTATCTGGCACAGTCACTGGCAAAACTCATCTGGTGGGTGTTTGCCCACTGGCTAGTTAAGTATTTTGACTGATTTTGTTAAATTTTAGCCTCAAATAATGTGAGACAAAAGGCAAAAGGATGCTTTTAGCCATGAAAATTACATCTGTACTAAAATAGCCAGAGGTTTCATGTTTCATAATCAGAAATCTTATTTTATTAGTAAATGAAGACTGTCAATTATCTCCCTCTTTTTCTAGCTCCCAGATAAATACTTCTATTCATATCTCTTCTTCCTATTTTCCTAATTGTTTGTTGTCTTAATTTTTATTGCTTTGCGTTCTTTTTAGTTTATTAAATTTACAAATAAACTTTATATGAAGAAGACTTACATGATGCTACTGTTAGCACCATTAGGAGAAAATTCCGAACCACGTGAAAAGTGTGCCCTGCAAGCAATCAGAATGATCATTCTTCAACAAAAGCTGTCTTCCTCTTCTGTGTTTGTAGAGCTGGCTGCCTGTATTCACAGGTCAGACTACGGTTTGGCTTGGTTCTACTACCAGGATTGGTGAGGCTGGAGCCTGGCTCCTGCTGTTTCTCCTGACTAGAAAAGAGAGTTTGTTGTTATGGGGCCAGCCTGGAAGAGCAGGACTCCAAGGCCTGCAAAACGAGCAGTGTGCCTTTGCAACAGATTAAGAAGAGATTGTATTTTTCTTGACAACTTTCAAGCAAAAATTCTTCTTTGTTGTTTTGATTTGAAGAAATCTGCAAGTGACAAGTAAGAAAGTCACTACTGATATGACCCACTTTCAAAGGGAAATTTCCATCAGAAGCCCTGGAAATGAAGACAAGTAAGTCTCGCAGAGCATTACAGACCTGAGAGCAAGGGTAAAATGATGACAAATTCAGTTAATACTCTTCTTCCTCTTTTCATCTATTATGACAGAAAATACCTTCATGAGCTGAATGAAATGTCTCAAAATGAAAGTGAAATAAAAGTAAATTGAAATATCCCCTCTTCATGAAGAATTTCACAGAAACCATTACCTTAAAAATGAAGAAGAAAATGTCACTACCTATAACATTACTTCAGACATTTGTTAGTTTTTCTTTCAAATGGGAAATACTAATAATTAAATGACAACCAAAAAGCAGTATTGAACCTGTGTATTTTTAAATGAATGATAGGTGAACCTGCATTCATTTTGCAGGTAGAGCAAAGAAGCAACTCCCCAGTTACATTTCTGGGTGACTGGAGTGACAAAATCAACCATCAGTAGTAATGTCCAGGTTCAGGCACTTGACTCCATGCCTTATTAGCACGAGATGGCTGCAGCCACATTGATCCATGCTGTTCTAGTAGCTGGGAAATCAGGAGGCATTATTTGCAGGTTTTCTCATGCTCCAGGCTGGAGGGTGGTTTCGCATGCCCATGGCAGGGTGCCAGCTTGTTGTCAGTGAGGCCTATTAGATCATTATCCAGCATCACAGCATACCACAGAGCCAAGCAGTGCTCCTGAAGTGATAAAATCCTGGTTCCCTGGTGAATTGCAGAGAAATGTCTGTTAATGGTCTTACTAAAATCCCTCTATTTTGTGGAAAGCACACAGTATTCAGTCATTTAAACTCTTTCAGAGAAGAAAGGTGGGTTGTGGGAAAAGCCTGAATATTTGTAGTTATTGATTTCTTTATTTCAAAATAAAATGCTTTGTAGCTTTTTTTTTCTTTTTCTTTTTTTTTTTTTTTTTTTTTTTTTTTTTTTTTTTTTTTTTTTACCGAAAGAAGTGGGCACAGGAAAACCCACAAGGATTCATTTTTAATATGTGTTTTATATTCTTTTAAAAGTCCAGGTTTGGGAAAGCTTTTCCATGCCCTGTAAACTAATGGACTTATTTATTTATACAAAATCACAATAAATATACACAAATGACTGGGAAAACAAGTCTCATTCAGATTTTGTTTGAGTGGAGGAGGGATTCAAAAAGGTGTTGCAACACCCTGCCAGAGCCCATTGCGCAGGAGGGGTTAAATGCAGATAAAGCATTGTTTCTGTCTTACCACTCACATATTTACTATTATTGGTATCTTTTAATGTGCAAGTTACATGGAAACCAACTACAGGTTGTCACTGAAACTGTGGGGCAAGAATTTCACTGTTCTTATTTGACTGATTCAAGACAGAGGCTGAACTCTTCTTCAGAGACTTGTAAGAAGCTGCTGCAAGGCTGACAGAAATTTCTGCCTCCTATCCCACGTTAAACTGCAGCAGAGGTTCCCTGGTGTGCACACACCAGCAGATGTGCACTGAAGCCCCAGCATGGCAGAAGCTCACGGTCTGGCTGCAGTCAGGTGTGCCTCGCCCAAGGTCCTGACAATCCATCTCAATTTGCAAAGTGCCCTTGGACAGGATGGTGGTGCCAGGTCAGGCAGGTGCCCCACTCACATCCCTTCCCTGTCGTTCCCGAGGGCTTTCTAACACCAACATCAGGATCTTTTCCAGCTGTTGCCCCATCTCTGTTTTTCTGTTACTAGATAAAAGCAGGGGAGAGAGGAGGCTGACTCTGCAGAAACACCCAGTTGTCACAGGCTGCCTCTTTACCAAGGTCACGCACCTCAGTAGGGATTCCCTCCCAAGCAGCACAGGGTCTCTGCTGCCCCTTGCTTGCCATTGCTGTGCTTGCCTCTTTGAGGGCAGCTCACTGGAATTTCTGTACTCACAAAGTGCTCTGGGTGCAGATCTCATCTGTGGCCAGATCAGCCCTTTTGGACTCTTTCACCAGTCTGGAAGCACCAGCAGGACTGACTGAACACAGATGTGGCCTCTCTTTAGTGCCTTTGTGGTGGCTCAGTTTTACTTGGGTGGCCACTGGGCTTTTGCTCAAGCCTAAATCTTCCTTGGTTCCCCCCAGGCAGGTGCAACCCTTCGGTGCTGGATCCTGCAAGAGAGTTGACTTCCACTGGAGGCAGCCAGCACTGGACTTGGCCCCTGGGAAGGATCCTTGCTGCTCCAGCTCACCTTCAAGGGCATGTAATTACTGCTGAGTCATGAACACTTTCAAACCCAGGCTGCTGGCAGAGAGAGAAGCAGAACATAAGTCTGAGTGAGCTGTGAGGCAGCAGCTCCAGCTACACAAATAACCATTTGCAAAATCAGCCCCTGAAGCCCAGAAGAAACAGAGACCAAGCAGATTATTATTATTATTATTATTACTATTATTATTATTACACTTATTATCCTTATTACCTCACCCTCTGTCTACAAGGACTGCCATGTGTTATTCATGGAAAACACAGATGATTATGTTTCTGGTCTTGTCTCTGTGTGTGCCTCTTCCCCTGCTTTTCTGAGCAGCTCTCTCTCGCTAGGATCTGGCATGCCAGCTGGGTTTGCCAGCGTGGGAGCTGCTTCCCTTCTTCCCTCTTGCAGGTTTGTTTCAGCCAGCTTCTCTGCATTGCTGTGTCCCATCCTGTGAGGAAAGCAGCCAGGCAATTTGGGATTGCCAAATACAGGGTGTCTTTTATTGTCACGACCTGCTGAGAGTGAGCGTCAGGCCAGAGTTGGGGGTGCCAATGTGCTTTTTACTGTCCTGAGGCAGTAAAATCATATCTGGATTTGCCCTTCACAAGCCCAAATCCGGAGAAACTCCATTGCTATCTGAAAGGCCCTGCAGGAATAATGCTCCAGGCCAGCTGGTAGCCCTTCAGAACAGACCAAATTATCTTGCATCAAATGCTGGACCAGGCATTAAACCCAACAAAGACATCATTTTCCCTTGGGATTGTGAGATCCTAAAACATTTGGCTTCAGTCAAGGATGATTACTGTTGTTCCTCATAACAGGTAGAACCAGGGTACACAATTTGCTGAGCTCCCTCCTATAGGCTGGATCTATGACCTGCTGAAATCCAGGGAATCTTGTCCTGTCCCCCAATAAGCTTTGCAGCTGATCCTCTGTGTTGCACTCTGCTAATTCAGCAGCAACTGAGATTAATCCAGCTGAAGGTCCATGGAAAGCAAATTTCAAAACCCATGGTGGCCTACCAGTATGAAAGCAGTCTGAGTGTCTCAGAAGAGGAAGAACCAGTGTCAGGTGCCACTCGGCTGTCACCTGGCCTGGGGACAGTGAATCATGAACAGCACCACCCTTTGAGCTCTGGACAGTGACATTCAAGATACATAACACCAAAATTCAAACCCTGTGAGCAGGACAGGGGGGAGGCTTGCAGCAGTAATGGAAAGTGAGCAGCAGTAGGAGCCCATGGGAGCACTAGAGCATGGGACTTTGGAGCATCAGTCTTGGCCTCTCTGGAGCCATGGCAAACAGAGTGAAGGGTCCATAATGAACAGCATGTAGATACAACACAGAGCAGGGCCCTGCCCTTGCCTGAAGAAGGGGAGTCACCATGGCATGGCTTGTCCGTTGCGATGGGCTCAGTGTGCTACTTGTCAGTTATTTCTTTCCTACTGGAATCAAATTGGATATGTACCACTTTTGTCATCTTTGAAATGTTAAGTGGTTTATGTCCAACAGAGCTGAGCTCTTAACTTTAGGGGGTTCCACTTGGCTTGCTGCCCAGCCTGACAAATCCCCAGGGAAGATATTTAAAGGCTGTCGGAAAGAAAACAGCTTTAATGATACAATAAATAAGTACACCCACCTCAGGAGGAAATGGCATTCCTCTTGGAAAGGTGACATCCATAAGGAGTTCACCAGCTGGGTTATTTCCAGGGATGACCTCTTCAGGGTTCTACCAATTGCTGACGGTTTAAAAACACTTGAGGTATTAAATATTTTCTTTTAGTTTCTCTCTTCCCACTTCAAGGCTGTGGTGAATATGATGTGGAAGAAAAAAAACCCAAAGGCTGGAAGGAAAGGAAAGGAAGAAAGGCAACAAAAAAGAGAGTGCATAAAAGGCAATTTTTAAAATTTAACGGCAAGACTTTTTCATGTAGTCAAAATAATCTTCAAGAAAATCCCAAGTAGCTGCAAAGCAGCACCCTAAAATGTGACATCTGCAAGCAGCAGGGGGGTCTTTTACCCTGGGTGTCCAGAACCATTTTTTCTGTAAGCCTTTCTCTCCACCAGGCTGGTTGACCAAAGTGGGAGATGACCTTCAACTGAACACAAGGCTTTCTAGCCCTGGTGCCAGGGAGGCTGTCAAAGAAAAATGGACTTTGCTGGTTATAGCTGATGTGATCCGTGTCTTTTCCCTTCCTGTCAATTCCCTCCCAAATGTTTAAGGAAGGAGTTATTCCTTTTCAGTGATGCCACCAGCCGTAGAAAGGGATGTCCAGGGCAAACATCCTCAGCTGCAGGAACCACCAGTGGAGCACTCAAACTGACAGTCTGTTTTTCACCATTGCACATCACCTTTAGAACACACACACCAGAGCCAATTTTCCCGAAGTTTGGAAATAAAGTCAGACTTAACATTTTTACTTTAAGAACTTCAGCTGAGAGGTGAAGTAGAAATACCAGACCCACCACAGTGATGTAGAACCCTAGTCACCCAGATTTTGAATCTGTGCCATGGGGGCATGAATGCCTGAATCACTTCTGCAAATGGAATGACAGGCCTCAGATAGTGCACTTCTGCACCCTTCTACCTGGAAGGAGGAGAGCTGGAGCAATACAGCTGTCTACACTGCACATGGAAGCCGAGTTACTTTCATGTTAAAGCACAGGTAAGGTCTCATTAGCCTCAGAGAGGCATTTTGTACACCCATTCCAGCTGTGTGCCAGTTCCTGCAAGTGTATGCAAATACCCTGGAGGACATTTTTGCTTCATGCTCGGACTTTTTTAGATAACAGCTGCTCCTTTTTATTATTTATAGAGACAAGTTCTATTCTCAAGTGTTGTGGATTGGTTTCACCTCT
The DNA here is from genome assembly GCA_013398275.1 of Promerops cafer. NCBI lineage: Eukaryota > Metazoa > Chordata > Aves > Passeriformes > Nectariniidae > Promerops > Promerops cafer. The sequence continues at coordinate 969,054 of VZSE01008641.1, forward strand.
TACAATCTTGCCAAATGCTTTCCATTCCAGGAACCTGATTTGAGGAATTTATCAGAGTTTCCAACACTTCACCTTGTGGGTTGAAAGTTTAGATTCCTGGGGATTGCCCCAGACTGAATTTTTGGTGAAACAGATTAGCCATATCTGAGAAGGCTAGAGACTAGTGGCTGTATTGACAAAATCTAATGGCATTACTTCTACAAATCCAAGTGCTCTTCTGGTTTGAAGCAAGGACTTAAAAGCACTCAAAAAATGAGGAAGAAAAGCAGTGGCTGCCTGCAAAACATTTGGACAGAGTGATGTGTTTAAAACCTCCAAGGTGCTGAGCAGGGAGAACTTCATCATCCAGGGCAACACTCAGTCACTCAGAACCATGACCTCGCTTCTCTTTGCTAGATCCCCTCCTGCCCCCTTCCTTGCTTAACATGTTCAGTAACTTTGATTATAAAGCACTGGCTCAGGAGTTGTGAAGGGTAAAAGAGGTTCCAAGAGAGTGTCACACAAGCATTGCAGTTTGCCCAAGTTGGAAGAATGTTTCATTTGGAGCAAAGCCAGCATAAGTCCTTCTTTCCTAGTCTTCACTCCCATCCTCACCCTTGTACCACCCCTCCAGGCTTTGCACAAAAGTGATCTGGGCTAGAAAAAACCATTAGCTCCTGCTGAGATATTTTCCATCCACCAGCTCCTTCACCCCACTGGCCATCCAGCATTGTGCTCCCACAGCTGCAGGGTACACGGAAGGGACAGAGGCGGATACCTCCAACACGTTCAGCCAGCCCTGTGTTCCACTCCTCGTGGGAGCAGCAGGGAGTTACTGAGGACACCCAGAAAACGTGCCCCTGGGTTCTCTCACTCACAGCAAACAGACTGCGCAGAAACCACAGCAGCTGCTGAGGGAAGGGTTTGCATTGAAGTACAGAGGCAATAGAAGTTCTATTGTTTCCTAACTTTCGAGTTCTTGGCCTTTCAACTTTAATATCGTGTCTGGGTATAATTATAATTTGGATGGTAATCCTGTGAAAGTCCCACTTTGAGCACTGTTTTAGACATTTTAAAAGACAGTTCAAAGAGGTTAGAGGACAAACAGAGAATACAGACAGAAAGCACAAGCATGGGCTGCATGAGGCAGACCACTAGTTACATCTCCTAGTGGCTGTGCACCCAGGGCTAGGACTGATGTCCCTGATGAGTTCAAGCTGTCTTCCTCAGAGCAGGGTCTCACACAGACTCTGTGGGGACCTTGTTGGACTTTAGTGGCAGGAAGTTTTTCCTGTGTGTTCGGGGCTATCTCGGCACCTTGGCAGGCACCATGCAACCCAAGATATTCAAGGAAGGTTCTCAGAAACCCAGACATACTTCCACCCCTTGCTTCATAAAGGAGCCACCTGTGCACAGTGCTGACTTCTGCACTTTGTAGAGGAAATGTGTTAGGTTTAGAGAAGTGAGGCCATGAGAGAGTGGGGGAAAGCTCACAGATTGATCCCTGCCTGGCTTCGCCGTGACCAGCATCTACAGGACACAACGGCAGCATTTTTTTCATAAAGCACACCCCATCAGTAGCTCTTTCCACTTGGGGTTTGCTGTTTTGCTCCCCTTTGTTTGCTGCAGAGCTGTGAGGAAATCTGAAAGTGATGCCCTTGTTGTTGTTGGCTTCCCACAGCTAAGGGTGCTCCCCCTGGCTTGTTCACACAGGTTTCTTCTGGTCTGGTTTTCTTATGGAAAAGAAAATACAAAAGAGTGTATTTGAATGCTTGTTTTGAGAACAAACAGAAAGAGTTGCGCAGGCTTTGCAAGCGGAGCTGACAGAACAGGTAGGTCCTGAGATGAAAGCCTGTGAGCCACAGTGGCATTCGCTGGAGCAGGCTTTTGTTTGGCCCAGAAACAAACCCAGCACATCTCTGTTTCAAACACTGCCCAGCTGAGGACAAAGGCTTCGACATGAAGCAGACTTGAGAGCCCAGGCTGCCACCCACTGCAGCAGCTGTTTTATTAATAAAGGCAATGTAAGAGAAGGCTGCACCTCCAGCTCACAGACCTCAGTGTGGATCCCTTGGCATCAACAAAGCGAGGGTGGTGCTGGCTGCTGAGGGCCCATCTTGCTGTGGCCTGAGGGTCGCTGTGGATGGCTCCATCCATGCAGTGTGTGCAGCACTGCTCCACTTGCACCAGCCATGCTTCCGCTCTGCTTCATTTTCCCTGCCCACACGCTGCTACTGCCATTAAGAGAGACTCGCTGTCTCGGGTGGATGTAAAGTCACAAGGCACTCCAGTGAGCCCTCCATCATATTAGACTGGTTGGAGATGGTCCTTTGGGGCAGGGGGTTTGCAACTAACACTGTCTGCTAAGCACCCTCTAGCTCAGCACTGCGTGCTAATCAGGCATGCACACGTACAAGAGACAGGTTTATTGATGGAAGCCGTCATGTTCAGGACATGCAGCCCTTGCTTCCTTCTTATTCCCAGCTGCTTTCTGTTGGTTTTTTTTTCAAGGCAACAGCTAACAGCTCATCTGAACAATGTAGCTTATCCCAATGACTGCATGGCCATGTCAAAAGGTTGCCTTACCTGCAGTGGAACTTTGCATTTATAGCATCCTCCTTGGAAGGAAAGTGGGGTTTTACAGCACAGGAATCATAAGAGAACGAAATCTGATGCAGTTCCAGGTTGGATTCACCCAGCTCAGCATGCCATTTCTACCAATGGGCAGCAGGATGTACCTAGAAAAATAAAAGCAAAGACAGAGGAAGAAGAATCCTCCCCTTGGCCTGACTATTTGGTTTCAGGCTTGAATCCATAGAATCTCAGATAGTCTGGGCTGGGTCCCTGCTCTTGGGGACCATCTGGTCTATGAAAAGCAGAGCCTAGGTTGAGCTATCCAGGGCCCTGTCAAATCCAGTCATGAATATTTGCAGAAAAGGAGAGTCCAATTCTTCATGCTTCCCTAGCTGGCCCAGCTTTCCAGGCTGCCCAGGGCTCTCTGTGTACTGACTCTTGCTTTTGACCATCTGTCTTGTCCTCTTTAACCACTGCTTATGAGCCAGTCTTTCACAACTTCAGATGGTATTTTTTGCTGAGCCTGCTTAAGCATTTGCCTTTGCAGCTTTGTTTGGCAGTGAGTTCCATGGTTTAAACTAAATGTTGGGCAAAATAAGTACCTCATTTCGTTCAAATCCTGGTACCCAGTCGTTCATCAGGGAATAATTTGAGAACTTCTGTGTGCTAGGTTTTAACAACGGTTCTAATGCCAGCACATAATCCAGTATAAAGATTTATCAATTTACTATTATAGCCCAAAGACTGAATGTCTCCATAACTCAGCCTGCTATCTCAGTGGACTTGAGGTCTGCAAAACCTCTGTATTTTCATTCTTGAAGCTCATATTCAATCCATTTGAGACTTCATATGCTTGCTGCCAGCATTCTTGTCTACAAGCAGTTAAAGTAAAGCAAGAAAAAGCAAGAAAAATTAGAAGGGATGAGGAAAAGGGGCTATGCAGTCCAAACTCAGAATGTCCTGTTAGGCATGAAAAACATCCTCAACTCCACAAGCTCTTCAATGCAGGATGGAGAGAGAGCAGATCTCATTGGTTTTATAAGGAAGTAGATGGCAGCTGGGATCCTATTTCTAGCAGTTCCTCCCTGTTATCTAGTGGGGTTTGTTTCTTATTTTAATCGTGCTTTTCCAGAGGCTGCTTAGTGATAGGAGAATAATAATGGCACATGAGTAAAACCAAAGCAAAGGAATTCACAAAGAATCTATTGAATTACCAATTCTTAGATGGTTTTGCCAAGACAGCGGCACTTACTCACTATTTCTTTCATCTGCTTTTCCTGCTTAACCAGCTCATCCTCAAGGAAATCATCAGGTGGCTTATTGAAAACCTCAGCCCTAACAGCTGAGGTGACCCCTTGTGTCCTTCTTCCTCCTCCCAGCACGTAAGAAAAGGCATTTCCACAGGAGCATCATGGCCAAGATCCCTCTCCTACCATTTGACACGAGTCAAATTCATTCTGCGGGCAAGAGCAAGCCTGTGAGATTAGTATCTGTGAGGGTGAGCACAGCTGAGTGCTGTATCTTTTCTTCAAACCACCTCCAGCTTAGCTGGCCATCTCTGTCTCACTGTGTGACAATGAACCTCCATCCTGGAGCATGGTGACCTTTATTCATTCAGCCCTGAGCGAACACTGCAGCCTGGGCTTTCTCATGAGCTCTGTCAGAGGGCTAAACAAAGATGTAGAAGGAAAAACACTAAGCCTGCCTTTTCTGGGTTGTAGGCTAGTTTTGATCCCCATTGATGACAAATATGAAAAGGAGGGATTGATTTTGCAAGGAAGGGGAACCTGGTCATAAAAGCATAGCTGAGTGCTTTGTGTGGGATGAAAGTCTAAAAATGAGAAAGAGATTGGGATGCATAAATCCTATTGATTTTAGAGGAGACATATGTCTAGCTCTTTTCATTTTTAAACCGAATTTCCTCCTTTGGAGGATACGAATTGTATTTGGCATTCTCCTCCGAGCAGCAGTAAATTCAGGCTACATATGAAGTACACAGAGGATGAACTCCTTCCTAACTTCTCTTTTTTCTAGAAAAGGCTTTTGTCTTCCTACTGACAGCAGTATCTTTACCCCATATGGCCCTTTCTGCCTCACCCATGGTCAGCAGCTTTGCTGTGGGAAGCTTTGCAAGCATCACTGCACATCTCCCACAGGCTTATAGTAGTCAGCCTGTCACTGGGCTTCAGACAGATGCTTCAGAAGAAAGTGTGACCACGAAATCCCAGCTCACGTCCCACATATGTCTATGTGGTGCCTAACATTAGCTTTGCGTGTCAAAGCCAGTCTCTGTTCATATAGATTCTCTAAAAATGATAATTTTGCAGGTTATCAGCCCCATGGTGTTGTAGACAGCAGCAGACCCATACACAGTATAAAAGCTCTGGAGAAAATCATTGTTCCTATTAGCTTAGATTCCTTCCCTGAGTTTCTAAGCACAGAAGATCGACATGGATCAGCATGGATGTTTGCTTCCTCCTGCACAGTACAGGCACTCTGAATGCTCAATTCAAAGTCCCTTAGGTTCTACCCAGAGTCACCAAAGTAAACAGCAGCAAAGGTGAACAAAAGATGTGTAGCTTTTCCACTGGACAAGAGTGTGAGGTCATCCTGGGAGATGTCCCCCTGTGCATCACAGGATATGGAGCTTCACACAGCTGCCTCAGCACTGAACCCAATAAACAGGGTGTGATCACCCAGCTCATTGTCAGAATTCCCATGCTTTTCATCCCTCCATCCTCCTACTCTCCAGTATAATAGGACTCCATTACCACCACCCCACAGATGGACCCCAGATGAGCAAGCACAACGGTGTGATTGTGAGGGGGAGTGATGACATTTCAGCGTGCATATTGCATCCGTGCCGACGAGCATGGGCAGGAAGGGAAAAGTTAAATTAGCCATGTGGGGTGGGGGAGGAAAGGCACATCAGAGGAGCAGGGTCTTACCACAGAAAGAAATTATTTGGCCAAGGAAAGAGTGGAGGCTCCACTGCTTGAGCTTTCTGAGAGGAAATTAGACAGGACATATAGACAAATACATCTGAAGGGCTCCTTCCTGATTGCAAAGCAGCAAGAGTAGATGGGTCTTTTAGTTCAGAGGTTGTTTCTAAGAGTTTTACTGCTACTGTAGTTAGGCAAGTGAACATCTGTTGTCCACCTGACCCACTATAAAACTGCAACTGTCAGGACCAGGAGGCACTGTGCTGTGATCAAGGGACAAAGTTTGCTTATTGTGAAGCCTGTAGACTTTCATTTGCATCTCTCCATCCCGTTAACAAGCAGCTGAGCATTTGTTAAGAACAGACTCACCCCAACCAAACAGCATGTGAGTGCTTGCCAGAACAACTGGCGTTGATTCTTGGACATATATGGGATAAATTATACTTTTTGTTATTATTAAGTAGCTGCACTAAGTTCTCACTTAGGGGCGTGGATATGACACAGCTTTTGGTAGGTTTGTATGGAGTCCCGATGACAAGGGAAGTATGAAGAATTGGACTCTCCTTTGCTGTCTAACTGTGGGCAAGGCAAGTTTCTTCATTGCACTTTTCACCCCTTAAATGGCAATAACAATGCTGCTCTTTCTTTGTAAAGAGCTCTGAGCACCACAGGGGAAAAGCAACCCATTATTATAACTAAAGAACACTAATACAGAGTAGCACTGCATATTTTGGCTCTCCTGTGCTTGAGTTAATGATTAGACATCAGTTGGGAGCTTCTCTACAGGATACAGCATTGCTCTTGGAGGTGTAAACAATTAAGAAACCAAGATGTGATGTTGTTTACGACAGTGTGAACCAGAGGAACCATTCAAGGCTGACTCCCCTTTAACAGGAAGTAATAGGTGATAATAAAAGGGGTAGAGTGATCCTATCTAGTGATACTCACAGTGAAACATGGCTCCACCACAGTGCTATTAGCATTTAATATTTGTTGCAATGGTGTCAAAAAGTGTTGACCCCGGCAGGGCTTGCTGTGCTGGGCATTGCACAAATGTGTAGCAAATGGTTATTGTTGCTCCAAAGAGCATCCCGTAGCAAAGAGCAAAGATGCACTGGTGAAAGGAAAAAATAGCAAAAAAAAAGCATCATGGGGGAAGAGGATACAAGGAGCAGGGTGTTGCAGTTCCTAGTATACCCTGAAAGGAAACAAGGGCATGGAAGACAGAGTGTCCTGGACTGTTCAAAGGGAGGCCAGGGATGTCATGTCACCATTGGATAAAGGTTGGTGGCAGCTTCTGAGCTGTAACAACTTCGTGCTGAGTGCTGGATCGCTGAGGACTGAAGCACACAATGGAAAATAAAATTCCCTCACTGCTTCCAATTAGCTAGCAGCTTCAGTCAATTTCCTGAAAACAGTCATCTCTAGTTAAAAGCATAAATCCATGCACGTGAAGCAATCTTGGCTCTGGTAGCGCACAGTCTAGCAAGGACTCTTTCTCCCACTCACCAGGGCTTGCTAGGAGTGCTGGTGGGCAGCATCTGCCCCATGTCCACGAGACCTGGGTGAGGTTTGTTCACTGATGGCTCCTGAGATTATACTCCCTGGGGAGGGTTCCTGGCTGAGCCCCACGCAGAACCTTCCCTCTTTCCATGTGGTTTTCAGGCAGATGCCAAAAGCTGAGGCAAAAGCTCATAACATGCCAATTACCCTGGCCCCAAAACCACAAATGATTGTACACAGCTGTTGGCAGATGAAACCTTGTTCCAAACACTTAGTACCTAATTGAATAAACTTGCAGAGCCCTGCTCTGGGATTGCCTGTTCTCCTGCCCTTGTGTCATCGTTCCAGCCCACTGCCAGACCCTGTGTTACAGCAAGAGGGGCGAGAGGCTTGCCTCATGGCTTTCCATCATTCATAAAAAAACCAGAGGAGATTCCACCACAGCAGAAGTTTCAGATCTATCAGTTTTCTGTCAGAGCATGAAGAGGGTTAATTAGAAAGCCCATTTCCCCTGTCTTCCCTGCACTAGTTTTCAGTTAGTGGAGAAATAAACCTAGTGGCTTTTGGTTCTCCAGTAAAGATGCAACAAGCGCTTCATTTAGATGTGGTGAATGGTAATTACGTTTAATGGGAAAAGTGGGCAATTTTCCCTTTCTTTGTCAAATGCCTTGGGTAAATTGTTTTTGTGACATTATCTAGAACACAAAGGTCTAGTCACCACTTAAAATTATAAGGCAATTCATGAAATACACTCCTGGATCAGACAAAGCGACTAAACATGACCTTGCCAACAATAACTTACACTGTAGGCAAAGGTCAAAAAAGGTTAGCATTGTCTTTTTTAGAATAACAATATCCTAAATTAAAGGTACCATGTTTAATTTTAAAAAATCCAGAAATTATATGGTTTACTTCTAAAGAAACAGTATCATTCTGAAACATATGTAATGTTTCAAAGGTTATGAGAAACAGATGCCTCTACTCCATCCTTTTTGAATGACATCTGAAGTTATATGCAATTTTCTCCAAATTGCCTTTTAACATCTGATAGCCTCAAACCCAACTAACTTAGCTGCACTGTGCAATATACAAATGAGAAGCCTATAGCCTCAATCAACACCTCCCAGGGAGGGAAATATTCCTGATCCAGCAAATCATTTTGACCCATCAGTTACAAACTGTCCTGCAAGGAGATGTTGCTCTCATCTTCAAAATCTCTGCAAAGTCTGCTCTAGGTTTCTAGTGTTACTAAAATAACTTAAAAGGATTTTTCTAGCTTTGGGGAGAAAAAGGAGTTGTGTTAAGTGTCCCAAAGGGAATTTATATTTTCAGTGCTAGTCTGATCTTTCTAGTCCACAAAGTCAGTACTCTCACAGAAAGTAATTCAGATTATAATCCAAATAACAGATCCCAAGAGACAATTTCACTCTTTAGTGAAGACATCAATAGAAAAAAGAAGTACTGCTTTTTATCACCATCCAGACTCACTTTCTCCTTCTCCAGTGGAATTGTTGCCTAACAAACAGCTCTGTTAACACTCTATATATAAACTCCATCACAAAGACATTAAAGACTTCGTACTCAATGTAAAAATCTACAATTCAAATAATGATGCTGATTCTTGGACTAATTGAAAAGAATTCATTATCCACACNAAAAAAAGGGAAAATGCCATCCTATTCCTTCAATGCCTTCACACAGGATGCTGCAACGTTCAGGGGGTTGCCCAGGTGTAACAAGCAGCAAGATTTCGATGGGCTTCTGCTCTAATTCTAAAGCAATGTGAGGAATTCATCCAAAGACCTGCTCAGTGAGGCTTAGTGTGCAGCATATCAACCTCCCAAACACACCAAATCCCTTACCAAGCTGTAACTAATTTGTTCCCTTTTCCCCCTTGCGTGGGTGCCCCGGGACAGAGTGGAGTGGGTTCACTTGGTCACGCAGCCGGGTCGTGGCTGCTAACCTCGGGGTGTGTGGCACCTTGAAGGGGGCTATTGTCAGTGCCCTCGGGCGCTGGGCTGCACAAAGGCCCTTTACACAATCAGCTCGGGGTGGAGACCAGCCAGGAGCCCCAGGTGCCCTCAGCCCACCAACCCCATGTGCTGGGCAGGGGCATGAAGCAAAGCCAGGCTTCCCCTCTGCAGCACAGGGAAGGGTGAAGGTGGCAGGTCAGACTGGTGACAGGGGGGCGTCTGCTAGGGCAGGTGTGAGAGAAGCCTGGGTTCGTGCGCAGGGGAGGACACGGGCCTGAGCACAACAGCAGCGTTTGGGACAAAGTCCCCTTGGGAATGAAAAGGAATTAATGCTTGAGCTTCTGTTCTGGGCAGGCAAAAAACCCCTGTGGTTCTTAACACCCCAGTTACTCCACTGATTTTAGTGGGACCAGTCACATGTTAAAGAAATGCACATCTTTAAGTACTTAGCCTGAATTAAAGGTTTAACTTAGCGCTGTTGAGAAGGAAAGGGACAATGTGAACTCTACTATTTAGGTAACTACACAGAGCAGGATGGAGAGGTTGTACCTTGGAAGGGAATCAAGAATGGTCTGGGAAGGGCTCTTCACCCTGAAAAACCCTAAAGATTTCCTAGGGAGTAAAATGGGGGATGTGGGCAAAGTCAGAACGTAGGATGCAGAGGAAGGGGAGGAGAGGAAACAAAAAAAGAACACAGCTACACAACTGTGGAAGTGGGGACTGAAAAGATGATGGAAAGTTTGAAAGGGAAAGCTGAAGAAACACTTTGCAGTCCTCCCCTCTGGGGATTACAGTCAGTGATGTGGGCTTTTTATAAGCCTGTGTTAGGATAACTCTCTCTTTTCTTCTTGTTTATTCCCCCTTTTAAGATCTATACCATGTTTGCATTTCTCCCCCTCCTCTCCCTTGCCATGGCTGTTCAAATCTAATTACCAGGGGTTCACTATATTCATTAGCTTCATTCCCTCAAAACCCTGGGCTGCATGTCATCTGGATCTGATTATGTACGGTGCATTTCATTTTCCCAGCTATTCCCCTACCTGCTTTTAATCAGCATGAGATTTTTCATTTAAATGTCATTAGATTTTGGAATAAATACGTAAAGAACATTACAAATAAATATAAAAGCTTCATGCAAGTCAGGCCCAAGGAAAGCCATGCCCAAGACCACCCACTGGAGTGTTTTTCTTTGAGAAGGGTGTACCAGATATGCCCAGAGGTGCTAACACAGCCTTCCCCTTTCTGTTAGAAGAGCACTTTAAGGTGCAGACTTTTTCTAGTGCCTTGAACAGTCCTGTGAGGTTGGATATGAGGTATGTCTGAAGCTCAGCACTCGGCAATGCGCTTGTGCCTTTCATTTCTGTGGGAGTTCAGTGACATGTTCACAAGTGATTTTCCCCATGGCCTGCAAGGCAGCTACCCAGGCACGCTCACCTGATGATGTCTGTCAGCTCATGCCCTTCAGCGCCTTCCCATGCAAGCAAGGATTGATTATGCATGGAGGGGGGATCTAATTAACAGAAATAATTGCTCTATACTCACTGTAGGGAAGCTAAGCATTGTTGCATGCCTAATTCTCCATCCTTGATTTGCTCAGCTCTGCTTGTCTCGGTAAGGTTAATTATTAGCCGAATCCTCCTCAGAGTGAAGGTCTTACCATAGGAGTCTAACGGGCCAGAAGTACAAGTAAAACACACATAGCCTTTGGGATGGGTTAGAAAGAGGATTTAACATCTTTGGAAGAGCATACTCAGGCACAGGTTTGACAAAGTCTCTACACTTGTACTTCCTGGCCCTTTAAAGAAGCAGCTCGCTGTTTCGGTTACATTTTCTTCTCCTGAACTTTCCTTCTCCAGTGTTTCTTCTAGGTACTTTGGTTTTCCCAGTATCTATTAAGCCTGATCTTATTTCCCTTAACTCTTTTTTTTGTCTTCTACAGGGTGCCTGACATCTCCAGTTGCTTCTCTAAACAAATTTAGTACACAGTCACTTTGCCATTAGACCCCAGTTTGAGGCTTATATCTCTTAGCTTAATTTGCACTTCTCTGTTTCACCCTGAAGTGTCTCTCTTTTCCCTGTGCAGATTTTCTAACCTTTCATGCCTGAAGTCCTCACAGAGTAACCCCTGCTTGGATCTGGCTACTCCTCCTTGTACTGAAGCAGAGCTGAGAGAAGGCACATGTTTGAGGGAACAGTAAAGCAAGCCTGACTGCTTATTGTATTGACACACACTACACCGGGCTTGGCAGTTCCCTAGAAAGATGCTGCGTGCCAGACAGAGCTTGTAGCTTTCTCCTTTCCCACGTGGCACTGAGGCTATGCCTGTATCTAGAGGCAGATCTAACTTTGGAACTCATTGTGGAGCTCGACTGTAAATACGCTGCAGTTAGCCTAACTACTAGCAGAAGAAAAAAAGATGCAAAAAGTGCATTTTAGGCAACCCTTTAAGAAGCATTTTTTAATAAAAAAGGTTGCATCTCTGTTAAAATGGGTTCAGACACCACTTCTCTGGTATTACACACATTGCACTCACTGGATCGAGGAACAGCAATGCACAATCTGACTTACATATTTCTTTGAGTGTCATTTCATTTTAGTGACTTATTTTGAATATGAGTTTTGCTTAGCTGCTCAAATTACTTAGCAAGCCATCTCGGGTTGCCAATTCATTTTTAAAAGATTGCAATCTGTTTGAGGACAGCTTATGACGTAGACTGAATAGAGGATAAACAGGAAGAATGCTTATCTTGCTTGGCCTGTTGACTCTCATCCATGAGCACTTTCACTCTCCAATCCCTTTGTGATATTGTGCACTCCCAGAACTGTCTTATATGGACCCAGTTCAAGAAAGCTGTGTTCAGCATTACAGACCCACCTATCTTCCTAAAATATTTGGGTTTTTTCCTCCCTCTGTATCATTTGATCTAGAATAATTTCACTCTTTTTTTGATTTATTACACAATAAAATGGTCCTATCTGGAATAAAAGAATGATTTTGGTTTAGGATTGAGGAACATCATACCCAGCAGATGTATGGGTAATTAAAGTCCCCAGGAGCTCCTGAGCTCCTGTATAAATGGTTCAGTAATGTTTCCTTCTTCCTTTTTCTGAGACGTGTAACAGATGCCCTAGCAGTGATCCCTTCGTCTTTCATGTCATGACTCCTTACCCAAAACATCTGTCTGCTGGCTTCCTGACAGTCAAGCTCAGTTAGCAGCTGTTTTTCACAGGTAGGAAGCTTCACTCAGAAATTCAGAGCCATTATCCACCGGCTTCTACATAGAGACTGATTCCTCAGGAAGAGGATGTGGGAAATCAGATCAATGGCACAACAGCATTAATTCTTGGCTTGCAAGTAGGTTAGGTATCTCTCAGGGTCTCTCTCTCTTTTTTTTTTATTTTCCCTTTTTTGGGGGGGTGGGGATGAGGTGGGGATTAAAATGTGAGAAAAATTGGGTTTTACTTGTGAAAATTCAGTCCAGTTTATGCCTAAATGCTTGCCGAATCAGGAGCAGGGACAGACAGTTTGAAAGACCCATTAAAAGGCTTATGAGCAAAGAGAACAGACTCCTCAAGTGTTTGCTGTTGCTTTGTAAAAGAGAAACAAATTTGGTAGGGATTAATCAATTGTGAGTCTTCAGTAAATTAAATATTCACCAGTCAGGTGTTCAACAATCGTACATCATCCCAAAGTCTTTATGCTAAATATAAAATCCCTTCCGATGAATGCCACCTTCACTACTTCTTGATTTGTGTTCCGTTCCTCCACATTTCACAACTTCCTTTTTGCAATTGATATGGCAGAACCCCATCTAGGTCTGAATCCTGACTTTCTGACAGAAAATTCAGACTCAGATCCAAACCCAGACCCAAACTGGGGTAACTCATGTGTATCCGCAGTGCTTCACATCAAAGCAGAAAGATAAGGAGTGTCCTGACCTTACCATGACACAATGCAGGACCATCAGTGTCAACAGTCACTGGCCCTCCAGGCCTGCTTTTAATCTCTATTACATTGACATAGATTGGGAGCCAGCCCACAGAGTCAGTGAAAACCATGTCCACATGGTTTAGTGAAATATCTTTGGTTCTACTACAAGTAGATGACTGACGAGAAAATCCAGCCCACTATTTTCAGAAGGAAGGAAGCTGCAAAAATGAAAGCACTCATCTCCACAGAAAATCATGCAGTGATGGAGAAGCCAAAACGTGTGGTTTACTGTGCTGTGGGTAAGTATAGCCCATGAAGTGGAAATGGAGAGGAAGGAGTTACTGATTTTGAGAATTATACCCTGGACAGAGGAGTACAGTAGAGAATTTAATGCCTGGGAGGGACCATGAGGGTCAGACCCAGAGGTGAAGAGTTCAGACCCAGGTTCCTTGTGCTGTCTCCTCTGGTTGTAAAGATGCAGGATGAATTAGCAAGGGGCCTCCTTTGTGGAGGAAAGGCAGCAAAACACTTTGCAAGGGAAGCTGAAACTGAAGCTGACACCTTTTCCTTGTAATGAGAAGCTATAATTCAAGGCTAGGTTTCCAAGGCACAGATATGTGTGTGTGCTCATGAAGACTCGCGGCAGTAAAGAGGAAAGTGGGAGCACAAAAAAATTATTTTCTTTGCCTTAATGAGGCTAATGGCCCTTTACTCTCCATGGAGCACTGAAGGATGCCACCATTAACTTTTTATTTGCAATTTGCATGCATCTTGCTGTTTTTTTTTTTTTTTTCAGTAGCCATCTCAGTACAATATCTAGGATAAAAGGAAAAGCAGCATGGAGAGCGTGGTGGTTGGTGATGAACTGCCTGGCCTATCTGCCAAGCCACCCCCTGCCAAGCCACAGAAGTCACGTGCCATGGTCAGGCAGCTTGGGCATATGATGAGTGTCAGTAGTGCACACTTGGGATGGAAATACATGAGGTGAGCCCTCAGTTCCTGTTAGAAATGCCCTCAAAACCAAGGCAGCGTGTCTTGGCAGCAGTGCAAGGAGCACCCCTTTTACCTGAGCTGCTTCTTTTAGAGAAGCTGTAGCAGATAATGCTGAGAGGAAGGAAAAGAAAATGTAGGGAAAAAAGAAGGCAGCACATCCTGTTCCTGTGAGGAAGGAAAACTATAAAAGCAGCATAAATATATGACATTTCAGCATGTGCAATAAACATATGTCTCTGGCTAATGTAACTGAGGCTTTGCAGTGAGTGGCAAGAATTAATTACTATAAAGCTACCCTGTGTGTACAGAAATAAATATACATATACATATATATAATATATATATCTATAAATAGGTGCGTGGGATGGGAGAGAGTGCCACACAAAAGTCTGTCTCCTTGGGCACTGTTGGGTTTTCTTTTCTTTGGTTGTAGATCTCAACACAACGACCATGCTTCTGACGGATCTAGTTTTGAAAGTCAGTAGCAGCTGTGGGATAGTTTAATTGGGGACTGGGGGTCATGCAGCATGCAGAGCTCCCCGTTGCTTTTGAAAAGAAAGAAAAAGGTCTTCGGAGTTGTGGTGTGAGAAGGATACATTCAGCCCAGACTCAGCTGGGAAACTCCAGCCTATATTACACTCAGCCATAAGGGAAATTGCTGTTTGCCTAGAGTTCTCTTGTTAATAGAGGTGTTGATGGCAGTAATAGCTGGAAAATCAGTCACAGCCATTATAGAAGCAGGGAAACACAGAGAGTCTGCTCTGGATGCACAGCTGGCAGCAGCCCTCATGTTCAAGAGAGCTGGGCAGGAGGGATGAGACCACTAGTGATACTCGGGGTGGGGTGTGGAAGATCTGAATCCTCATCCCAGATGTACCACAGTTTCCAGAAGGAGCTTCTCTGCCAGCAGCCACAGATTTCCTTTTCTGTGACCCTGGGCAGATCATGCTTGCCACCTGCCAAGGATAATCCACTAGGCTCTGAAGGACACCCTGAGATGCTTAATTCAAATGCAGTAACAAAGTTTGGAGTCAGACAATGGTTGATTTTTTCCAGCAGCTAAAGGGAAAATCAAAACACAGAGAAGATCCTACTGACTCTAGAATAACAATCTTTTCTTGGTGGATCAAAAAAAGTGAAAAAAAAGTCATATTATGCTTGAACAAAATATTTCATGTTGGGTCTCTGGCCACAAAGAAACAAGAAAACAAAAGGCAGCCCATGCTTTCTGTTGAGCTGAGAGCCTGTCCTTCTGACAGGGTGAGGACTCACTCTGCATGGCTTGTACACAGACATCTGGAAGTGTGATAGAGGTGGGAACAGAAAGAAATTTTCCTGGGTCTTGGGTCTCTCTGCCAAAAGGCTTGCCAGACATCATCTCCTGATCTTCCTCTGTGTTTTCTTAAAGTGTCTTGTGTATCTCCTGTTTGAGCTTGAGCTATTTATAGCACAGCAGCAGGCAGGGAGCAGAGTATAGCTAAGGCTACAGACCCACTGGCATTTGTCACTAAACCAATGTCCCATGGCCCTTGCAGGAATAGTGTGGTCATACACTCAAAAAAAAAAAAAAAATTCATATATCTTGACTCCTTCCTCCCTAAAACAGCCTCATCAATTTTAATGCTAAATGAATAAATAATAACAAGACACTTAAGGTGTTAATGGAGCATTAATTATTGCTGAGGTTTCCGTGGAAGGGCATGTGACATCCACATCAATACCGAATGACTTTCTTTATGACTAACATAATTACAGAGAATATTAAATGAAGTAAAAAGTGATGGGGCTCTTAGCAGTAATTGTCACAATTGTTCATACAGAACCCGATTTCCGATACTGTATTTACCTAAATTGGCTAGGAAAAGCACAGGAGGCTTGTAAAGCACAATGAATCACTCCAGTTTACATCTCTAGCTTGAGAAACTGCTTCCTCATTGCCCACAGGAGAATAACAAGCCTGGCCATCCAGGTCTGGTTTAAACCTGAGACTGTGGCAAAATATGTCAGAAAAACAGAGCCCTGCTTTCCATTTATGTTTGGAAAGTTGATATTTCTTCTCTTATCAGAAGTAATAGCAAACATGATTTTATGAATAAAAGCGAGGAGGGCAACTGAAGTTCACCTGGCCATTCACACATGTCTGTGAAGTCAGAGTTTTACAGCCAAGGAGGGCTCTGGGGAAGTTTTGGGTCTTTGCTTATATTTGTCTGGAAAGTGGGGGCTTGAGCATGTAAAAGGCCATGTCATGCTTCTTGAAGAACTTGGAATATATTGGGAATTAAGAGATTTTGTCTCTCAGAAAAGTGTCTGCCCTTAAGACAACTCCAGTATCCACCAGAACTGACAGAAAGGTTGTGTTTACCTTTGAAGCAGGAAAGGGTTTTAATTCCTATGAAAACACACAGCACTCAGCCCTGAGTGAGAGAGCAGCAGAACTCCCCCGTGCCACCTCCTTGACAAAGGAGGGCTGGAAGCCCTGGAGGCAAAAGGGTCCCAGGTCAGTAGAACCCAGACTGCAGAAATGTCCAAAGTAGGGTTGCAACTGTGGGCTTTTGAATTGAATGCAGGTGGGAGGCTCGAGGAGACACAAGCTCTGGCAGCCATGCAGAGCTCCTGGGGTATTTTCCAGGGTGTGCCCTATTGTACTGTTCCTCAGCCTCACACTGGGTTTAATTATCCAAGGCAAAAAACTGACCTGGGAGCATGAAGGCAGAGTAAAGAGGCTTACTGCTACCTGTGAGAAAATATCCCCACTTGCAAACTTTGAATTTACTTGAAACTGAAACTTGAGCCTGGATTTCAGCATCAGGATTGACTGCTGAGTGTTCTGAATATCCTTTGATGCGCTGCCGTGCAGAGCTCGCTGGCTTTTCTGCATGGCTGATCTCCTAACTCCCATGGCATTACTTCAAGTGCATGACTGACTGCCTCAGAAACTGGCCCCCCTCTGCCCAAAGTGACTTGAGCTAACTTGCCAACATGGTTTGACTTTTGGATTAAACAAGTTCTAGATGTGCCTGAAATATTCCCACACACAGAAATCCCTTTGTGAAAGGGCATGTGAAAGGTGAGCAAGATTTGGGAGAACTTTGTACTTCATTCATACTTTCTCTAATTAGAAATGTGAGTTGGTTGTTGTGTCCCTTTATTTGACTTCTTCAGGCTCTTCAGAAGCCCTGTTGAATCTGTGTGCCTGTTAATTTCCTCAACAGAATAATTCAACTTGCTCTGCTGACATGTAGTTAATTATGTTTCAGTTAACTCATTTTCCTGGATGATGCTCAACTGCTGTCTGTAAATGAAATGGCTGCCTGGCTAATCAAAAGTTTCTGAAGTTTCTCTTCCCCCTGGGTGCACACCCACGCTGGGCTGGCACTCTGCTCCTGATCCTGGCTGCAGCTTGGGAAGAAAGACATGTGTGAGTGAAATGCAAGGAGGAAGAAAATAAATGGATCCTGAGTCTTCTGAAACTTCAAACTCTCTGCCTGTTTGGGTCAAATCCAGCCCAGGTAAGTGTCTGCATCTCACAGAAATGTCCCCTTTTTCCCTGAGTGAATCTGGTCCAATTTTTGAGCTTGTTCAGTGTGTTGGGCCTGCTTTCACACTGGCTATATACAAGGTAGGATTTTAGTGTCACAGCTGCCTTTTCTCCATCAGCCCACAGCACTGAGTTCTTCCCAAAGGAGACTGCAGCAGGACATATTACCACCTAATTAACTGTGAGTTCACATGGAAAGAAAGCTTAGAATTAATCAAACTGTAAGAAATTATTTTAACTGACCATGTTCATAGAAATATGGGAGCAGACTTAGATTTAGATAAATTTGATTGATAGCTATGGAGTTGTATCCAAGATAAATTTGCTTAGGATGTTACAATGGGCATGCAATTCCTTTTGGGATGACATGACTGGACTGTAGCCCACTGCTGGGCAGTGACAAGATGCCTCAGGTGAAATTTCAGAGCCCTCTGTCCCATCTCCAAAAGCATGACAATTCCCTATGAAAAATAATTCTGCTATCATGCAGTGGATTTCATTAATAAATCAGAGGCCAGCACTGTGAGCCATGCCTCCCAGGAATGTCTGAGGTGAGGTGCCTGAGAGGCAACAGCTTACATGAAGAATATCTAATAAAAATAAACTCACTCTTATGCAGAACATCAGGGTTATTTCACAACATCCCACATGCTTCCCTTTATTTTCTTGTCTGGGACACGTATAAAGGAAATTTGTTTTGGGATGCTTGGGTCTTTATTTTTAATGGGGGAACTTAAGTAGATACCTGACTTCTCATAGAACTCATAAAATGGCACCGGGGCATTTAGCTCTGATTCCTCTATGTTAATTTTTGGCAACCAAACTATACTTCGTCTTACAGAAGGCCATAGTTATGGACCCTTTTCTTTGTTCTTCCTGCTTTGAAATGTTTACTCTTCCTAGTCAAATCCAGCATGAAAATCATGCTAAAGGCAATCATAAGAGACCAAGTGTCTAAACTGAACTGGAAAAAGTACATTTTCTATGCTTAAAAAAAATAATAATTTTTTCTTTATCTTAAAGGAGGGAGGAAAGAACGTCATCAGGCTGGATTTCTTCAGCACCACTTCACTGTTGACCAAATCTGAGTGAATGGTGGTTTGGGTTGGTGGTTTGTCAGAGATGTCTAGCAATCTCTGAGATCTCTGTCAGATATCTCACATCTTGTCTGATTTGCAGTACACAATATCCAGCAAAGTCTTGCTGTAGTCAAAACCAAAAGTATTGACAGAAATAATTGGTAGAAAGTACATAAAGGCAGAGGATAATTTTTTTGTTTGTTTGTTTGTTTCTACTTTCCAGTACTACCAAGAGTGTTTTACAGGTTGCTCAGATATCTTCTAGTACTTGTTGGAATCTGATGTCTGGAGAACACTTTCCCCACGGACATTACTGAGAACACAGACACGGCCTCTATCTACATCTGTCACATCATAATCTTGTCTTTATCAGAACTGGACCTTCCCCTAAATTTATGTCAAGATCCAATCTGTAAGCACTGATCTTTCAGTAGTGCTGATTTTGGTTTCCTAGTCAGCCTGTTGAGTTCACCACCACCCATGAAGTAATTTCTGTGTTTCCTATACTTTTGCCCAAAGACCTCATAGTGTTTTAAAACTTCTTTCTTTTGTCTCTGGATTTTGTATACAGGTTCTGTCACCTTTGAATGAGTTTTTGCCATTGCTTTCAGCATTCTAGCTCAGGGCTCCTTCACTGATCCCCAGGAAGCTCTTCAGAGCTGGCAGCACTTATCCTTGGAGCATGGTTGCAAGGGAAGGTATTTTACTACACTTACTACTAGCAGGAGTAATGAGTGATCTGGATGAAATACTGGCATCATTGAAATCTCTGTCAAATATTCCACTGGTTTCAGTGGGGATGAGTCAATTTTACTTTCAAGACTTCAACATGTCATCAACATAACCGTTCCAAACACAGAATTTTTTGGGGAAAAAAATAGAGTAGTGAGGACAAGAGATGTAAATAGAGAGAAAGTACATGAAAAACTATGCATAAAGCACTCTTTACTTAACAATGAAATATAGCAAGATGGATTTTTCAGTAATGAATGTGTTAGCTCATGCTTGACAGCATCTGTGCAAGCAAAGTCCTGCTGTATGCAAATTGGATGCCTAACAACTTGTGTGGCTAGGCAAATAAGCCATATGTATGCTTAGCATGTGAATTGATAATTAATTCATGCTCCTGGGGAAAACGGAGTCCTTCCTGAAATCCCACACCTGTATAAGTCTCCTCTCCATCCTGAAAAATTTTAACTGTAGAATCAGAGGTCTGAAATTCTAAATGTACTTAATATTAAATGAAATCTAACATAGAATTTTAATCAAAAATTAGGTAAGAATTAGCACTCTTTGGCATTCAAAGACTGGAGGGAGGCAAATGTAGCTGTAATCATATGTAAAAGGGATGAAGAGTGTGGAGGAATCTAGGTTATGACAACTCTTACATTTGTGCCGGGCAGATTAGCCCAGACTGTGGTACAGGATAACAGTGGACATCTGAACAAAACCAGGCAAGTGATAAAGGTTCAACCTGGCTTCTGAGAGGGAAGTTCTGCCTAACAAGACTCTCAGGGCATTTTGGTGAGATCAGTCAATATGTGATGCCAGTGACATTGTCTCTTTGGTTTTCCTACAGTCTTCTCATAAAGATTTTTTGAAAACTAAGTAACCAGGGGACAAGAGGTAGGATCCTCACCAACCCAAATAGTTGGCTAAATGATAGAAAATGACAAATAGAAGTAAATAGTAATTTTCCTCAGTGGAGGGAAGTCATCAAAGGAGCTGTGCAGGTTTTTTACCCGTGCTGATAATCTTTGCCATGTCTGGGTTCTTTGGTGTGTTCATAAATGATCTGGAGAGGGAAGGGAGCCTTGAGTTAGCATTTGTTGGCAGTACCAAATTATTCAGGGTATTAAAATGAAGGCAGACTGTTAGGAATTGCAAGAGGATCTAATGAAAGTGACTGGCAATTATAAAGCAAATCAAATTCTTGTAGATAAATTGTCTAGATTATGAGTCCAACTGCTTACGTCACTGTGTGAGGTGGTGCATATAGAGGGGAGGACAAGCCCCAGTTTGTGTGTGTGGTGATGGGCTCTGAGCAGACAGGTCCATGGAAAGAGCACCTCCATCCACAGAGACAATCAAAGGCCAATTAAATACCAAGACTTAATGGGAAATGAAGAGAGCATGAAACAAGAACCCCAGTGCTGCTGCCAGAGATGGGCGTCCCAGCTCACCTCTGTGCAGCTCTGGGTCTCTGTCTGCAAACAGCACAACCGAAGGTATTCTTACAGGGAATGACTGGGTTGGTTACAACTGTTAAGCCTCAAAAAGGTAGCATTTAAGAGGATGTAAGAAAGCTTTAGAAAGTTGTGAGTGTCTTGGGCAAGATGGCTAGGAATCAACAGCTCACAGTCTAGGCTGCAAGCCCTAGGCCATGCAACCACTGTTGAGAGGAGCCAGCATGACAAAGGCAAGAGTGATCACTTCTCTTTGTCCACTTCTAACTCACATGCAAATATATTGGCTGTCGAGGCTCGGTTGTTCAAGAGGACTCTTGACAGTGTTGCCTATCTGGGTTAAAATATAGCTGTATGGTCTAGCTTTGGGCTTGCCTGTGGCAGCAGGGCAGAGTTCCAGGGCTGCCCCAGTTCCATCCTGCCCGGAGAGTGAAAACAGGAGTGCTTTTTATTAACAGCCTGCTGAAATGTCTGCCCAGTGGCAAATAAAGGACCAGACACAAAAGTGAGCTGCTCAGACACCATTAGCCCCTGTCAGAGTGGTGCCAAAAGAAAAAAAAAGGGAAGAGGGAATGTGTTTTTCCCTGCCAATTGAGCAATCTCCAACTACCATTAAAATGTTTTAATAATGTAATTATTGCAATCTTTTTACCATAGAGCAGATGTAAGTGTGGTTTTCAAGGCAAAGCTTTAGTTTTTCTTTTCTCAAGTATGAATCTCACAATAACTCCAAGCCTTCTTAGTATGAAATGCTAAACAGCTGATTTTACTGTAGTGTTTTTACTCTTGAAGAAGAGGTATGCCATATACTTTGAGTTTTCCCATTTTTGAGGGAAGAGAGCCATAAAGATTTTGACACCTTCCTGTTTAAGCTAGTTAAGCAAAAGTGAGGGAGGTATAGTTCAGACGTCTGATCTGCAGGTTCATTTATTGTGATGGCTGCTGAGCTTGCACATGGTCCTGGAATGACAACCTTCCTATTTAGAGCAGGAATGTTATCTGGAGAGCTACATCTTCAGGACCCTCCTGCCCACGTGCATCATCCACGATGAGCAGAAACTGAACTCTGCAAGGGGCAGAGGATCAGCTGGGCTGTGCACACAGCCTGGCTCATGTGGCCGAGGGTGGATAGCAGCTTGGGCTGGCGATGTAGCAGCTGGACCGCCAGCAGCAGCCTCCCACCAAGGCTGCCGGCAACATGCTCGCTGTGAGCATGCCCTCGCTGCTGACTTTGGAGGCGGGCAGAAGCAGCTCTGTGCCTCGCTCCTGGCTGCTATAGCCCTTGCTGACTGCTCTCCTGCAAAGCATCCCCACGCCCGTGCTGCCACTCTCCTAGGGTGTTCGACAGATTCGCTTTTTGTTCTCTTCCCCCCCCCACCCCGGAATAAATCTTGTCGGCTTCAACCTAATTGCATCTTTTTCCGACAGACTGTCTCAGGAGCAATGCAAATGAGCTTTGAAATGTGGAGATCTGGTTTATATTTGTCAGTTAATTGCCTGAGTGGCACAGACATCTAGAGCTGGCACCTGCCTCCTTGTGTTAAGATCCATCTTTGATTTGAGACCCGATGCTGCATGTAGAAGCTGAGCTCCTGATAGAGGAGGATGTGTTCTTTGGACAGTATCCTGCTCCAGGTGAGAGTGATCTGAATTCCTCAGACTGGGTCTGTTTTACGCTGCAAACACTGATCACAGAGGCTGTGGCCCAATGCAAGGCAGCACGGATCTGTTCACTTCTAGGTGAGCTGACCCAGGCTTCACCCAGCAAAGCCCCAGCCCTCTCGCCCATCTGCCTGGCCCTGTTGTGGGACCATATGCATCTGCAGTGCACGTGCATGGACTCACTTCTCCCTGAGATTTGACTCTGGCGTGCTTATGGGCATAAACAGGGCAGGGGGAGAGGCAGCACCTTCCTTACTGTATCGTCTGACTGCACACAGATGCTGGAAAAACAGGACATTTTGTTCTTTTTTGACATCTTTATTTTTAAAAAATTGCCTCACACTTAAACATTAGGTTTTGAAATTCAGCCTAAATTTCTTTTGCACTTCATTTCATCCCCTTGTCCAAATTTCTTCATTCAAATCCATGTCAGTTTTACCCAAACTCCCAGCAGCACACAGATGAAGTTAGTCAAGTACAGAGCTAGCTCTCATACCAAATGTCTGATATCAACCCTCTTTTCTTTCCCACACACTTCTGTCCTTTTTTTGCACTCTGTTTCTTTCCAAGATGGCAATCAGCTAAACAACAACACATTTTCTGAGAAACCCAGCCTATTGGGCTGTGTAAGATCTGACTTCCCTTCAGATAAGCCTTACTGCTCCCGCTGCCTCTCTGCCAGGGACTGCTACAACTACATGTCAAATTAACTGAGTACCCTGCAAAATGCCCCACTACAAGCAATACATACTTGAAACTACACCATGGCCCCAGTTGTAGCTCAACATTTGCTAGCTCATCCCAATGCAGAACACAACAGAGACACATTGGAAAGGTTTGATGTCTCCTGCTGACACAAATGTCATGGTATCTCCATGCTGGTTGACAGGTGCATTAGAAATTCATAGACCAATTTATCTGTGCTACAGCAGGAATTTGGGGTGGATGACTTCAAGGCTGGAAGCATCTGCCAGCACAGGTCTGCAAAGCATAAGCTTCACTGGCACTCTGGGTAAATTATCCAAGCATTGATGAAAATGTGAGGATGTACCAATTCAAAGCAGCTCTGAGGCTTTGTCCCTGGTCGTTCATCATCTTTTCCATGGAAGCAACAGACATGGGTTGTTAGGACTGTGCAGAAAGATCAGGCAGTCAAATGCATGTACATGTGTGGGATCAAGAGCTTAAATCTCCATGAAACCCGGAGGAGGGATAAAACTGGCATCTTGGGTCTGTTGCTAGGGAGCTGGGACCACAAGGCAGGAACCATGGCAGTCTGTGTAAGGAGAAAGCACCAGAAGAGATGTGCTTTCACAAAGGATTCGCTTTCCTTTAAAATCTGTCAAAGACTATGAAATGCAAAGACAAGTATTATTTGGAGAAATTAAACCACAAATGCACATAGAGGAGGGAAAAGTGTATCCAGGGGAATATCACCACACTTGCCCTGTTCTCATATCCCTGATTGGCCACTTAAGTCCCTATTCTTGTTTTGCAGGTGGGGAAATGTAGCCAGATAGTGTTAAGGCTGGAAACCACCCCGCAGCTGGATATGAAGCTGTGTGGGTCAGCCAGTTGTTGGGAATGGTTTGCACTTTCACATGGAAGAAACAGAGCATTACCAGCTCCTGTGCTGCAGGCTGGTATCTGCCCTTCTCCCAGGAGCAGTACACTGATTTTGCTCTTGACAGGCAGCTCTGTCTATCCCTATTGAGACAAACTTATCCTAGCTGTATCTCCACCAGAATGAGCTGAATAACACCAGGGACTAATGTGGGTCTTGCAGATTTTCACACTGTTGCCTTTGGCAGCACTGCAGTATGCAAACACGGCTGAGGTTCAGTATTGGCAGTTCTTCATACTTTATTTCTTGTAGAAGATAAATGCATGTTGTGGGGGGCCTTTATTTTCCCTATATTCAAACTCATATTTTAATGTAGCATGTAATTAAAATGCTCCAATTAATCAGAATGTGGAATTTTTAAAATCAGCCTTCTGATTCTGCACTTCCACTGCTTACTAACAAACGAATACATGCTGCCCCAGGGTATTTACCACAGAATAACAACCAGATGGGTTATTTTGCTTCAAGCTGTTAACCTGAGCTGATTATTAAACCCTGGAAAAGGCTTATACACTTTAGCCCTTTATTGATGTCAGAAAGTTCTACAGAATATATTTCTCATACTCCCCCTGATCACTTTTCCAGAAGTACAAGGTTGATCAGCATCTCTTGATGCAGAAACAATTTATAAACATTTATTCATATATATTTAAAGTGTTTGCTAATCTGTGTTTTCTATTTTCAGTGCCTAAATAGAGACTTTTGGGGGCTCATTTCCATTAAGGCTGATCATTTGCAGTGCTCAATATTGAGTTGTGGCATCCCACTTTGCATCCTGTTTCTCTCCATGCTAAGAACTTAATTTGAGGCTGGAGATTATGCCCTGGGAATAGAGAGTGAAACTTCAGCATTGTGGAGCTGGAGATGGTGACATCTAAGGTTCTTTTTGGATCAGTTCCCAGGAAACTACCCACATAAATTTGTGTTGGTCTGCCTTGTCACATGAAACAACTACTCCCTTTGCAGTTCCTGCTACAGTGCTGTCTGTTGTGTTAGTTACCCCAAGCATATTAAAAAAAAAAATCCAAGTCTGCCTTTGACTCTAATAATCCTCATGTCAATTTTATTTGTTGTAACAGAGGAGCAGCTATAATAAACATAAAACAAAGAAATGAGGAAATCTTCATTACAGAGTGCTTTTTACTAGTATCTTGTACTAATAAACACGGTTGTCTTTTTGGAAAGATGCCTCCAATCTGTTGATTGATTTTATATTAGCAGTGCTGTGAATGTTGGTTTCTCTGCTTTTATAAGACAAGCAGCGGAAAGAAGGCTGCCTTGCAGGAGAGTTATGGAAAATCAGCTTGGCCTTTTCTGTAAATACAGTTTTATGCCCATCAGCTGGAAGATTATTTCTGAGCAATTGAGAGGGCTCATTGTCTCAGCCTTTCTTTTTGCCTCTGTCAGGCCAGATTCTGTTCCTGCTTGAATCAGTTGCGTTGTTCTTGCTGACTTCAGTAACACAAGAGCATGGCCAAAAGCGTTCAGCTGAGGAGTTGTGATGGGTCACTGATAACCTCATGGTCACTGTAGACAAAATGTGTCCATGAACACAGGCTTCCTGCAGCTGTGCCCAGGCAAGCTCCAGGAAAGGTCCACAGCCTGCTCCTGTCCTGGTGGGAGGGGAAAACCCAGCCAGCTGCAGGTGTATTCTCCGTACAATAACACTCGAACCCAAGGGTTTGCTCACCCGCACATGGAAAATCTGAATGGTTTCAATTTTACAGATCATTTTCTAAATCTAATCAGATTTCATTCTTGAAATTAGATAGTGAGGCAGCTCTGGAAACCACTGGGTGTGAGGAACAGGGCAGAGCTGCTTGCCGAGTGCTGCTGTGCACTGAGTGTCCTCTTCATCAGGCAGCTCCGAGACCCCCTTCCTCTGAGAAGGTGGAGACCTTGTTCAGTTACAGCACTGTTCAAAGTTTCCTCTTCCTCACAGCTCTTGGCCATCTTCCTTGGCCAGCTTTCAGAGTATTTTTATACCTTGTTGCTTTAGAGCATGTGTATGCCGGTGCTGTGGGATGTAAGCAGCAGCATCCCAGGAAAGGCAGTTGCCCCATGAGGAGAGAGACTGCTCAAGATGATGCTCTCAGGCTGCAGCAGCTCATATCAAGAAGGACCATGCACTTTTGCTGTCTCCTACAGCAATGAGGAAAAATGCTGGTTTTCCATAAGACCTAGCCCTAGATGTTAGGTCATCACTTTATCATGTTTATTGTAGTTCACAGCTGCAGAGAAAAACAAAGATACAGTGTCTCTTGAACTTCAGGCAGCAGCTGGTAAGGAAGAGATCCAGCAACTATGGTCACACGAACAAATAAAAGGACAAGTGTTTATTTGGGAGATCCTTGCTTCCCTGGCTGAGGACTGTCTTGATTTACACTGATCTGTGCCTTGAGCACAGAGGGCATGGGGAAGAGGAGCTTGTTCTGCAGCTGCAGCAGAGTTTATGCAGGCCTCTGTTTGGTGATGCCTCTAATTGGGCTGCTCAGAGGATGCCATCACAGCTTCTCTCAGAGACTCTTAGTGACCACTGAGACGGTGTTAGTGAGAACTGAGGCAGTGTTAGTGAGAACTGAGATTGTCCTGGTGAGCCCTGAGACTGCGTTAGTGAGCGTTCACTCTGTGGGCAGGGAGCCCAGATGGATGCTGAGTGCCCTTCTCTTGTATTCACCCATCAAAGCAGGAATAGAAGCATTATTTCCAGTCCCTGTAAGTTCTTCTGTTACTTGGATCTGAAAAATGTTATTTTTACCTGGAACTAGAGATTTAGCTTAGAGGATTGGCCAGATCTTTTTAGGCCATTACCCATTGCGTGCTACGTACATGGAACAGAAGACCAGGGACCGGACTCATGGTTATAACCCCCCTAAAACCTTTCTTCATTATCCTCAATTTTTGTTCAAAAAACCTAAAAACATGTAGGGAGCACAGATTTCTCTGCACAAGACACCTGACCTTAGTTTTTCCATCTGAAGCTTGTGTAAGGAGTCCTCTGGTGCCACTGCAGACCCACTGTTGCACCCCAGCCCTCAGCCACAAGGTTCCACAACCCCTAATGCCCAGTGGCAGACAAAAAAATCACAACCTTTCTACACTTCGATCATATTCAAATATTTATATAATTTATTTGTTCTACCATGAGAAATTTGCAGGAAGTTTACAAGGCCAGCCTTAAGTGTTTGCAACACTTTTTTCAAATTTATTTTACAAGCCTGAATGCAGCACTTAGGCCCAGAGAAGGACTGAAAATCCTGAGGATCCAATGGACCACCCATACCACAGCAGTGCCAGACTGCAAAGATGCCTCTTGTTGCGTGTACAATGCAAAGACCTTGGGAAGGACAACATCAGCCTGGAAGATCCCATGGATTAGGTTGGCTAGCTACAGTACAGCAGGAAGAAACGGGCAGCAAGGAGGGAAAGTAACACGCTGTCCTCGTGTGCTCACTGGCAACACCAGGGATAGGCCTACGTGTCCTGCTGCCCTTGTCATATCACTGCCCAGGAGAGCTCAGCACCCCAGATTTGTCATGATATCTGCTTCCCCATCAAAGCTCCCCGCTATTCTGCCCAGGCTTCCTGGGAAAACAAGTTGCAAAAAAGTTCTCCCTTGCCCCTCTCCAAGGGGGATTCAGTAGCAACAGCTGCAACCCATGGTGCAGCAATATGGGGATATTGGGTAGAGGGGCTTTGGAAACAGGATTTCCTCACTTTGCAGGAGCAAGGGAGACAGTGTGAAATTCAGGTGCCAGCATACAGCCCGCTGGCTGTTCTGGAGCTGATTCCATTGAACCCTGGCCTCTGCTGCCATTCCCCCCAGGCTGTGATGTTAATTGTGTGCTGACTCCTGGTTTTATAATACAAAAATTGCTCCACCTTAGGCCTTGCTTCTGCTAATCTCACAATTAATTTCAGCAGAGTTAACCCTGGTTTTAACTTCATTGCAGCCTGAAGGATTTCTGAGATAGGAAACACAGGGCGGTGGGTGAGGTTGTTAAAGGTATGTTTAAATACAATTTTTCATACCTGGGCAATCCCAGAAAGACATCAGCAGGTGATAACCTCGGGTGCCGAACATTCTGCTCCACTGATGAAAGCTCCCGGTACATCTGAGTGCCACACACACTCCTCTCCTCCCTTGACTACTGGTCTAAAGAGAAATAAGGGAAGGAATGAGCACAGTCATAACCTCAGCCATTTATTTCAGCTGTGGTTATTGACTATAGTGCCCTTATATTTCTATGCATTACACAGCAGGTGATGTTTCTGTTTTGGATAGTATCACTGAGGGAAGGGACAGGACATTTTGCAGAGATCTAGCAACAAGAGAAATTGCTGTGTATTATTTAACAAGGAATTCAATGTAGTGTATTTAAGCTCATACACTTAAACAGGTTTTTTTACTGTCAGTTACAAGCAGGACTGTAAAGTACGTCTCCCTTGGGATGGTTGTCTGTGCATCACTAATGATTACTGCTGTAAGGAGTGACCACATTAAATGTTCAAGTTAGAAAAAGATTTTACAAAGCTGGGCTATGAGGTATGAGGAGTTATTTCAGATAAACAACCCAAGTACATCTGTTTCCCTCTAAATGTTATCTTAAACTTTAGTGTTGGGTTTTCTGGCAGAGAAATCAAACTTCAGGCAGACTTTGAACACCCAGATATTATTTTCTTTTTGTTTGCTGATCATGACCTTTTCTTATGGCGCCCTCAAGGAGTTGGAAGAGCTGGATTTTCCTCTGTTATACTGAAGTAACTCTTTTGACTGCCACAAGGTGAACGCTGACTTCTCTGTTACCTTACCTGCTCACACGGAGACAGTGAGCTGCCCAAGTGGTCTGTCTGCCACTTCCAGTAACATGGTCATGAACACAGTGTTCCTGGCCTTGCAATTCCCCATCGTGCAAACAGCTGGAACAAATTGAAACCAAGCAGGAGACAGTATTGTTACCATATGTATTCCTTATCTTGATTTATTTTCATTGAGTAAGTTTTTTAAGAGTTTTAAAGAACTCAAGTGCTATCAAGGATTCTAGACACTTCCAGAAAAAACAAAGACTACAGGTAGGAAGTTATATTTTAAAACAACATGTTTCAAATGCTGTTTGTTTTCCCCACAGGCATTCAAACATGATATATTTTTTCCTGTATTTTTATCCCCACTCTGAAAGCCAGGATAAAGTGCTACAGGCAAAACTGAAAAGGGATAGAAAGTGTTCAAACGAAGTTATCTAAAAGCTTTTCTATTTTGCAGACTGCTTCTTTTAGGACTGAGAGACAATGAAGACTTGTGGGGAAAAAAATTGTTTAGTGATACACTGTCTGATGTGCCCTGTGTCCAAAAAATTACCATAACTTGAGTGCAAATGCAAATATATCAAGTGCAAATGCAAATTTAGAGATACTCAGTGGAGATGAGTTGAATACCTTTAAGATCTCTTACATAGGCCTAGATCTATGGGTCTGAGCAACAAAATATCCTTGAAGAAGAAGAGTATCAGGTTACATGAAAGACGCTTCTACCTAAGAGGGAGGTAGCACACAACTCCAGAGTCCATATCCAACTGGAAAATCTGTATGTCCTTCTGCTGAACAAACAACATGACTCTACTGACCTCGAAGACAAATACCAATTTTGAATTCATAGGGTTTGACTTTATTGACCCATTCAACAACTTCAGAGGCCTCAAGCCTGACCCACCCTAGTTTTAGTGAGAGCAGGACTAGCAGAAAACCTTCATGAGGAGGTAATTTGGGCACAAGCTTCCTCTGGTTGTGGCTTTCTGTGCCTTCAGCCGCTTGTTAATGAAGCCTCTTTTAACTCCCACTGCCAGTGTGCACCAACAGAGGCAACCCCTGGAGCTTGACATGGGGACAGTGATACATACAAACAGCTGTCTGCAGTGCCTAGGGAAGAGTTTAGACACTTCAAATCCTGTTTCCTTTGAGATAACCCTGAGCTTTGGAGCTGATGGAGGCAGGACCTCAGCTTTCCTCTGCCCTTCACCATTCATCACCTCTAGGCATTACAGAGCACTGGCTACCAAAGGATTTCACTGAGGGCTAATCCCTGTTCTACCTGAGATGAGCAGGCTATGGTTTAATGACAGGTGGCTGGAGGCTGTCCTATCATTCTAAGTCTAGGACTGAAATGACTTGAGACATTTACCATTGCTGAACAATATGTGCAGTGTTTTGGGGATCTGCAGCTTACAGGCCAAACAACTTTTGACCTGTTGGACATGGAGCAGATCCCACTGGCACTTTGCTCACCCTTAGGACTCGATGCTCTCAACAGGGAGGAGGCCTAATCCTGCTGCAGGTACATGCTAAGGATACTGCTGTACAAGCCTGCAGCATTAAGAATAGATGGGAAGTTCTATGAGGAGCAGCTGAGGTCACTTGGTCTCTTCAGCCTGGACGAGACTGAGGGGAGACCTCCTTGCAATTACAGCTTCCTCATGAGGGGAAGAGGAGGGGCAGGCACTGATCTCTCCTATCTGGTGACCAGTGACAGGACTTGAGAGGATGGCCTGAAGCTGTGTCAGGGGAGGTTTAGGTTGGTTATTAGGAAAAGGCTCTTCACCCCGAGGGTGTTTTGGGCACTGGAACAGCTCCCCAGGGAAGTGGTCACATCACCAGCCTGACAGAGTTCAATGATTGTTTGGACAATGCTCTCAGGCACATGGTGTGACTCTTGGGAATGTCCTGTGCAGGGCTGGGAGATGGACTCAATGACCCTTGAGGGTCCCTTCCAACTCAGCTTACCCTGTGATTCTATTCTGTGATTCTGTGATCATGTAAAGCCCCTTTGCTTCCTCAAACAGGATGCTTCAGCACTGCTTCCAGATCTTCCCATAGCACTTTTCAGGGAAATACTTTTGGTCCAATGAGTAAGGCAGTGGTTTGGATGGGAATATTCACTCTGCCTGGCTGAAGGCAGTGCTGCTTGCTCAAACCTCTCTGCAGGTTTGATGGGGGAACTCACCCCTGTGCCAGACCCTCCAAGTGAAGGCAGCAGCACTTCCAGAGGTTTTCTGTCTATAGCTCATAAGTAAGGTGATTTACCATCCCATTTTTAGGCTGTTCTGAACAGGTACATAGATCAAAGCAGGACACCACCCGTTTTCATTGTCTTCCTGCAAATCTGATCTCAGTGGCAAACTACCACTGGCTTCAACATAAATATCATTGGGTCCACTATAAATACAAGTGATGCCAGTTTTAGAAACAGTCTGAAATGCTTCCTTCCATCCTCTGCCAACCTTTGTCTCCTATTTTTAAGCTCTTTTTCCATTCCAGTCACTGTTTTATCTTCCCTTTAATGTCTTTGTAAAAAAGCCATTAATCTCCTGTATGGAAAACTGTCAAATGCTTCTGGAAAATCAAAATATTCTGCTACTCACTAAATTGCCCTTATCTGTCATGGCAGTGGTATCTTCAAAGGATTCCTGAAGAGTAGTTAAGCATGACACGATCCTCCTGTGCCTCACTCAGTCTGTGCTGGCTTCCTCTAATCCAGCTGGGGTTTGGTCACCCTTCTCTTACTATATCCATTGAAATGGCTCCCAAGCATTTTCTCCAGAACAAATGTCCAACTCACTAGCCATATTGCTTCCCAGATTGTCTTTTTATTCTATTTTATTTTATTTTCTTAAACAAGAGTCATGTTTGCCAATTTCCAGCTCCCACACAGCATTTCCCTTCCTTGGACCTTTTACAAATGTGACTGCTTGCTTCCCTGATTCCTGTGCACACTCCCTCAGACACCAACGGGTCTGTGATGTGGGATCATAGTGGGTTTCTGCCACTTGGTAAGTCCTGCATGCACTTCTGGACAGAGTTTTCTCTATTACAGCTGTAAATCTGATCTCAGACCAGAGCAGGCTCTTTTCTCCAACAGAGTTTAAAGTTTGCATTTTCCTGAATAGGAACATCCATTACCTATTCTGTTAATAATTTTGTGCAACAGCTAATGATTGTTTTAAAAAGAGAATATGTCTTTGGAATCTAAAGCCAACTTAAACCAGCTGCCTTGAACATAGTTTTGATACTTCTGCTTCTAACCAGAGGATTGTCTCAGGGATGGAATTGTTGTTCCATCCCCAGGTAATGGGCTGCAGCAGGGAGGTGGAGACAATAGGCAATTCTGCATCAGCCAGAGACATTTCTTTAGATGGCTTTGTCTTGCTGCAAGAGTCTTTGCAGGTTCCTGGGTGCCCCAGGTCAGACTTAACACAGTCAGTGTTTAAATACTGTGTTGGAAAGTCCATTTGGGCATACTGAGAGAGGAAAGGCATCAGCAGAGAACACTGAATCTGTCTGTGCTCCTTAAAAGTGGGGTTTTTTCTAGATTATTAGCTCCAGGCTCCAAATACTGCTCAGCACTGACTAGACTCAGGTGTGATCTTCTCCTCCCACACACACATATTGCTAACATCTGTTAATATTCTTCTGGTTCAGTTTTTCAGCCCAGGAAGTGCTAACCTTGTCACAAGTATTTAATTTCAAGTGCAGCAAGACTGTTGATGGTAAAGCACTTACTGAGACTGCTTGGATGAATACATAAGTTAATAGCTTTCTGTTGGACTCATGTATATGCATGATGCTAATGACAGCTTTTACATGAATTCCTGTAGGGAAACAGTGCACACTCTATATTAATATCCTGTCTCCATTTGACTCTGCAATTTCACATATTAATTGATTAACAGCAGCCAGAAGGAATGAACAACAAGAATGCCAGGCCAATTTTCTAAGGCCTGGCCAGCACATGAAGGGCTTAATGGATCTCTGTCTGCAATGGACCCATCCTTGACCCTACTGAAAGCAGTGTTGTGCTTATTTCAACTGCAATTAATAGAGATTCAATAGTTATACCTCAGGAGAGAGGATCCAAAGAATGTGAATATCACGACATCTGTGCTTCATAACTAAAAATACTGATTTCTACACCCAGAATTCTTTGGCCACAGCTCATTCAGAAAGTACCAAATGATAGTCATAAATGAAAAAACAAACAAACAAACAAAAAAAACCCAAACAAACAACAACAAAAAAAACCCAACAAAAAGTTGAGCTAAAAGCAAGAAAGGAACTTCCTTCTTTTTAAGACTAGCATGTATTCTCCCCATCCTCTTAGCACACTGCTTTTGAACTCAAAAATCACTTCTTGGCACTTAGATCTATAAGCAGTTTAAACAATTTTAGTTTATACACATGTAGATGTGTACATGTATGCATTTCTGCAGAAGTTCCCATGTAGGGTCATTTTTACAGCGGTGAGAAATCTGTCCTTGTCAGTGCTCCTTTCTCTAAGACGATTTGGGCAGTGCAACTTTGCTGGTTAAAATGAGTCATCTGGACTCTGCAGGTCCCAGGCTGGCCTGGACTAGACATCTCAGGGAGCAAGAAGACCACAAAGATCACTGGTGTCCTGACACTCCCTCATTGCCTATTTTCCTCATGCTGCATCCTGCTGGAACTCCCAGATCTCCTCAGTAGTCCCTAAGGGTTGTCTTATGTAGAAGGAGTCTCCTTCTGGCTTGTTAGGATAAATTATAAGCACTTTCTCCACCGAAATGTAAAGGCAAAGTCTTGCATGTCAGTGAATGAGGTGCAGAGCTTCCATGGGGCTGCAGGCCACTCACCCTGGCATTGGTGAGGGCACTTTCCTCCACTTGAGGAAGTCAGAGAATCTTTCCTCTCCACTGGCAGCACGAGGGCCATCAACAGTAGGAAAAGGAGTGTCTTCTCCTGCCTTTGTTCAGTGTGCCTTTAGTGACCTTTTGCTAGGAAACCAAAATAAAGATGTTGAAAGGCTTTCAACTGAGTCAACCTCTCACTTCCCTGCAGTTATAACTACCTCACAACTGAGATGTTTCTACCAGCACTGCACAAACAATGATTGTTTTCTAGAAGAAAGGTTGTGTATATATAAGGATCGTGTTATAAATCATTTCTTCATTACATGTCTAATAAGCATGAGGAAATATCAGGCAGAAAAGTTCTAAGAACTTTAAAGTGGTCTGTAGACTATTACCAGGTTATTCAGGGCTTGGGACTGGGGTTTTCAATGAGATGTACACTTTGTTTCATGTCTTCATTCCCAGACAAAAGTCATATCAGAAGATTTAAATGTTTCTGAGGTTGGTGTGTTGCTAACAAACACATAAGCCAACTCTTTCTTAAATACATAAACCCATCTAAGTGATCTAGACATTTCTCCAGCTTTTTCAGTTGTTCAATTTACTTCTTGCTCACAAAATTTTTATTTAGTGTCAGGTAGGTTTCATTTGACATAGCTTTTTTCACACATGGTTTTCAGCAAATTGCAAGTTGAGGTTAAACACGGGGCTATAAGTGGGCAGGGAGTAAGGCTGTTCTGCTACACATTTCCTCTTTGACCTGGTTAAATCAGGTTGAAACAGCCTGTCTATGCTTGCAATGTCATGTGTACTGAGACAGGATGAGGATTTAACATGCAGTAGCATTCCTGAAGAACGTCACAGTGACTGTCCTGGTGGCAGAGGAAAAGCCTGTGTGTGGCACAAGCTACAGACATGGCTGGAAGACCTCTGGTTGCTGAAAAACAAGGACACACGTGAAGTAAATCAGGAACACATCTAAGTTCCTCTGCTTCTTCAGTCCCCTTGGCCAATAAATATGAGCCCTTAGCCCTTTTTCTCCCATTCTCTTTGTGCCTTGTCCATACATGCTGCAAATTCTTCTGGGGCAGAGACTGGCCTTGCAAGGCAGCTTGGAACTCTAGAGACGCGTTGGTCCCTAGGGCCAGAGGAACAGTGCCCAGCTTCAAGCTACTGCTTTGTTTTGATACTTTAATCTTTTGAGGAAATGCTACATGTTATGTACTGCTAGCTGCTCTATGATCTCAGTGACAGGGCAGAAGTGCTCATCACAGGTACAGCAGTGCATGGGACTTCCAGACTGTGCCCAACTCCGGTGCAGGTCACACTCTGATTTTACCAAGCCAATCCCTTCATGCACATCTCCAGATTCTGAAAGGCCCAGCTAAAAGTTTTTTGCCATCAGTCAGTTTTCTGACACTAGTTCTCTTGATTCTCCTTCCCTGATGAGCTGGCACGGCTGTGCTCAAACCCTCTCTGCTTTTGCAGTGGCTGAGAGCTAAGTAGCTGCAAACTAGTCCAAAAGCATGGGATGAGTTATCACCTCAGTAGCTGCCTAGTGATTTTCAGGCTTTTTAGGTTACACATGGAGTATACATGCGCAATTTCCCTGGGCACCAAGGCAGGGGATGTGAGCCCTGCCTGCACTGGGGTTTTACAGGGACGGGAAAGGCTGTGCCTAGGTCCCATCAGGGTTAGCTCACTTCACACCATCTCTGAATCCTCCAGTTTGTTTAAGCAAAGCAAAGGAGGAAACGCAGGCTCTTTTTGCCAAAGTCACCAAAGCAGAGGGAAACAAGGAAAGGAAACCCAAAATGCTGATTTAAAAGCCTGTTTCCAGGCTCAGGCGTAAGGTGATATCAAGTGACAGGGAACACACACACACACAGATCTCACCACTTCCTCTATCTTGGAAGATGACAGGAAGGATGAGGCCATTTTGCTTTGAGGATGAGCTAAGTTAAGCCCTTAAAATGAAACAAAGACAATTTGTAGATCCCTGATAAAAACCCTGCGTGTGGCATAGAAAGTTTCCACTGCCGTCCAATGGCTTTGTTATAATCTTACCGCCTGCTGCTGACTTATCCAAGCAGCTGCCTCCTACCTACTTATCTCTGTAGAGGAGTGGGGAAAATCACAGTATATAAAAAAGAGCTGCAGACCACACATGCACACATTCAGGAAGTCCCATGCACACAGGACTCTGAATTTTGGGGAGCAGTAACTCTTCCATTACAAAATGCAGGATTTACCTTCATCTTGTTCTTGTTCCTGCTGCCATCAGTTATAGTACAAATGGGTGTTTCCTCTCCATCAAGATTTTACCCAGGCAAAAGAACAACTCTTACAGCTTCTCATGGCACAGTTCTCAGTCTTATAGCTCCCTGGGAGCAATTTTCTCCTTATTAAACTTTTCCCAGTGGAAGCATGTTTGAAATGAAATGGAGCACACCTGAATGTCAAAGACACAACTCGGGCTCCTTCATGAGTAGAAGAAAATTAAATAATTGTCTCCACCTGGAAAACTTCAAGTCAGGAAAATGGTGAAGTAGGGTAGCAGCTCCTAGCCATGCTGCTGTGCTGAAACACGGATGCTTGGGATGAAAGTTGCATCCGGAGAGTCATCTGCTTTGGCCTTGCTTGAAGTACATGCTGATCTCTTACATGCAGAACTTGTCCAAGAATAAGGCATGCACAGAGTGCATGAAAGGCAGGAAGGCTATTTTATATCACCGATGCATAGGTTGCCCAGGGAGGTAGCAGAGTCTCCATACTTGGAAATATTCAAAAGCCTTTTGGACATGGTCCTGGGCAACCTGTTGTAGAACAGAGCCCTACATGGACAGAGGCATTGGACAGTATGACTTGCTAAGGTCTCTTCCAAACTTAACCCTTCTGTCATCGATTCTGTGACACCACTGGCATTGTGGCAGCCCTTGCAAAATTTCCTCAGTGGCAGAATGGCTTCATCTGTACTCCAGCAAATCTCCAATGCTTCAATGGCTTGTGGATTTTTTGATACCATGTATAGTCCCCTCGAGCTGCCATTGCAGCTGTAGATCCTAGGGGAGTGCTGAAGGCAGTTATGGTAAGCTGCAGCCCAGAGCAAGCTGGGTCACGTGCCAACAGCAGTGATAATGTGCCAGCAGAGCTCTCTGTTAGCTGCCATCCTGAGCCCACTCCAACTCCACGGCACTCTTAGCAACTTGTAATTGCTTGGCTTGATAAGAAAAGTTTTCCTTTTAACGAGCTGAAATATTCTCCAGCTGATGATTTTTCTCCAGCTTTTCTTGGTCCCTCATCTCCTGATGTTAAGAATTCACATTCCCTGTCCTCTTTGAGGAACTATGCTGTCTTTCTGCCATACATTATCTATCAAGCCCCAGTCCTGTTTCTCTGCCTTCTTATTTCTGGGGTCCCTCTGGCATGGAAGGATTTGAATCCAGTGCTTTGACAAACAGAGGAAAATAGTTCTCATATTTGAGACCTCACATTTTAAAGCCACAAATCAGTTTCCAAACTCAGCTGTGAGTCTATAAGCCCAGTGTGATTTACCTTAGACCCTCAGGACTTACATGCACTAGGCAGAGGTCAGAGAGGGAGCCCATAGGACTCTCTCATGGAAAGGAAGATTTTCAAGAATGCAGATATGGTCCAGCAAGGTCCAGAGCTAGTCTTGATCCTGAGGGTCCAGTCCCCCAAAAGCCTACACAGGGTGTATCCATGGAAGCAGAAGTTAGCCCAGAGCATTGGTTTTGCTGGGACAGCTGTACATAGCTCAGAGATTTTCAGTTCATTATTACCTCTAACCTCCAAACTGAATTTTGCCCAGGCCAAATAAAAATCACTGCTCAGAATCTGAGAGTCACAATATTCGTTCCTGAGAAAGGCACTTCGCTGTCCTCCCTTTTTTAGCCCTTTCCTCTGAATCATCACAATCAAGTTGTCAATAAGGAGAACACTGGACCTTTTTGGTCCTTTTTCACATAGGTCAGTTGTTTGCACCAGCACAATTTGCTTCATGAGAGACACAGATCTCCACAAAGTGCTGGTTAAGCTTCAGTATTTATTGTGTATCCTCTGGTGTTTAAACTGACAGAAATCCCATGCTTTTATTTTGTTTTTGTTAATTTGGGATCTGCTCCAGGGTCAATTTAATCCAAAAGCAAGAGTCATCCTAAACAGTGAAAACACTGGACCAAAGCCATAGCAGTTTCTTAGCATGCAATATGTTTATTTGAAATACAAATTGTAAAGTACAACAAGGCTTCTACTAATTTTTAATGTGAAGGGGTGAAAAACAAACCTCAGTGGAGTCAGAGCCTCACTCAGTCATCTGGAGGCACAGATGCCAGTTCTTGATTTTTTTTCTGAAAGAGCTGTGGTGTTTCTACTGTTCTGAGAAATTGGCTGTACAGCCCCATGAGTGCTTAAGGATCTCAGCTTTCTCACTCCTGTGCATTGGGAAGGAAAAGATTGCAAATATGAAACCTGAAGGTTCAAATAGAAGAGGGCAAATAAACTGGACCTGAAATCTTATTATCTTAAAATCTCCTGATTATTGGCCCTGGCCCACTTGCAATAAACAACACTGCAAAGGCTTATTCAAAATCTGAACTGAAACTAATCCACTGAAGATATCTGCCATCTTGGGAAATGCAGCAGGAAAACCTGACCTCCCTCAGCCAGAAAAGCAAGAGTGAACCTGACGAGGAAGCCCTTTCTGGCTTCATTTCTGCATTCAGACTTAAGGGAGGAATACAGATGATTTTTGAGCTGTCTGAAAATGACGATGCTCTTTGAAAACTTTTGCTAAGGTTGCATTGAATTAAGATGTTTTTGAGAAACTTCCATGCCTATAAAATGAGATTTTGGGTTTTTTTTAAAGCAGGAGTTTTCAAACAGATCACCACAATTTAATAGGTTTAAGAGTAAGAGATTTGAAACCTCTCTGAAAATCTGCAAAATATGCTGGAATGGATCTTCCCAGCAGGTGTTTTAACCATGCTGGACAATTTTGTGAAATGAAGATAAGTCCTGGCTGTACAAGAGGCAGTTTCCAAAAATAATCATTTTTCACTGTTAGTAGGACTATTTCATAAAGTCAGCCTCGCTCTGTTTAAAGGCTCTCATGCTAACACCTTTTTTCTTAACCAAACCCAGCATTTTCCTGACCACCACCTTTCTAGTGAAGCTCTGCAAAAGGGTTGCGAAGAAACGCAAATCCTTCTGAAGCCCGCCTGGTTTCAGATTTCGTTATGAGCCTGAAACTCGACCCACGTTCGTCCAAAAGTTCAGTAAGGGTTCGTGAACTTTTCTAGCCCAACTGGATTGATTTATGATTTTGTGTCACAGCTACACAAATCATGTGGCTGCGGCATAAGGCACAGCTCTGCGAGCCTGAGCGCCAAGCCAAGCAAATCACAACCATGGCCTCTCCCCTTCCACCCTCTCCTGTTCCCAAAAAGGGTGGATGCTGACTGTACATCCCCAGTGGCTTTCTGGGCCATCATCAAGTAAAAGAACCAATCTTTAGAAAGCTTTAAAGCATCTCGTTGTGCTGACCTGTCAGGAAAGTGGTCCAATCTCACAGGGCCTCGGCCAAAATTACAAAAAAAAAAGAATAAAGCAAGAAAACAGATGCTCAGAGTTAAGTATCTTAATTTTTATTTTGTTGACCAAATAGCTGGGCTGATGTCCACACACGGCTGAGCATACAACAGCTCCTGGTTTTAATCAGAGCCGTTGTTTAGATGACCAAGTACAAAGAGGAAAAACCTCATACTGGTGCTCCTTGGAAAAGTCTGTCCTGCTGCAAGCAGTGCTGCTGGCTGCCTTCCCGTGGAGGAGACTTCCTCAGGCTGTAGGCAGCCAGCAACCCTCGGTGACACATGGGGACCCAGAGTAAAAGGAAGGGTTGGGAAGTTAAAAAAGTGCAAGGGTGGTACCTTCCCCACCTGCCCCCTTCCTGCCTTCCAGCCCTGGTACCAAAGAATCTGTTCCAGCCAAGACATGCCAAAGACTGTCTGCATGTTCCCAGATGATGTGGAGTGGTTCTCCAGCCCTTATGACACTCTGCAACATGCTCAACATGTCTCAAGAGTACCTCCTCTGTATCTGATGGCACTGTGGTGACTGAATGCCATCACTCCCATGCTCTGTCCTTTTGCACATGGATTTGGATTTTCTGATGTGGAAGTCGGGCATGGAAACCTTGTTCCATTCCAGCTGCTTGGGATTGGGTAATCACACATGCTGTTAGGATGTGGTGGCAGTCCATCATCCTGTCAGCGAGCAGAGCTGGAGGAGGCGGTGGCACAAGGCCACAGCCCCAGCTGTGCCCAGGCTCAGCCACTCTGCTGCTGATTGCACAGCTTTGAATCTAGAAGCAGCACTGCAGTAATGTAAATACAAACAGGCCTGGCTTTCTCTTAGGGGGTAGCCTGTGCCTCTCTCCCAGAGCATCTACTGCTGTCCTTGCAGGCCAGATGCAGTTGCAAGTGCCTGGTGGGTACAAGGTGCCCTCCTGAGTGTCTGCTTTGTCCTTGTCAGGAGCCTGTCACCTTCACCCACTGGAGCAGAGGCAGGTGCTAGCCAAGGGGTGGTGGGGAGGCTGGACCAAGGTGCTGAGCTGGAGGAGTCAGTTTCCCATGTTGGGAGTCGAGAGCAGAAAGCTCAGTGAAGGCTGGTGCTGCAACAACAGAGGTTTCAAGGATAATGAAGGTCACAGCACACAGTGAAAAACAGCAGTAAAAATGCTATCAGCTTCAGGGTCTCTCAGATTCAGCCTGGGCATAAACAAATGAGAAGGAGCAGAACTTTCATGCTTCTCCAGAAATGTGCAAACTTGCATGTAAAGAGTCTGCTGGTCTCTGCAGCACCTTGGCACTCCCAAAAAGAACCACAGTGGACTTCTGCAGCATCTACCAAGACACTGCTTCCTGGTCACACGTAAGGACAGAGCATCTCCTTCTTGCTCACTGGTGTCTCTGAGCAGGAAAGGAGCTCTCTGTGTCAGCTCAACAATTGAGCAGAGGGCTTCAGCCCCCTGGCTCCTGGGCCAGGACTTTCCCTTCCACTGAGAGCTCTGAATCCTCTCTCCCCAATCAGATTAATGAGTAGAAAGGAATTTTTAAAGTATGTTCCTAGGTCACTTCTGGCTTATCCTCTGGGTTTCCTCTCCTCTGATGGTACCACAATGCGGCATCTGCCACGCTGCCAAATGTGGAGGAGAGTAGGCTCCAGCGTGCACAAACAGAGCGTGGTGTCTTTGGCAGCTGGTGGAGCAACTATCTCAGGTTTCCTTTCATTTTAATGGTTCACATACCTCTCTCCACGTCTGTGTCTGATTTTCAGGGCACGACCTTGATTTTACATCAAACATTCCCTATGTCTCTCCTCATCCCGCTGCTGTCTGTCTAGATTACCAACGTTAGAGCTGCTCTTTCTATTAAAATGCTCTGATTTTATTATTTCTCTAACCTAAAGCCCATCTAAAATGCAAATTCTTGTTCATCCTTTCCTCAAGGGCTCCTGCACTTTGATTCCTCCTGTCCTCTGCTGACAGAAAGCTATGAACAGAGGTGCATCTGCAGGAGCTGAAGCTGGAGGCAGCCATCATCCTCTGTATCCTCACCCATAGCATAGATAGCTGTAGTGATCCTACTCTAGTTCATAAATCAGCTCATAAACACCCCACATCTGGACTAGTTCCTATGTCACTGGCAGCTGTTGCAAAACTAATACTGCTGTCAAGTAGTCCTGGCAGCTCAGGTACATCCCTGTTCCTCGGCACCTGGGTGCTGCTTATGAACAGGACTGAGGAATTGCCTGGCCAATGTTTTTTTGTAATTGAACATTTGGTACTTGGTAAAGATGAGGTTCAGATAATTAAACAGAGATAGTAAATGTGGATAATTTTGTTTCTGATGTAGTTTTCAACCTGATCCCCACTTTAGAGGGCTAGGTCTTTTCATACTACACCTAGCACCCCAACATCCTTCAGGAGCCAGTAGGGATGTGTTATTTTTCCCCTTTTCAGCTTGGAGAATGACTGGGGATTACCCACAGTAATACTGGAAAGCAACGCTGCTTGAGGGCTCCGTCTCACCCCTAAACCAAGGTCACCTTCCCTCTCATTAGTTCTCATTTGGGGCATTACCAACTTAGCCTATCTCTGCTTCTGTGTGGCTGTTACCAAGCTCTGTAACAGCAGGAGGAGTTGTGCCCAGCTGCCCACTGCAACCACACACCCTTCTCCTGTGCAGTGCCCTGGGCCCCCTTTTGCCTCTCCACAGCAGAGGTGCACACTTGTGAGTTGTGAAATGCCCCGAGACCCTCTCAGGTGAAAAGCCCTGGGTGCTGTGTCTGTGGGAAAATTTCCCCTGGTTAGTTTACCCAGTGAGTAATCCAGCATGGAGGCTGTACGTAATGAATAGAAGTCACGTTTCATCCCTTGCACATGATCAACACTCAGAGTAAGTTTGGACTGTCCTTGCATTGTAATGACAGCTGATCCAAGGATCCAAGATTTAGAGAAAAATTGTACTTATAATCAAGTATCAGGGCTATTCCCCCAATAGTACTGGGCTCCAAGACAGGGTCCTGAACTCACAGTCTGCAGGGACTCCAAACCTATTTTTGAGCTTTCCTGAAAGATGTGAGATATACTACAATGGATAAAACCTTCCCAGGTGATAGACAGCGTGGCTAAAGAGAAGTCAAGCTGAAAAATCTTGTGAGAGGCCATGTTTGCAAAACAGCAGCCTGCAAAGACAAAACATTAAAATGTTAGGAGTAGAAATGTCCCTCCGTTCCCATTACCTAGCTATACGCGAAGGAGCGCAGGTAGCTGCAGAAGTGGGGGTGACAGCCTGTGACATGACTGCCTGTGTGAGCCCTGCTCAAAGAAGGCTCTGCCACCAAAACCCCACCATGAGCTCCCTGTGCTCTAGCCCACCGGGTGACCTCAGTGAAGTTCAGCCTGGTGCAGGCAAGAAGTTCTGGGAAGATTCCCCACCCTGCCCCTCAGGGCTCTTGCCTGCTGTCACAGGCCCTTACTAATTGGATACATCTGACCTACCGGTGTCTTTGAAAGTCCTCCAAGGATCTGTTTCAAGAAACACATTTGGTTTCACACTGAATTTACGGAGTGAAAGTTTTACCAGCTGGAGCAGTCTGAACCAAAGCTGGTCTTTCCACAAAGAACAAATCACATATTGGATACAGATCCCTCCTGGTTTCAGCTTTCCTCTCCGCCTACTCCACTCACTCACAGGGAGAAGAGACTGGAAATTGTGAAGGTCTAAAATCCACTCTCTGGGGGCAGAGTTTATTAAAAGATCAACAAGTATTGATCTTTTTCTTGCCCTGAAGTCCTGGCTTTGCATTGGACAGCTTTTCCAGAAATTTCAAGCCAAAAGTAAATCACTATTAAATGAAATGTTCCAAATATGAATGGCCATGTAAATGGCAACAAAAGAAGAACAAAACAAGTGCTAATCCTGTCCATTCAATACTTTTCTAAAGCCCCCCTGATGGCAGAAGGCTTCTTTCAGGGAAGATATGCTTCTCCACAGACTCTGAGGAGGTGAAGCAGCACTGAGTCCCAGTTACTGGGCAGGAGAGCTGGGGCATGGGCTGGTGAATGACTTGCATGAGGAGACTTAGTAACAGAGCCAGCAACAAAATCCATGTCTCCTGAACCTGAGGATAATCCCTTATCTCTCTAATCAGGCTGCATCCCCTCTCTGTAGGCAGCATTGCTGTGTGGGGATGGATATTTTATATTTCAATTAACTTGTTCTTAGTAAAAGTGAAAATAGCAGCATCTCTTGTGCCTTAGCCCTCATCTAGGTGAGATGAATGACCCAGAAAAGAAAACTCTTTCATTTGTGTGGCTGAGCAACATCCTGAATAATTTATGTTTTGCAAATTATGTATCTGAATGATGTATCTAAAAGACCATGTTGATTACACATATTCAAAAGTCATGAAGCATTAAGCCAATTGTCATGCAGATACATAAATTCAACAATTCCCATAAAGATATCCATTAAGAAATGAAAAATTAGTTGTTACAACAATATTAGCTCATTTCAAGATGGAGCTGTGAAACAGCTAATGACAATGCAGAATAGTTTGATTAATACTTTTGTTCTGCACTTGAAAAGAAATAGATGATATATTAAGATGACATAAGGATAATAAAGTGCTCTCCAGTGCATCACTGAGAAGAATGACAGACAACAGCTGTTTGAGATGAACAATTTTAAATTGCAAAGTGCAGATAACTTATACCCCGAAGTCCTTAAAGAGCTATCTGGGAGATGTTAAGTTTGTTGGCATCCATTTTTAATAACTCCAGGGGTGCCAGCAAATTTCCAGTGGGCTGGAAAAGGTCTAAGTGAAGGTCCAAGGTTTTGAAAAAGACAAGGTGGAAATATCTGACATGAAGCCCAGACCAAACAACAGAGAAGATGACACGGGATTCAAGTACAACAAAAGCAGAGAGAGAGCATCAGTGCCAGTTAACAGTGTTTAATGGAAAACAGGTCTCATTTAATTTTCTGTTGGTTTTATAAAAAGTGACTCATACTTGTAGCTGTCTGGAGGCAATCCCTGGGTGAGGCATCACTAGGCCCCACACAGCACTTTTGGGGGAGATGGGCTAAATGCCCTGTATATGGCAACAGCTCCAGACAACAAACAGTTGAGGGGCTGGATGGCTGACAGGCACTAATGGAGGTGCCACACACAGGAACACTTCTGGTGGAGCTTGCTGGGGACCTCTTCTAGACCTGACACTTTGCAGCACCTTCCTCCAGTGATCTGGAAAGAACAACTATTGCTACTGACAGAATTTGCAGATGGCTGTGGGACAGGCAGGGAACTGAGGGGGGTTTGATGATCACAGACAATGAAGACAATTAAGAAGTTAAAGTCATTCAGACAAATGCTCTTCAATAAAATTAAAAAAACATGTTGTGGAAGAAGAAAGGAAGACAGCTGTGCCTACTGTGTATGGACCTGTAGCCTGAATTCTCATAGCCTGAATTTTGCCTTCCTCATGGAAAAACAGGACAGTGTGAACCTGTGAGGCAATGATACCAGAAAAGGGCTAATGGGCCCTTGGTGAGAGCGCTGAAGGGGCAGATGTGGTTGTGTCAGGACAACCAAAAAGCTGATAAATGCCTGAAGCAAACTGCTGGAGGAAAACGGCACTCTCCACGCTGGAAAGTGACTCCCTGAAAGCTT
This sequence comes from Promerops cafer, assembly GCA_013398275.1. Lineage (NCBI taxonomy): Eukaryota > Metazoa > Chordata > Aves > Passeriformes > Nectariniidae > Promerops > Promerops cafer. The sequence continues at coordinate 1,013,950 of VZSE01008641.1, forward strand.
CATCAGTGCTGAGGTAAAAAGGAAGGAGCCTTTCTTCTTCTGGCAGCATTTTTCAAGGAGGAGTTGCAAGTGGTAAAGTCACTCAATGCCACTGCAGCCTGCAAGGTGTGTACCACAGCCACAGCCCCTGGCACTGCCTCGCTTCCATGGCATCCCTCCAAAAACCCATGTGTGAGTTTTGCCTGGATTCTCTACCCTCAGTTGCAAAAACAGCTGCTGTGGTCATTTATAACATCCAGGACCATTCTTGTGTCTTGAAGGGAAATGAACAAGGGGAGCCAGAAGGGGCAGTCGCTCTTCTTAACAGAAATTTGGGTTCAGGGTCAAATATTCTTATTTTCTGCTGTAACCATCCTATGGCACAGCTGGAGGCTGCTCCTGGGCACAAGTTTTGACCAACTTGTAAGAAAGGGATGGAGAAGGAACACATGAGGTCACACCACTGGCATTGGGGAAAATTGGTCACTACAATTAAACAAACCTCATCCAAATTTTGTCCAGTTCTACCTAACTGGATTCTGCTTGTATTTTTTTCACCCATCAAGTCAATCAAAACAAGAAATAGGTGCATTGCATTAATACCACATGAATTGCAGGTGGGGAAGTAGAGAGCACAGCAGCCCCTCTACTGCCAAATGCACCAGTGGGATCCCACATGGCTCCTGGGATGCAGCAGGCAGTGCCATAGGGACAAACAGACCGTGCCTCACCTTGCACCCACTGACACAGAGCACTTTGCAGTGTGCTTTGCACCACAAACTGCAGCCTGGTGGCCTGGTTGCTCCCTGAGGTGGGATCATTTTCTTTCTTGCATTCCCTTGCAAAGACCACGTTGCTGACCCACTGGGGCTATTTTTGTGTTCTGTGTGGTGTGCAGTTAAGCTCCTTCATCCCAGTAGCCCCTGCACCAAGAGATGTTGCTGGTAGCCATGGGCTGCATCATCCATGGGCTGAAGTTAACATTTGTTTTCATTTAAAAGGAAACAAAAAAGCCACTGGCTTGGGAAGCTGGAGTGGTGAGGACACCAAGTCCAACCTGCCAGATGGCAGCTCTGCACGGCAGTGAGGACACTCGCTTGCCAGGGCCCCAAGCCAGGTTTCACCAGGGTTTGCACTCCATGTGCTCACAGCCAAGCTGTTCATCATCCCAGTCTAATGGCACGCACAGAAATCATGCAGTTCTGGCTAAGCTCGGAGCACTGGCATCTGGAGGAGCTTGGATGGAGGCATCCCTGCCTGGTCCAAGTCCTGCTTGCAGATGATGAAGTATCCTGGAGGAAACTAGGCAGAATTCACAGCATCAGGCAGTAGGTGATTAACAGGCCATTACCAAAAAGTTGTGATGTCATAGACTCAAGCTGGAAGGGCAGGAGGGATCTTGCCTGGTGCAGGTCAAATAGACTGATTTTGGGAAATAAACATTCACGCGTGGTTACTTTTGAATATCCCCCTCTGCAGTGTTGGCAACATAGGTGTACCACCACACAGGGGGTCTAGAGGAATAAAAGAGCCACGGCCAAAAGGCTCCTGGTCCATAAGGGAGAAAAGGCTGAGATAAAACAGACTGCTCAGTTTTGCCTGAGCTAAATGCCCTGTAAATCACTAGCCCATTCCTCGTCACAGACAAGCAGCTCTTTCAGTGACAGCACAGGCTAATGTCAGCTTCCTTGTCCCTTACACTGATCTAATTTTGCTACATCAGAGAGAAGCTAATGAACCCACCTGCAGCTAGAGTGTGCCAGTGTGAATAACCTAGTGAACTGTTTTGCTATTTAGCTTAGATAATAGAAAGCCCTTTTTTAATTTCAGAAGAGGACTCCCTTTCATTCCATCTATGAACATACCGTCTTAGTGTTCCTGGGAGCAATGGGAGGATTCTGTCTGGTGCATTACTGAAATGCTGTCATGTTTATTAATATTTCCAAATTGGCCCAAGTCCCATGCACATCATTACACAGGCAAACAATAAACAATCATGCATTTAGTAAATTTGACATCCACCACGAAGGACTGGTTATTGTATCATAGGATTAGCTACACATGCTGCCTCTCCCTGTATTCACAGCTCAGCAATACCAAACCCCTACAAAAGCCTTGGGGACTCCCTGGGTGCTGCTCTATTACCCTGCCTGGCAGATAAATGTATGCAGGGGAGATCAGTGTAAAGCATTGTGTGAACATGAAAGGAGAGAGGGGAAATGAACTGCTTGTCATGTCCCAAAATAGGAAAGATCTAAGTAATCAGTGCATCCCATCTGCCCCTGATATCCCAAGGTGCTCATTGAGATTCAGAGGGAAGCACAGCAGGGTGATGCTGGCCAAGGGCACCCTGGCTCAGAGATGGGCAGCTCTGAGCCAGCACCTGCTTCCCTTGGAGTCGGATCCAGCCAGCACCCGTCACTGCCACCACAAAGACAGAAGAGCCCCTTATGACACCAGAGGATGTCATCTGTGGGAGAAGAAGGGAACATTCAAGCACAGGGCTCTACATCAGGAACAGACCTATGAAAAAACCTGCCCAAAGCAAAGCCTGGGATTTTAGCATGCCACTCCCACTTCTTTTCACCCCTGAGCTGCATACAGGGATGAAGAGAAGTGGAGGAATTGCTGCCCACACTTTTCAGGATGAGGTCCTTGAGGTGGAACAAGCAAAGGCCAAAAACAAATGCCCCTTCTGCTAAGGGGCCTTGGCCCTGCTTGCGTATTGCAATGTAATGGGATAGTCCTGATCCCTGGTTGATCCAGGACGAGTGGATCAGTGCCACTGCCACAATTTCCCATGCCACAGCCCTAACACTGATTCTCAGGAGAGAAGCCATCGTGGTACTCCATGAATAACTTCTTCATGCTGTCCCCACACTGCCCAGTGAGCCCACAGTGTGATGAGCCATTCTGGGGAGCAGTTTGTTCCTTACCACTCTGCTGGCACAAGGCACAGAGGGGCTGTTCAGCCCAGGACTGGCGTAATTCATCGCTGCTACTGTTTCTATTCCTGCGACTGTTAAATCACACCTCTATTATGCACATCGTAAAAACTCTACCAATGGGAAAATGCGTATTTGGAATCAAGAAGGTGAACTGGATCCTTGAGAACATTTCTTTGGAGTGGCTTTCTGCTTATTATCATTTAGCATCTTTGGTAAAGATCAGCAAGATCTCACAGACCAGCTGTGAGAGCATTTGATGCTCCCCTCTAGAGGCTGTGTTTCTTCATTCGATAGAGGTAGTAAACTGCAGTTTCCCTTTCTGCAGGCAAATACAACTTACCTGCACGGGAAAGGGTGGAAAGGACCAGTCCTGATTAGCAAAATGCTTTGCACTAAGGTTTCAGAGGCTGTGAGATAGCCTAGGATATGCAAATGACCATTAGTCAATGATGGGTTTTGTGCTCATGCACTCTCTCAGGGTGAAAATTTGCGTGAGAATCAGATTGTTGTTCTCACCTTGTTTGTTCATTTCATTTCTAGTTTTTAAGCTAAGGGTGCTTAGCTGGTCCATCAGTGCTCTTTGCTAAACAGGCATTTTTACAATTTTTTCCTTCCCCGACTCAAAACAAGGGTATTGATTATGAACAGTGGCAATTAACAAAAATATTTGAGTTAGCACAAGTAGCAAGGCTGGGTACGATTTAGATGCTCTTTTCTGCTCCCTTCCCTAGCAAACCCTGGAGGCCAGTTCCTGGAAACCAGGCAGTTGTTTAGGAAACCGAAGGTCAGGGGTGACAAAATCAGTCCATAACTCTGTCCCTAGTGGTTGGTATTCACACCACTGGCTGGGGAGAGAGTCAAGCATGTAAGGTATTTAAATATTAATACGTCTGGGCCTGACAGTGCATTAATAGTGCATTAACTCACCTAAACTCATCTAAGTTGCCAACTTTACTTTGGTTACTCATCACTCAGCTTTCTCCACACCCATCATTGTAGTGCTTGACGACGGCCACAGCTCTGAGCCAAAAGGTGTCCTTCTCATACAGAAACTTGATTTGCAGAATATCCAGACTCTTGGAAGTTGTAAACACTGGACAGCCCGGCATAAAGCCCTGTCATGTGATGAAGAACCTACAAGAAAGCTGGAGAGGAACTTTTTTATAAGGGCACATAGAGATAGGACAAGGGGAAATGGTTTTAAGCTAAAGGAGGAAAGATTTAGATTAGATACTAGGAAGAAATCCTTTATTCAGAGGATCGTGACGTACTGGAACAGGTTGCCCAGAGAACTGATGCTTGACCCACCCCTGGAAGTATTCAAGAACAGGTTGGATGGGGCCCTGAGCAACCTGGTCTAGTGGGAAGTGTCCCTGCCAATGGGAGCAGGGGGTGGTTCTAGATGATCTGCGAGGTCCCTTCCAAATCAAACCATACCATTCTGTAATTTTATGACTTCTTGACCAAGAGTTTTGAACAGCTTTGAATAAAGACCCAAGATAATATCTTAGCCCCACTACCTCAGCCTTGGAGTACAGAGAAGTTTCACCCCCAAACGCTTTGCACAGCCTCCTGGAAGTCACCTATCCCTGATGCAAACTCTTGAATGCTTTGCTGAATATATGCTTTGACAAATCCACCAGTGCAACTGAGAATGTGCTAGCACCTGATGCATTGTCCAGAAGCTCAGCTCTTAGGTAAATGGAAGGCTAGACACTTCCTCAGTTTATCTAGTTTTAACACAGAGAATGAGAAGCACAGCCCCTGAGCTTAAACAGGATGGGGTTTGTTCAAGAGAGCCATTGTCTGTATGAAAATAAATGAGCAGCATGACAACTTAATCCATTTGTGGTATTCTGTCTTGCCAGTGCTGGACACAAAATTTGCACTGAGGATCCACAGACACGTTGCTGCAGCAGAGATACTTTCATGCAGTGAGAAGGCGTGGGCTCCAGTGCTGCTGTGTGCTCGCACCGGCAGTGCTCCAGCACACCTGCCTCCCATGGTGTTAGCATCCTCCCTCGGCCCCACACCTCCGTGCTGAGTCCTGCAGCAAGTGCACCATCAACTCCACAGCATGGCCAGGAGGATCGGCCTGTCCTAGGCAGCTGGCCCCAGGTACCAGGCAAGACTGGGTTTCAGGGCTCTGTTAACATCATTGTGTTATAATGTTAGTGTGTTGTCTGCCTTCGGATTCATAGTTGCTCATTCCTTGCCCCTTTGTGCTTCAAGCTCCTCTTCTTTCCCACTTCTACTGCAGTAAGCCCAAATCCTGGGTGCTTGTGGCTATTAAAATCGAGTCTCACACATGAATGACCCTTGCACTTCATTTTTGGAGGGTGAAAGGCAAAATTGCACTCATATTTTCAGGCATGTGTCATGCAAAGCCTTTGTAAATGCATCTTGGAGAACATGAGCAGCTTTCTGCTGGTTACAGTGTCACAGCATAAGCCCTGTGCACCCACCCCCAACCACAGTAGCTTCCTCCAGGGCCAGGTTTCCCCCGTGCAAACACACATCAGTCTGTTTCTGACGTCAGACCCTAGAGAGCTTCAAAATTTGTTTCACCTTTCCAGATGAGGGCCACAGTCCCATACAAGATCAGCAGCTGTGCCAAAAACTGATCTGACATCTTCAAAAGCTTTAGCCTGGCCATGCTTTTCTTTTACAGCTGCCTTCTTCACTTGCTTTCCACCTACCCTAGCCCTGCCTTCAAACTTTGAAGAGCAACAATCTCATCCAGATTCTGTTAAGGAGCTGTTGTCACTAAATACCAGAGGACTTTGTTTCCTTTGTTTTACTAGGTTCTGTTGTTATTACAACAACAGAAAACAAGACCAGTCTCTTTTTTTTCTTTTTTAAAATTTTGTTTGTTTTTAAAAAAGCGTGCCATATTTTGTATACCAAGTTCCAGTGACGAGCAAACTCAGGAGTTGTAAAGACAGCTTGTTTCCAAAACAGCTTTTGCCATGGGTGCAGTCCTACAGCTGCACTGAAAGCAGTCTGAATGCCACTGCCTTCCCTGCTTGTCCAGCAATGTGCCAATTCTCCTCCTGGCTGAGCAGCCCATTTCACCTCACTGCTGGGTTTTACACCAACTTAAAATCACAGTAACAGAATCACTCTTGACTTGCCACCTTTTATTTTCTTCTTAAGAAAGTAAGTTGAATTGAAACTGCCCATGAGAAGTTCAGTTCCAAGGGTAAGGAAGGTGAGGTAATAAAGATTTCTGTAAAAGCTCAAATCCGTCACACTCTGAAAGTTGTGGTGTGTATGGTAGCTGTGCCCTTTGCTCTGGCAGAGTTAAGGCAGAGCACTCATTCATCACTCTCTGAGAGCAATTTCATGCTGGGAAATAGCCAGGGGAGTGGTGAATCAGCCAGAACACAAAAGTGTCACTCAGGCAACAAAGAGATGGAAAAAAAAGGGCAGGTTTGAAAAATGAGGGAGGTTTTGCATGTCACAAGTTTATGGCCATCAAAGTCTTCCAGGAAAGACCAGGAATAAAATTGCTTCATGCACATTTTCAAATTGGCAATGTTATGTCTGAACTTGAGCTCGGGAGTCCCTTCAGAATCAAGAGAAAGAAGAGGACACCAGTACAGTGCAATTCACTTGCCTAGTGTTAGAGGAGTGTCCCAGCTTGGGGTAACCCTTACACAGAAACGCCGGGTTCTCTCCCTTGACTCTAGCTTGTCTGTTGAATACCTACATCATATGTATCTAAAGGCCAGTGAATAAATTGCCCCAGGTATTTCTAAAGAAGAACACCAGCTACCAAGTCTCCTAAGCTCTGTGCAGGTGTTACTTGGTGGCATCCTGTTGCCCTTGATGAAAGCAGTGGTACCACCCCCTTCCTTTGAAACATGGGATAACAATGTATATTTATTTGAATGTATAGCAACTACATTTTTAAAAATTCATTTTGTTAATTGCACCACGTGTCTCTCATGAACCAATAAGCCACTGCTTTCTATTGAGCCAGGCCTGCACACAAGAAGTGGTGCTGGTGCGTTTGTCTCAACTATATACAAACACTCACTGGTTCAAGCTTCTTGTGTGTAATGAGGAGGCAGAAATACATCCCCCTGGCTTGTGCCAGCACTCACGAGCAAATAACACAACTTGCCACTTAATAAGGAGACAACAGACACCTTGCCTGTACGTTTGCCCTTGTGTCCTTCCCACTGCCCACACCTGCCAGCTGCCAGCCCTGCCCGAGGGGCAGTGCTGCTACAGCATCGCTGCTGGCCAAAAAAAAGGGGATTCATTAGGAAAAAAAGAATGGTATAGGCTGCCAGTTTGTGAATCTGCATGCTGTCAGCATTAGTAGGGAGCAAGTTTGTCATTCCACGAGGGGAAAAGAGACTTCTGCAAGAAAGATGTCATGAGAGAAGTCAGAAGTCACTTTGACGAAATTGTGTTACATTTCATTTTTGTGTTTGTGCCTTCACTGTTTTGTTTCACACACCTGGCCCCTATGGCCACTGAATCCATGGGAAACAGAGCATCCAAAAGAAAGCAGCAACAGGAAAAATAGACACCAAAAGCATGAGTGGCCCCAGAGGAAAACTGAGGATAGGGATATGCCATTGTCCTGGAAAGAAATAAATACCCTTTAAAGAGAGGAATGACATGAAGGCTGTGTTGCCTGAGTGTAAACAAGCTGATGTGGAGGGTACCTGCCCTGGTGTGGAGAAAGCATAAATCCTGCCCCTCAACTTCTGCACAGCTGAGGGCTCTCAAAGCTCCTACACCAGGAACATACACTGGACACAGAGATAAAAGGGTTCTATGAATTTCATATAGGCAAAGTAAACCTCCTTGGGAGCTGACATGCCAAGTGGTTACCCCCAGAGTGGTCAGAACTGGCACAGGATTCTTTGTGCTCTCCCTGCTCAGTGTACCTGATGCTGCTGGGATCCTGCTCTGGATCAATCCAGGAGGAGCAGCAAGGTGGTGCAGGCCCTGCCAGGAGTGCCGGTGCTGAGCTGTGCAGACCTGGCCGCTGGTCCTGCTGCCCAGGCAACCAGTGGGAGCCCTGCCTCCAACCCACCTTGGGTCTGCTGGGAAAGCTGAGCCTCTTGGCAAGCCACCTTGCACGCCTAGCTGAAAATAGCGCTGTTTTTGCCAAAACATACACTCAGGGCTTGGATTCAACAATGCTGCATCAGCAGCTCGTAATCAAGTTGACACGGGCTGATTGTTTATTGTAAGAGAAGGGGGAAATCGTGATTTGACCGGATTCAGTAAAAACCAAAAAAGCCAGAGGAGAGGAGCTGGGTTTATTTGCACATGACAGGAAATCTTTTTAGTGGACTTGTGACAACTCAGACCTTGACCTGCTGTCTCTTCTGCATGCAGCCAGGATGGTGGGGTGTTCTGTGAACTTGGGAAGGACTGGCGTGAAGACTGAGCAGGATGCGAGGGAGGAGCAGAGCACTTATTTGTGCAGCGCAAGGCGCGTGTAAGAGCTGTCACCAGAGAAATGGGGAGAAAGAAAATATGGAGGGAGGAGAAGAGGAATGCTATAAAATGTAATATGTAAACTGCCAGTCATGGCCGTGGCAGTTTGTGCTTGAGATATATGGCTTTCATCTTTGCTCTTTATTTTATATTCATTTCTTTCCTCTTTGACTCAAACAAAGTCAGTTCCCCCAGGGTAGAGTATATTGGCTTAACAGCCTCCTCTGTTTACTGTCCTGGGCTCCTGGCTGAAGCCAAAGCAACGCTTTCTTATTTGCTTGTTTTCTTTTAGTTTGATTCTTGAGATCTGAACTTCTGCCTCCCAGACTGCCTGAGACATTGCCACCCTTTCATTCTCTTGTCCATGGCAGGATCCTCTGCAGGGGTCCCTCCTCTCCTGACAGGCAGATGCCAGCACTGGTGATGTGGGGACTTGTTGTCCAGAGCAGCTGAGCTATCAACTCTTCTTGGTCTTCAGCTCCTGAGTACCATGACTGAAAATCTCATGGCCTGTGACATCTGAAGGTGACACAGGGGAAGGGATGCTGCCCTCAAGCTTTCCACCTACAAGAATGCCCTGTAGCAGATGAGACCTCCTGGAGAAGAGCAGCACCTACTCTGATAAGCAGTGGAAAGAGGCACCTGGTAATCATCATGGAAGAAAGGTGGAAGAGGGGAATTACATGCAGACTATGGCCCAAACCAGGAACCAGGACAGGCAAGCTGGGCTTCAGGGCAGGACTGGGAGGCATTCACACCCTTCCCCAGAGCAAGGGTGCCTCAGTCTGTGGCAATGGTTTCCTCAGCAGTCGCCAGCATGGTCCTGGGTTTTTCTGTGCTTTCTACAGCGGTCTGCTCATAACATAAATACCAGGTTGCTCCAGGGCAGGGAGACAGCAGAGTCCAGACCCTGGGGGTGGCTGTACTTGATCTCACTGTTGTGCCATTTCCAGCATGTGGCTCTGTGACACCAAGCTGAAGGTGGCTGAGGGCTTTTCATTTACCACAGTGGAATGTGTTCTTCCCCTTATCGGCTCAGCCTCGGGGGCTGCTCCTCTACCATGATTAGCTTAATAACATGCTGGCAGGCTGCACCTTGAAGTGCCTCCTGCATGATGTCACCCTTCACAGGTTTAGCTTTGAGCCAGGATGGACCTTGCCTGCTGCTAGCATGACAGGGGCTGACCCTCCCAGAATGACAGCATCATGTGCAAGCAGCCTCCCAGCTCCCACTTGAGAGCGGGGCACAGGGGCTGTCATTGCTTCTCACTCCACAAGTGCATTGAGAAGCAGCTAGTGGTGATTCACAGGCCGGAGCATTTCTGCAGTGGTGGCTCTCAGCTCCTCTCATCTCACAGCAAAGGGGATTTTTTGCACCTGGCTTCAGCCAGGAAAGCTTGGTCAGAGCCCCGAGGAAGGAATATTGCATGGGGAGCTCCTAAGCCATCTTTCAGCCTCTGCCTGTCCTCATGAGGGCAGAGGAGGGATCAGAAGCCTACACAGGACTTGCCTTCAGCAGGCAAGGCTGCCTTGAAGGTCACCTCAAGCACCCCTGCGCCCTGCCACCATGCTGATATAAATCAAGCCAGTGGGTGTTTCTAGTGCCAAGATCAGTGTGAATCAAAGATTATTCCTCCCTCTGCCATGGCAATATAAATTAAGTCATGTAGCAGAGGGCTAAGACAACTTTAATGCTAAGCTAGTACCTACCTGACAGACACCACTGAGCTGCAGCAACGAGGTCACAGTCAGCCATGCCACAAGCTCTCAGGGGCAGTGGAGTGGCAATGGTCCACCCCAAGAGCTGTGGCTCAACACCTGCAGTCCAAAGTGCCAGTGGATTTTGCTCAGATATGGATATCCAGGAGACTGAGCAGCCACCCTAAGGAAGTGATAAACTGCTCACAAAATGGCAACATCCCATGTAGGTTTCAAAGTTGCTACTCTTAAGCTCATCCTCATTTTTCTCAGCTTAGTTAAAAAACTGGAAAAGCTCAAAACTGTTTGCAAACTCTGGGAGTAGCACAGTGTTGGTGCTGAGCTCTGGAAAGTGCTCTTTGGTTTGCTATTAATACAACCTCTCCTCATTAAATTCATGGAAAATATCATTGAAAATGAAATAGCTTCATTTTTATCACATAATCTTGGGAGGGAAAACAACTTCTTAGGTGCTGATGACATTCAATACTACTTGGTCTATACAGCTACCAAAACACTGCAAAACAACCTTTCCCAAGGATATCACCTGACACAAGCCTTCAAGGCTTTGGCATCCAGATCTCAGTTCTGAAATCAGACTCCTCTCTGTGGTTTTTTGGGAAACTTCTGGCACTGTCTTCCAGATGCCAGCTAAAGCCTGCATGCTGCAAAGAAGGAGACGAACCTTTTTGGAACTTTTGTCCAAGTCTGTCAGCTTAGTCACTTCTGGATCTATCATTTTGTGCTAGTGGGAAATATACCTGTCCCTGATAGGACCAACCCAAACCCAATGGTGCAGGCAGGCAGCACAAAGAAATCAAATAAAAGAGTACTTTGCACTTATAAAAGAGGATCAGATGTTTTAAAGTGTGATACCTACCCAAAAAGCCAGCTTTTGGAAGAGTTAGTCATCCAAAGGCCAAGTTAAACAGGACGCAGTCAAAGCTGAGTGGCTGCCCAGGGACAGGCTGGGTTTATGAATGACACTGGAGGTGGAGCCTCCCTGAGTCACCAGCTTGTCTTGTTTAACTTGGCCACATCTATGGATAACCCCTTGTATTTTGGCTCTCTTCAGCAGTTTCACACCTTTATACAACTGCCTTTCTTTCATTAACTCTTTCTCTTAACTTTGCTCCAGATTAAATGGTTTTGGATTGCTACATTTTCTTTTCTTTCAATTTAAGGCAAATCCATAAAGTGACATCGGCTTTCTACCTTGTGATGATTAAAGCCAGTAAAACATCCTGGCACAATGCAAGTAGGAAAAATGTTTGCACTGAGAGCAGACACCTCATCCACTATTGTACCTTTGGTTTACAGCTCACATACCAGAACTTGCAGACATCTGGAAACCTGCGTTTTCCCAAATCGATTGCCAATAGGCCTCAACACACCACAGGCATGTCCATACCCTCCATTTTCACCTGCACCACTTGTGAGTAAGTGAAATCTCTCACATTCCTTGGAATGGCAAAGCACACCACTTGTCTTCCCCTTCACACCTCCCTTTTAACAGAGAGACAGCACATGCAGCAGGGATCACCACCACAGCCCTGGATATGAACCCATAAATGTTCCTCTGCAGTGAAGCCCAGGCTTTCAAGTAAGACTTAGGGACTTTCTTCTGATCTCAGGGCACATTTTTAAGCAGTTTCTCAAGGATGGCTTTCCCCATACATTGCTGTCACCTCACCACACTGTATCTCCATGGGCTGTGACAACAGCCTGAGTGCACACACTGATTTGCCAGCTCCAGGACCAAGAGTAAAAGGAGCATGCCAGATTTTTAACACATTGTTAGCTCCTGGATCCACTCCCTCACCACCATTAAGGGCCTGCATGTCTTCAGTGTGACTCCCAACTCCTGCTTGTCCATGGTCCTTTTCCAGTGTGATGACCCTGACAGCAAGGTGCTGCTGCCAGGACAATGAGAGCATTGGGTATCCATATCCACATCCCTCTTCATCTTCACAGACTCAGGGAGGGGGAGGAAATGAGATGCTCCCCCTCACCACACATGGAGTTGTTGTCACAAGGCTGGGCCATCATGGCTATGTTATCCTGCCTGCTTGGATAGAACTTGACTTCTCTTGGGAAGCTGGCAGTGCTGGCTCCTGAGCCAGAATGGCCAGGTAGCTGCCATGCATGGCAGGGACAGAAGGCCTTGGGATTTCAGATGGGTAGCCTTCAGATTTCACTGTACACCTGTTTCATGTGCTTTGGAACTTCTAGACAACTTATTCTTTTTGTTAGAATGTCATCACAAACTTTTGTTAGCAAGCTGCCCCTTTAACCTCACAGCAGGTAGTATGCTGTGTTTGGGGGTGTCTGTGTATACTTATGCCATACTGCACACAGAAGTTGTAATCAAAGCTGAGGAATTTTGTCCCTCAAAAGTCTCTTTGCCAGTGGTGCTGCTCTGGATTTGAAAACTGCCCTAATCAAGAAAGAATTTAAGTCAGAAATATAGGATGAATAATCATTTCTGGGCTAGCAGATCTGCAGCAGCACACAATAAGAAAGCACACTCCTTACATCTACTGTTCCTGGCTACAGAGCCACAACAGGAGTAGCCAGGTTGGCTAGGCCACCTCTCACCACAGGTACTTAGCTGAAACTCATCACTTACACAACTGCTCCACATCTTGCCCACCTCCCAGTCCAGATGTTCAGGGCACTGGACACTTGGAGCACTCTCCCTGTAGGGCATTTCTGCTACACGGTCAGCATGCAATCCTCAAAGCCTTTGGATAGAAGATGTTTCAGGAAAATTAATAGAAATGACAAAGAATATTTATTTGCTTGGTAGCCTTTGAGAATTTCTGAGAGCAACAAGATCCTGCTGTGCTAGGTGATGTACTTGAATAACAAACCAGCAATTTCCATTTTGCCCTTTCCCAGGAACAACAATTAGAGCAGGTCTTCCACAGTAATTTCCCTGCCTCGTTTGAAATGCAGATATGCTGACTTCTCTTTGCACTTAGTTTGGAAAATACTGTTTGTGCCTCTGTTTCAGTGATGATTTTGTCCATTTATGCCTCTACTTAGTATTCAATGTAGAAAGAGAAAAAATCAATCATTCTTTCTAACTATCTGACTGACTGCACTAAGATAAAATGTTGCACAAGTAAAGATATTAAAAATGATTGAACTTACTACAGGAAAATAATTGCAGAATTCAACAGAGATTAATAGAAAAAAAATAACCTTATCTGGGATTTCTTTTGCATTTTGTAGGAAAAGTAACTTATTATTTATGATGTATGTGCTGTGATCTCAATGAACCTTTTTTCTGTGTATGGAGTCCCATTTTTTTCAGCTAAGTGGTGTGTTGCTTGTAATACTTGGCCAAAAATACCTCTTCAGACATGATTTGGAGAGAGAAGGGACGGAATGGCCTTTTTGTACAGCTTGATGGATGTTTTTGGCATTTCAGTCTGAACAGTAAATACCATAAATCATGTCAGCAACACAGCCAGGATTCAAACCCCAAATGCACGGAAGCCCTAGGCCCAAATATTAGCCCCCCATTGAGAGTACTTCTTATTTTGCTTTAAATGACAATGGGTGAGAAGTAGTAGTGGATGGTGGGCGTGGCCTAAGCGTAAGAAGACTCAAAACACTATAACCTTTTTATACTGACAAAGAAATAAGAGAAATAAGGCTGTTGTACACAATATTTCATGCAATTGATGTCAAAGCTCACTGTTTTCTGTCTGTCTGTCTTTCTGCCTGAATCACTGAACCCATGGGCACACAAGCCCAGCTAGTCCCAAGCCATAGAGTTCTTAATNTGGGACCCAGCTAGTCCCAAGCCATAGAGTTCTTAATTTCCTATGTTTTTTTGTGGAAACAAGTGACTGGATGGAAAGGACTCAAAGTGCTGCCTGGCTAGGGGGTAAAGGCTGCAGCCTGAGGTGGACACTGATTTGCTCTTTGCTATTTGCAGCTGAAAGATTCAAAGGGTCAGTCCTTACCCTTGAGAAGAGGAAACAGTAGAACCTGTTAAACCACTGTATTTTTAAAGTGTCTGCCATATGGAAGGTGCAGAGAGACAATGTGTTCTTGCAGCACAAGCACTGGAGACTGCAGTATTAAGATAGTCTCGTTATTATACACTGCTCCTGCCAGATGCATTAACCCAGTATTTATGTGTAAGCATTGATTTGCACAGCAGAGTCATGACAGCGCCTTTGCTGAAGCTGCTGCTCTGCTGCACCAAGCTAGGCACTCTCCAGGACACACCAAAAAGGTCTCTCAAACACCTTCCAGTCCTACCCCAGACACATGTACAGTCACACTTCAGAGCATATGAGCCATATCTGCAGGATTTTCAATCCACAATTTATGTTTCCTTTTACTAAGTGCTAGAAGCAATATTTACAAAGCACTGAATGGCCTAATGAAATGGAGGTCTGAGTTTTCAAGAAGACACTAGAGCTATCACAACCTTAACTATAATTGCATTAATAGCAGTTGGATGTTTAAACCTGCTGTAGTTCACTAATTGCAAACCTTGTTTCACCTTTAAAGAAAGTTGGGGGATTTTAAGGCTTCCTGAAGGGCTGTCAGTTCAACTCAACATCTGCATTTCTTCCCTAAATTCCAAAAAAGCAAGTTGCCTTTACTAATATCTCAGCTGAGGGAACGGGGCGTTCGCTCAGTGATGGGGAACAGGGGCTGTCCCAAATCTCTCCGAATCCCAGCACGAGGCAGAAGGGGCAGAATGAGATGCAATGTTGTCTCCTCCTTTGTCTTCTTCTTCCTTCTTTTCTGTCATTTGCTTGGTCCCTCCTGAAGCTGACTGGCTCTCGCAGGGTTGCTGGGACTCTCTCTGTATTTATATAGAAATATTCATGTATATATTTGTACATGTGTGTGTGTGTGTGTGCATATGCACATACCTCTTCTTGCCATGGTCCTGCTGCTGCAGTAGAACCAGAGTGTCAAACTCCCCCTCATTCTGAGGTGAGAGAAGTTTACTGAAAAAAATGGACACTGCACCAGAATTTTTTATCAGCATGTTAAAAAATAGTTTTGTGCCCAAAGTTGTACCCTCCTACCATTGTCACCTCTGACATGTCAATATCTGCAATTCCCTTACTCCCCCTGACCCTGCAACAAATCCCATGGAATGACACTTCAGAGCATGAAGTTCATCTCCCTCTCAGCCTGGGCTATACCAAGTATCTCCCTTCAAGAACCTCTCCCCAGAACTGTGGTCTTTTAGGGTGCCCAGGCATACATTTCTCAGGTTTTCAGAAGAATTGTCCTCTAATGCAGCGACACAGATAAAAGGGAATAGTGGTGTGATGCAGATCTTCCTTATTGAAGACAGATCCAGTCTCCAGATTCTTTAATGCATTTCAGCATTATTTACTCTGACATGACACAACCTGCCAAGGTAAGATAGTTTCAGTGAGCTGAGATATGCATTACCTCCAGAGGACTTTGCACCTCCCTGGAATTTGCCTTTCCTGACATTTTAAAGCATCCAGGTAACATTATTTTTCACATACCTTCGCTTTTTGAGCTCTGGCTGGGGCTAGAACTACAAATCTGAAATGCATCAGAAAAATTCAGTCACTTTGTTTATACGAGATTCACAGTCCATATTTTCAGACCAAAGGAGGGCATGTATTTTTGCTACATTGTTTTCCTGAAGAAAATTAAATATCCATAGGGAGTCAGAATCAGTTTTGAGAGCGAAAATAAAAACAACAAAATATTAAGAAGTAGACAATAAGTCTCAGTGGGAGCTCAGGATCCACTTCTTTCCTGAAGCCTTCTGTACAAACTTCATAAAATGGCAGCTGTCCTGCAGCCAAGTCAGTCACCTTGAAAATTTCTAGGTTCAGCGCATAAGGATTGAACTGCTGTATTTGCTGTCAGCTCTCATAAACAACTGACAGTTTTCAGAAGGTCTCCTAACAACGGGCCTGATCCTCATCTGATTAAAATTAAATTCTGGGCAGTGAAACCTAGTCAGTGTACAACATCTGAGGGTCTAGCTCACTGCCCTCATGCCAGTTACTGCACAAATGTGCCTTCAGTTAAATAGAAAGTTTTGTTAAAAATATAACTGAAGAGATAGAAATAAATGGGCAATATTTTTAAACTAATTTACTATTTTCTTCCAGTAAATACTATTGGAGGAAATGACGCTGCATTTGCTGAGGTGGCTTTGTATAAGGCTTTGCTGTATTGCGTCAGTAACACCGAACGTTTCTTTGTAATTATGGAATCAAACAGTTTGATTAATAGTGAACCAATTTCTTCAGTCAAAACCCACGATCTGGACATGGGTTTCACCAGTTCTTGCAAGAGTTCTACTGCTCAGTAGGCAGCCTCCACTCAGCCTGTACTTGAAAACCAATACTACTGGCTAAATTATCTTCTCCTTTTTGTCCAGATACAGAGGTTAAAAATGACCCCTTTGATTTCCTAAGGCTTCCTCTGATTTTTTCTTCAAGGCTTCTTTCTTTGTTTGAGAGGGAAGGAGGAAGAAAAAGGGAATAGAGAATAAAAAGCTGGAGGAATGAAGACTTGTAATAATGCCACCATTTCCTTGCTAGGAGGCTTTTTAAAATCTCCCTGACTCCTCCAAATGAGCAATTCATCTCCACTCCTGTTGAGAAGAGCAGCTGAATTTCGGTTTCAGAAAAGCCAGGCATGGTTTGTGCAAGCTGTTCTTTCCCTGGCTCAGTATAAGAGGCACCAGCACCCTCATGCCCACAGAGGCAGCCAGGCTGTCCCTGTCACCAGGTGCCACCTGCCAGGCAACAGCTCTCTGTCCCCCTGCAGCCATCTCACTGTGTGGGCTCAGAACACACATGCAAGGTTTCAATTTATGGATTTCTGGGCTACAGACAGAAAGTGCTGCCTAGTGAGCCACTCTAAGCACCAGAGAGAGATTGAATTAAAAAGAAAAAAAAAAAAAAAAGAAAGAAATACACATTACATTCCTGCTTACTTGCAATCTCACCCCATACTGTGCCGCTTTTGAATTAAGTACTTCTCTGAGAGGCAACTGTCCTATTAGCATAACATATAGCATTAAAACATGGGGCTCTTCCCAGGGAATGCTTTATTGTGTGCATGCTTCATTTTTAATATTCATGGCCAGCTCTGTTTAGAACATCCTTTTGACAGAGGAGAGGCGCCGAGATAAGCCGTTGGGATAGTGGTTGTCCTGGAAACAGCAAGATCCACTTATTTTTAGCACTGAAGTCATCCAGTTAAACAAACTACATTATAGGGACATTGTGATTATGACACAGCAACAAAAAGATGTGTGGTGTATTTACAGTCCCTGCGACGATGTGACGCCTCGCCTTCGGCTGCCGGCCCTGGCTGCCAGCAGCCTGGCCCCTGTGCTGGCAGAGCACACCGTGCCCTTTCCTTCTGGGTGATGGCAGAAGCCCAGGAATGGCCCAAGCAGGGTGGAGGGGAAAGCACAGCGTGCATCTCCCCTCTGCCAGGCTGCAGACGCTGCTCTCAGTAAGTAAGGAGGATCCTCCTCAAAAGCGTAGCGCAAAACAAACAAAGGTATACCTTTTCAGGGAGGTATGCTACCAGGAATGTACAGATCAGATGGAGATAGGCCATGAAATATGGGCAAACCAGGGCAGAAACAGGGAGTTGAAGATTCTCTTTTCATCCTTGCTTACTAGTGCCCATGGTCTCCAGTTGCTGGTGTGCACCACCCTAGTGACCCCAGAAAGTCTAGGAGCTCCACCCAGAAGGTCACGCCCAAGCCCAAAGGCTAAACCACAGGCACAAGAACTACACCAAAAATGTGTTTCTATCACAAAGTTTCCTTCCCACCTTTGTTGGGGCAGGCCTGAATAGTAACAAGCAGCACCCTGCTGCTGCTAGTTTGATCCTTATCCTTCAGGATGCACAGCAAAGCCGCAGGTGTATGAAACCAGAAAAAGCAATGCAAGTTAACAGCAGCTTTCCCAAAGCTAATTAGGAAAAACTCTTTGGGCCACAACAAAGCTTCAGTTTAGAAGCAGTTCTTGCTTTATCTAAGCCAGTTTGATAGTTCCCATTTCTTAGAGCACGTGACAAGAAGGGCTGACGTGAGACCTCCTAGTTTCAGCACAAACAGTGGGATTTTAACTGCCATAAAGGTCTACTTGTCAGAGTTTGCAAACTATTATGCCCAGTTGGCAGTACTGTTTGGGTATTTAAGCACAGCTTTGACTCATTTTGACACACTGCTTCCAAAGTTTCAGGGGCTCTTCTACTCCTCCCTCCCTGCATAGGTTTTGGTGCATTTAGCAAAGCCCAGAGGATGTAACAGAAACATAAGAGCAATCCAGGACAGCCACCTCCAAAGCTATCAGGTGGTGGTGGTGGTCCACACCTCCCAGACAATACCCAACAAATCAAGTGTTGCCTGAAACTTTGTGTCCCTGATAGAGAAAGAAAAGAGGAGGGGTAGAACAGGAATAAAAAGTAAGGTTCAAAAAGCAAAGCGAAGTAAAGGAAATTGGGCTGCACCTTGAGACAAGTTTCTCCTTGAAATGGAGAAAAGGGTAACTCTGAGCTGAAGGAAGCACATGGGAAATGGCATAAAGGAGAACATCTGGAGCCACAGAGTACACCTGAACAGGGGATTTTCCAGGTAGAAAATAGGATTCCGAGAAGGCTTTGATACCTGCAGCAAACCTGGCCACTAGGCTCTGTAGCATCTACTGTTCTGCAGGTTCCAACTTCTTGAAGCTGTCCAGTGTCCCTAGCCCTTGTCAATGACAAGGCTTTTTCTTAGAGCAGAGTGAAATTTGGGTGTGAAGGTGTTGAGAGACAGAAAACTCAAACCCAATGCTCTTCCAAATAACATCTCTTAGCCTTTCCTGTGCACAATACAGAAAGTTTCAAGTAAAACCACCCAAGAAAGATGGGCATAGCCACTCCCTGTGGGTAAAACTGGAGGGATTCAAAGCTTTGCTGTGGTTGTTGTATCATAAAAAACAAAGTACATACCTGAAGTTCATCCTAACCTATTCATGGCTGTGGAAAAATGACTCACTGGAAGTTCAGTGTCTTCCTGGCACCAGTTAAAGTGGCTATTATAAATTCATCCAGGCAGAGTTACTGTTCTTGGAGCAGCTATTCTAACACGAGCTTCTCTCTCTGCTTCCAAGTAACAGCTCACTCCCAAAATAATTTTGAAGAAAAATCTTTGTTTCCATCTTCAGCATGTGCCTGCCATTGTACTGTTGGTCCTCCACTGGTGGGAAATGAGGTGGCCTCCTGTAAGCAAAGACAGCTGGCGAGGAGGGGGAAAGAGACACAAGGTTTTCTGATCACTGCATATGATTCCCGAGGGACTCTGACAACACCTCTTGACACACAGCACTGTCATTTTTGGTATTGATGATGCCAGCAGGGATTAGATTTCACATTCATCATAGTGTTAATGCTGTAGAAAATGAGATCCTAATGCTTTAATTTATTTGGCTCTAGCTTTGTAAGACGTTTTTGCTGCAGTGATGAACTGGCCATTGTGTAGCTCTGCTATCAGCAGGATGGGCTGCCAGTGGCTCGGTGGCATGCTGTGACAGTGAGACTTAGCAGTGGCTCTCCTTGGGCTGAAGGAGGTTATCTGTCATTCTGCCCGGAGGAGGTCACCAAATCCTCTCCATCCTCCAAGTGGATGCAGGCATTTAGCACTGCTTGGTCACCTCCCACGAGAGGGGTCACAGACCTACCCCATCATTCACGTGCATATGCTGCCTGAAATGAGTGCTTATATTGTGACACCGCGTCAAGAGCAGCATCCCACGAGTTCCTGCAGTCTTGCTGAGTGCGTGTCTGAAGCCCTTGGTGCAGGTATGAAAGACTCAGTGTTCACAACTTCATGTAAATCCAGCAACTATCCCCCCACCAGCTCTGGCTTCCTCAGGTACCTTCAAATACCTCTGGGCCAAGAATTCCTCCTTGTCCCCCCCAGGAATGTGCTTCTGGGCATAAAAGGTATTAAGCAAAGCCAAACCACAGCTCTGCTATCTTATTTTGCGGCTACAACTATTTGATATGAGTGGAGTTTTTTCTTTTCCTTTTTTTTTTTTTTTTCCCATTAAACAGGGTGCTTATTTAAAAACAACAAATTCTGACTAAATCCTCTCTTACCAGTTTTTAGGTGCTTTCTCCCACTTAAAAAATTCTTATTTTGCATCCTTTGTGCCTTCTTTTTCTCCTTGTGTCACTAATCTATTTTTTCACTCTGCCAGACAGAGCTGGGACAATGAAAAAGAGGGAATTAACACAAAAGTGAGGGGCAAAGGAAAACACCCTTTCCAGTGATTTAATTGACTTGAACTCACCCAATATATTTAATTATTTTTCTTAATCAAACCACTGGTAAGATGTATTGAAAGCTGTTTCATTTTTTTTAAAGCTATTTCTCATATGATATTCCCTTCCTTTTTTCACTGCTTTAGCTCAAACAACTGACTGCCCTGGCAGAGATCTTTGCTGGGCTCTGGCTGTGGCTCGTCAGTCAGGGGCAGCAGCACTGAGGCCAGCAGACTGCCCTGTGTTCAACACCATGCCCAGGTGCTGCCACGCTCAGCAGGGCTTTTTCAGCTCCCAAACATCGTGTCAGAAGGTGGTAACTGTGAGCCATGAGTAGCCACAGCTGGAAGTTCAATGCCTGACCTGTAAGTCGCTGGTCAATCCATTAAGTGCTTTCTTCCTACAATCAAATTTTTTAATATCTCAGCTTTTGAGTCAAGATGACTGTGTTAGCACTAACACACAAATAGAAGGATGAGCAAAGAGCTAAATTTACCTTTTTCGTGCACTTGGGCAAAGGGAGGGGACACTGTGGAGCACAGTGGCCTCTGTTACCAGGCCAACCCTAACCTTAACCTAACCCCATTCACATAGAAACAAACAAGCAAATAGCACATGGAAAGAAGGAAGGATTCTTTCCGATGGTATCTTGCGTTTTCATGTGGTGAGTCAGAGATAAAATCATCTGGAGGGGAGCACACAAGTTCTTTCAAATCTCCCTTTTGAGGAGCTGTCTCCAGAAGCCTTGATTTTATTCTGGTATTTCCAACAGGAGTGCACAGTACAGTCATGTCCTGCTTGATTTGATAACTGGAGGTGAGGTGAGAAAGGTAAACCACGTGCCCACACGGACCCTTTGATGGCTGGGATATTGCCACATTACCTTGGCAGGGCAGCCTCCTTGCTGATGCAAATCTGCCCTGCTTCAAAGGACCTCTGCTGTTTTCCATTACCTGAGAGCACAGGCCAGCCAGATTAGGGTGAGGAGAAAAACCTGATATCCCCAACACCAAGAGCATCCCACCCAGGCACACACACACTGCCAACCCAAGGAACCTTGTGGGAAGTGAGGATGCCTGGCTTGCACCCTGCAAGCAGCCACTTGGATGCCCTTTCAGTCTACGGTTTAGGTGGCAACAGGAGGGTTACTGGCACCAGCCACGTGCTCCAGCCCCCAAGTGACAGTGCTGCGGTGAGCTGCCTTCAGGTGCAGGGCAATTTGCCATCCCACAAGAAAACAAACATAAAGAATGTGAGCCACCACTTCAGCAGCCCTCGCACAATGGAGTTACCCAACCATATGGAAGAAATTATTTTTTCCTGCCAAGAGCAGTCCAAAAGACGTGGATCTTTCAGTGGGTCGCAATGCAAACTTTTGTCTGATTTTTGTTCTACTTTAATAATAGACTTCAAAAAATGCAAGGCACTTCCCTCCTTGCTAATGTTTCCCTTACATTTAAGTAGAACTAAAGACTGCTGATGCTAAGTGTATGTAGGAAGAAAAATGCATCCTCCCTTCCCAAAAATCAGCTCCTATTCATTTTGTAGGCCAAAAACTCTACTCTGAGAAACTCAGGTTAACTTCCCTTAATCCTCACATTCCAGAGTGAGTTTACAATTAGAGTAAGATGGAGGTAAAACAAATAAAAAAGCCAGCTAAAAGCTATCAAATACATACGTGTGCATATGTGAGGGTGTGTCTATAGCTATATAAATCTCTGTAAAAGATACCATTTTTCAGATTACCCAGAAACTGGTCAATTGCCTGGAAAATATTCTTTCCAAGTTTTCGGACTGGCCTCTGAAACTGCACAAACAAATTTTGTCCCATGGGAGTTAGTGGAATAATTTGTGTTTGGCTTGGAATCGGTCTGCTGTATACACATGAACTCGTACGTGCAGATACTTGTCTGAGTCTGTGAGCCAGGTAGATATCTGTGTAAATTTCATATTTGCGTGCAGCCTTGTCCAGCTGGCCCGTAGCATTTGTGTAGGCTGTACAGGCAGACATAATTGCTGAATGTGCTCTTGCCTTTCCTGCCCCATTTAGCCAAAAATTCACTCATTCAGGCGTGCTGGACTCTACTCCTCTCACGAGATTAAAGCATGCAGTCACATCATCTAAATTCATCACAGGAGGGTGACAGTAGCCAAGTGTTTGCCCCTGAGGGCCCAGTCCTACTCCAAATTGTGCTTAGGGCTGGTTTCAGGGATAAGCTCTCAGGACAATTGCATGGGGCCTTAGGACTTGCAGGGTTTCCACTAGAATAAGGCAGGGAGCAGCCACAGCAGTCAAAATGAGGGCTAAACCAGGACTAGCCAATGGCCTGGATGCTGCCCAGGGTCACCCAAGACACTGTTTTCAACTTGTTATTCCCTATTAATTGCCCTGAGCTTGCAATATCAGGCAGTGATTTAGGGAAGAACTTGCTCTGTAAATGGGTCTGGGGCTTTGTTGGCCCCCTAAAGCTCAGTCATGCACCAGTACATCTCAGGAGGCTCACTGTGTGACCCAGAGCATCTCCAAGGGCACTGACCTGCCAGAGCTTCTTCAGGAGTGTTGCTGTTCTAACTGCATGTTAAACAGCATGGAAATGGGAGAGTTTGCAGGGAAGAAAGAGATAATAAAATGTACAAGCAAAAACAATGTCCTTTCAGGGAAAACTGTGAGGGCCAAGCTGCTGATGGGATAAAAGAGGAGGGAACAGCAGGCAAAGATTATCACATACTAAGCAGGGGAGGGTATAAAGGAAGCAAACCCTGTAAAATTATAACACACTCAAAAGAGACTTTTGTTTGACTTCCATTTTAAGTGGCTAAATTTTACCTGCTGTCTCTTTCTGGCTTCTTGTTAACTCCTGTGACACCAATTGATGGAGACACAGAGGATTAACTTGGAGACAACCCATTGCAAACTTCAGCCTCTCTGTAACCATTTAAGCAGATAACTGTTTTTATGTGGGGCAACTGGTGGGGAAAATGTGTCAACATTTTCTTTCCTGCTTCCTTTGAGTGGTAAGATGAGAAGCAAGAACACTTCAGACCCTGAGAGCTCAGTTTCCCTTCCCCCTGCACCAGCGTTTCCTGGGTCACCCCCACAAATGCCAAAAGCTCTTGCCAGGGAGCAGCAGGAAACCAGAGGCATCTCCCAGAGTCACAAAAGCTGAGACTTACCTGCCTTGGGGCAAAGAGGGAAGAGAATTAAAGCAATTCGATCCCCTCTGCTGTCCAAAACAGGCAGCTGAGTGCTTTATGTGGCAGCTAGTTCCTTGGATTTATATAGTATGCATAGTGAGAAAATATGTTAGTCCCATTTGCTTTACTGGGCTTTGTCATGCTGTGTGTGGCTACCTGGCAACAAGTAAATCTCCCCAGATCCCATGCAAAACGAAACATAAGCTCTGGGATACAGTCTGGAGCATGTTTGGAGAGCAGGGCAAAGATCAATGTTCTTAAATGATCTAAAATGTCACTCAGCAACCTAGAAAGCTTTTCCCTGCATCAACAGGAGCAAACTACCTTGCTCCCTTCAGACTCCTGCAGAAAGCAGCAGATTGTCTTTACACAGATTTTGTCAGGAACCTGGCTGTGCCACCAAGGCATGGCAGCCAACAGAGCCTGGTGCTCTGCACGTGCAGGTGGACAGCAAGGGATGGGACATCCTTTCTGGCCAGGTCAGAGCTCTGCAGCACAGCTCCCAGGCATGCCAGGCTGAGGAGGATCATGGCAGGCTGGGCACACACCAGAGCTGCCCTTGGAGAAAAGCTGGGGATGCAGAAACCGACAATAGCTCTTGGGCTACTCCAGCCTGGTAGTTCTCAACATCTTCAGTGCTACAGCAACCAAAGGAGTCACAAGAGTCCCCTGGGAATCATTTTGTCCGGAAGAAGAAAGGGGTGGTTGCGGTTTCCCACACCCCATCTAGTGGCCAGAGCAGTTGTCACGAACCCTGCTTGTGTTCCCCGCGCAAGGGAACACGGTGAGAAGGTGAAAAGGTCCAGTTGAACTGATGTGAGTCTGGAAAGGCAGCAAAAAACTGCAACAAAAGGGGGTCAAAACCCAGATTTGAACTATCTCCACAATCTTTTTCACATTTAAAGCAAGATAATGGAGCAACTTCACCCTCCATGTGTCCAGCCTGCTGCCCTGTTGGCTCATGGTTTGGCAAGTCTAGTGACTCGGTAATCTGTTTGCCAGGCATTTTTTTAACCAGGAACATAATTTAATTCCCTTTAAGGAGATCAAAACCAGGAAACATTTAAGTAGGACTTCCTGCTCAGTGTGAAATACAAATTCTTTTCATCATGGAAAGCAAACTGAGCTTAAACAATAGTAAATGAAGCTGGTTATGCAATGAAGTTGTAGGGAGATCAAAGCTGATTTTGGTTTTTAATTAAGATAACAAGGTACCTGGATTAAGGAAGCCAGTGGTAACCCACCTCCTAGCTACTTAAAGAAACACAAACACTTCCCCATTAACTTGGTGCATACACACTAAAAAAATGAGGCAGAAGAAGAATTTGCCCATACTTAGAGTCAGGAATTGAAACTGGGGAAAATCCTATTTGAATTTATTTACATCAGATGCCATTTCTTCAAGAAGGAAGAGGATCTCATGAATTCTACTAAATATTACCCCCCTGCCATCTGTGTCTTCTGTTCACCTCTGCCACATATCCCTTTAATACATGTCTTTAATGTGTTGCTGGGTTGTCTGTCTACACAAAACCCTGCTGTTCCTTTTCCACCCATGGGGCTGTCTGAAATCCACAGTCTTGTAGGTAGTTCCAGTCAGGAAGAAAAGTCAGTGCAGGGCTTAGGTAGTTTCTTGCGAGCAGCTTTGTTTATTTACAAAGGAGAAACAAAGTCCTGTGTTACACAGCAGCAGTCAAGTCACAGGAGAGGGTTTCTCTGTTCCCAACTTCCCCTACTGTTTTGGCCAAGCCCCCCACCCAAAAGCCCCCTCTCTCTGGGCTCTTCCCAAGGCCACACACTGTGCTTGCTCTGGCATCTGCCTTTGTCTGGTCCTGCGCCCGCTCCACGCTTCCCCTCCTGATCTGCCTGGCTTCACAACCACATTCACCTCTTCCCAAAACAGCTCCGTGCCAAAGTTCCCCTTCCCAGAGCCTTCACGTTCCTGAGGAAAACAAACAAGCCCATGGTCTGGGCAGAGACCTCTGTGCAGTGTGGAGGTTTTGAGATAGCCATTCTTTTGCTGCCTGCTTTCCCAAGCTGATTGCGGGGGCTTTTTAAAGGAAAAATCAGAGAGTGGGGGTTAATCTGGGGTCTACCTTATTAGTAAAGCCATAAAGCCTTTCAGGAAAACCCTACAGAGCCGGCTAGGGCTGAAGCCAGTATCTTTCTGTAGAGGCTCAGAATATTTATAGGAACATGTCAGGAGTGAGTATTGGTGTGTGGTTGTCAGAGATGGAACACAGTTTAGCTTGGCTAACACCACAGGACTGCTGGAGGGTTTTATCTCTCCTGCAAGGTTGCATGCACTATCCATATATTTCAGTAGTGGATGTACCACTCCTAAGAGCCTTGAAGTGATGGTTCATTAAGCTGGCAGGAATGTTATCATTTTCCATAAAATTTGATAGGATTTTCCAGAACCTGTGATCCTTCAGCGTAATGCGTTCTTGGCTATCAACAGCCATCTTGGGCCCAGTGAGAATGCTCTGCAGAAACTATGGAAAGGTTTTTAACATGCATTTTTATTTATGGCAATGTCAAGTTCCTCCCACAGTGTGATTGGGGTGGGGATTCAGAAAATATTTCTGGGCTTCATTCAATTTCCATGCTCCTTTTCCCAATTGCTTTTGAAATCATATTGTTTACTCAGTCTTAAGTGTAGTTTAGCCCATATTTATACTACCACATGACACAGACTCACAGGGAGGGGACTGTTGTCAGAGAAAAACTGCTTCGGAGCTTGAATGTGTATGTCTTCTCCTTGATTAATTAAGCTACATTATTTGTTGAAAAGTAAGGTTTGTCCCTCTTAAACCAGCTTGCAGCTATTTAACGGAAAGACAGGATTGTCACAGCTTGGTCTGCAATGATACTCTAACCTCTGTCACTGCATAAAGGTACTCTTGTGTGTTTGCTTTGCCCATCCTTGGTGCAAATACTGAACTTTTTTCAGTGCAGGACTTTGCTGCGAAGGAAACCAGGCCATCTGTTTCTGCCCTGTCCTGGGAAGAGCTCTTATCTCCCATCTTTCAAATTCCATTCAGTCTATTTGAGAGAACATGGTGCTTATTCACAGCCTGATTTGTAGTCTGCCTAAGTTAGTGGGAGCCTTGCAATGAGCTTGGGATCTGGTACTTACAGACACAGCAGCAGCAACTGCTGACTGAAGTCTCCTGTTTGATCCCAGACAGTTGGCAGAGGCAGGCCAACCTTTCCTATGCTTCATTGTTCATCTGTGAACACCTCCTTTCACCTTGAGAGGACCCATCACTCTATAAACTTTTTGGGACTTCAGTACTTGTGTTGAGTCTCAGTAAAAAGTGGTGCAGTGCTGGTTTATCATCTCAAGTTAGGTATGGAGACCTCCTGTAACACCATTCTCAACCCTGTCTATCTCAAGATGAAGACCCTTTCCTCACATCCTGAAGGGAGTCTTTGGGAAGTTAATCAGTGCCACGGCTTAGAAACAGAATGCAGCTTGATGCCCTTTCACTGAAAAGAACATTTTTCCCTCTCTGTTTTTTGAGCCTGGCAATGTACCCATTTCCAGCACTACCAACAGGCAGGTCCACTCCAGCCTCTGTGTGGGGTCATATGGTGTGATCACCTGCACCCAAACAGGGGATGTGTCCCTTACCTCATAGCCAGCAGGCACTGACTTCAAACCATTGGCCCAAGGATTTCTGTCTCACTGTCATTTCTTTGAATCTTCTAAGCAGGCTTCTTCTGTCCCTTACTAATGAAGTTTTGCATTTTGTTACTACAAACCATTCATACTGGAAAAAAAAAATCCTCAAAATAAAGAGATCCAAGCTGAAAACATCGCAGTCAAACAAGAGAGATGTTTTTAAACGTCCCCAAAGCAACATCTTTGTGTTGGAGAATAACAGGACTTCCAGCAACGCGGGTGTCTTTGTGCAGAGCCTCGTGAATAACCAAATCACAGATCAATACTGGCCACAGTGTGCATCACTCATTAGCATGCTGGGAGCTGGGAGCTCAGAGATGATATCAAACAGCAGCCCCCACATCCCCTGAACAGAGTCTACTGATAGGGCAGTGTGTGCTGCCAACAGTGAGTCATTCATCACTGGGTCCTGGTTTCACAACAGCATGATTCAGTGTTTGTAAAGGAAAGTCCTGACTGCAAACATTGCCCTCATTCATCCACTGTTAGCTTCCTTGCAACATACAGCATAGATTGTGCTCTGCTTGGTATTTGCCAAGACAGTAAATCAGTGGAGGCTGATCATCCTCTGGTAATCCTGAGATATGTGGAAAACAAGAGTAATCCGGAGGGGGATTGTGCAGTAAAACTATTGCCCTTGGTCTGTCGGACCCTCATCCCCTCCACACTGCCTCCAAGTCAGCCTCAGTGGAGAACTGCAGTTGAGTGCTGTGCATGCTAAAGCCTGGCATGAAACTGAGGCAAATGTTTGAAGCCATAAGATGAATTTTCTAATTGCCATTCCTACAGGTTCAGCCTATGGATAGCAAAGAAATTAGGCAACACCATGCCCTTCCTGTCTTCAGTTTCCATCAGCTGCCATGCTGTGACTGCAGACTGACAGTTTTGCTGATAAGGCAGAAAACAGAGTGAACTCACCTTCCTTTTCCCTAACCATATTAGCTTCCTCTTGCCAGCAAGAGTGAAAAACTAGTTTTTGTCAGTCAATGCAATGCTCTCAGAGTATCTCAGAATACAGATACGCTGATCAAAGAGAGACCCCTATAAGAGAGCAAGGTCAGCTCTACAGGATCAGCACAACTGGTGTGGTTAGGCTGTGCTTAAACTGACATGAGATGTAGGAAACCAAAAAGGCATAGGGAGATGCAGGCAGTCTTCACCCCATGCAAGGCTCATTAGGCTGAGGGAAAATGTAGCCTCTAATCAGTTTTCTGATCCTCCTTACGACCATGTACTGCTCTGCTTGCTGTTTCTGTAATTTTCCTGTTGGCTTTCCTACAGACACCAGTGTTGGGCAGCAAAGCAATTAAAGTAAGCGTGGCATCATCGCATCCAGTCTTCTCCTCATCCAGGCTATGTCCAAATCCTAGATTTGGTTTGAATGGTAATTTGAAAATCCAAGTAAAATGTTTTCTAATAAGTAAGTAATTAATGAAGGTACTTTATATTTTTCTTATTTCACCCCCCCCCCCCCCCCCCCCCCCCCCTTTCTTTTTTTTTTTTTTTTTTCCCCCCCCCCCCCCCCCTTTTTTTTTTCTTTCAAGCAAGGAAAAGTAATGAATGGCCTCCTGGTTTAGAGATATGTCCAAAGCACATATAAATCAGCAGAGTCCCACTGACATCTATGGTACTTTGTCAATCTACACAAGCTACAGACAAAGCCTTTAATGTTTCCATAAAGCAGAGTTATCAGGCTCCTTGTGGGCTTGTATGAGTTAACAGAGTGAGCTTTCTAGCAAAGTCATCCATCACTTGGCTATCTACAATCACCAGAGTGCAGGTAAATCACCAGGGTTCTGCTACCAGATGTTAAAAAGGCAGTTGACCTTCTTGTATATTCCACACATGAAAAGAGCTCAGTAAATTATTTGACTTTTAAACAACAATATTCAGCAATTTACTACACAGCCCACTAACTGAATGAGGTGTTAACCTGGATATCCTGACCAAATTCCAGCTGGGTTAATTATACATTGCTTGAATGTTCCCTTCTGTTTCAATTGTGACACTATTTGATGTTATTTTTTGCTTTTCCCCTAAAGATTCCCCTGGAATCCTGCTGTTGATGTGCTGTTGCACATCAAAAGTGCATGTGCAACAATTTCAGATGAAGCACTCATAAAAGCACTCATAAATGCATTCTTTATGAGCATAGGAGCTCTAATGTGTGGATATGATTGGTTTTATTGCTTTATTGATCTTGTTATTGTTCCTGCTTTTTTCAGATACTATTTACTACTACTGGTTTTTTCTTGTCAAGTCCGGAAATACAGATTTCGATTAGCATTAAAATCAAAACCTGCTCTTAATGCAGTAATGTGGCATTCAAATTTTGGGTTCCAGTTCAGATTCATTTCAGGGCAAGATCATCAGTGGCAAATCCATACTGAGATTACAGAGTGAACTTCCCAAAACTTGTGGGCAGGAATTGCTGCCAGAGCTGTGAGTAAGGCTTACTTCCAGTCACGATTAGATCAGAAGCAAATCAAAACAAAAAGGGGGAAAGAAAAATAGTCTAACAACTACTGTACTGGAAAATCTTAGTAACACTATTTGGGGACTTGTCGTATAAGATGTAATCAATAAGGTATTGACTATTAATTCTACATATGGTTGTCTTGGCTGCCAACTTTTTCATATAGTTTCCTCGGAGTACCTCCCCCATTTCTGTGTGTACCAAAGAGTTCATATTCTTGGCTCAGAGTAAGAAACATCAAAAGGCAGAAGCAAAATGAGGAGCAAAGTTCCCTTTGCTAACAGCACATGCTGTGGCTGCAAGGTTGAGCTGTGGGCGAGACTCGTGAGGGAAGGAAATTCCAGCTCTGGTGAATTATCAAGTAAGCAAACTGTCTAGCCAAGGAGAAATGCCTGTGATCTGTCAATCATACTGCTAGGCTGATTCAAGGGACCAAAACTGTTGAAGACTTTTTCACCCATTTTAAAGCACGTTCTGTCTGTTTCAATGCAAAGATAGTGCATTTGAAAGAATAAGAGCTAAAGTTTTTATCAAAATCAGTAGTCTATGGTAAGTTTTCAAGGAGGAATAATAAGGAGCGCAGGGCAAACCTCTGCCTTGCAGAGTGAAGTATAGACATTTTGAGAATACTTTGCTGGTATTTACCAGGACTATCCTACTTATCAATACAAGCTGTTCAGGGTTGGTTTTAACCTCAGAGTGTGTACCCAACAAATTAAATGCATATCACTTGGCTAATTATAGATAGACACCCAAACACTCCCTGTCAACATGGACAGTTAGCCAAAAAAATGGCATTATTTTATTAGCTAATCCCCACTTCCAGACCTAGTCTGACCCACAGAGGGACAAAGTGGTGCTAGCTGACTACTGAAGCCTGTTAGGTCTTTGCCAAACCTATGACCCACTGCAATCCCAGTAGGTGGAGGGGCCAGCAGGACACTTTGCCCCAGATTTTTCACCTGAGAGAAGACACACTTTGGCTCCTTATCATATACTTACTTTGCCACAGGACTAAATTCTGTATTAGGATTTTTTATAAATCAGGTTTAAGTCAGGGGCAGGAAAGCTGAATGCCAGACACCTGTCCCACTCCAAGGGGATGCAGGTCATCATTTTTTCTATATAAGCCACAGCCAGCTATCAGCTTGAACATCCTTCAAGATATGTGGGACTAAACAAGAATATTTATTGGCACAGAACCCATGGGTTTTTTTGCTTGCACAGCACCAGAAAGCCCTGTGCCTATATCCCTAACAATGATTCAGACCACTAAAATCATATTAGTGGTGTGGCTAGTACCAGCCATACAATCATCCATCACCATTCTTTCTCCTCTCTCCAGCTCAGTTTATTTCCAAAACTCTAATACAAGGCCAGCTGTTTCAAAGTGTGTATGGCACATACCTGGCAGAAAAGGGTCTACATTCTTCTCCTTGTGCACCACAAAAAGGTGTTCCAGCACTTTAAACAAGCTTGTAGTTATGAAGATAAATTTTTGGTTGCTGTTCAACCCTGAGGTGGTTCTCTTGGCCATGACATTGAATGTGTCCTTTGCTACAGTGAAAGCAAGTTTGTATTCAGCTGGTAGTGCTGTTGTACCTCCACTTTTATTTAATTACATCCTATAAAGTGAGTTATTTGCCACGTATTTGCATAATCTCCCCAGTTCTCTCTCTTCCTCTGTGTACAGCAGCCTCAGCTGCTCTGTCATTTGGACACAGAGGCCCCAGTTTGCTAATCTAGTTTCATGGTCTGATAGACCTGGACAGTGATCAGTTTGCTTCCAAGGCATCTGTGTAAGAGGAAAGAGAGCTTTGATCCCTATCGGCAATTCAAGCTAATAGGATTGCTCTTCTTAAACCTCAGCTAGATTGTCACAGTGTCCTCATGTGATAGTCTGCAGTAAATCTCATTCCCAGAAATTTAAGCCTGTGGCCTGTAGATCCAAGTCATTAACTTTGTGACAATTAATGGGTTGACAACACAGTCCCTGTCCATGCAAAATTCAAAACAAAGCAGGATGGGAAGAAATAACCTCTCTCCATGGCTAGTGGACCCTTTATGTAAGTACCCTGAACTGGTTGAGCTGTGAGGAGAGGGAACATTTGAAAGACCTGCTGCAAAGAGACAAATTTGGGACATTTTATCTAAATGCTGTATCCTTAATCCACAGGATATGAGATGAAGGGGCACCGAGAGAGGAGGGGAGCAGGGAGTGGGGCAAGACCATGATTTAAAAGCCCCCCATTTCAAAACTTTCTTACTTGCCTGAAGGGAACAGACGTGTCCTGAAGAAGCCAGCTCCACCACTCCCTTGGTGGCCTGAGGGAGGTCTCCTCTGACAGCTCCATGTCAGTCCTGACAGCAGAAGTCCCCTTCTCCTGTCCCATGTGCTTCTTTCACCCTGTGCTCTACTAAGAGCGAGGGTGGCTGCACAATGAATTGCAAGGCCCTTTAGAGATCATGTGAAGGAAAGGGCACAGAACATCTCATTGCTCAGCAGCACGAAGCCGCTCAAAGCAGACTGTTGGATGGGACATAGTGGAGGCAAGCTGGGAGGGAACATTATGCAAAGGGACATCAGTAATTAAAAAGACTTAAAAAGCCACGTGTCCTGACCCCTGGACATCTTTGCCAGGCAACTCAAGGTGAACATCACAGCCTCTTGGGAAGTTGAGGCACCCAAAATCAAAATGAGAACTTTGTCTAGACCACATTCTTTGTCCGGCTCCTGACAGTCCTCCATCCTGTGTCTTAGGCTGTTGACAAAGGTTGGTCTTCCTGAGCCACACAAAAGAAAGTGTATTTTCATGTCAGCCTGTTCCTCTAAACATTCAATTACCCTGTCAAATACCAAACACCTCTTCTTTATGGGAAATTCCTCCTGCCAAGTGTTCTTTGCTTTGTCCTTTTAAAGTAGGGCTAAAGGCAACTGTTTCTGCCCTTACTTGTTAGTGAAGGCAATTATGACCACCTTCTGTGAGTAATTACCCATTTCTATCTGGTTTCTACAAAAAACTAAATTTCATACAATTGCAGGCTACCTGGCAAATCTCACGCTGCTGGGAGGCACAGCAGAGCACTCAACATGAGCTCTGTTCGAGGCAGTTAAGTGCTGTGTGTGTTACTTTTGTTGTCTCTCGGACAAGTGGCGTGATCCACAGCGTACAGCAATAGCTTAAGGGCTCAAAGGGCTGCCTTTATCCTCCCCTCCCTCCCTCAAACACTCTGAGGAAGGTGACACCACGTCCCCCAGCAGGCAGCATGGCGTAGCCAGTGCAGACCTGCACCTGGACCAAAACACTCCTGTCGCAAAGCAAGGTATAACAAACTGGGAGACCCCTGGGACACACTGCTCACAGGACCCTGACTGCTGTACTGCACCGTGCTGTGCACATGGACTAACTAGCCTTTCTCTAAGTCCCACTGTGCTAGGTGACAGTGGCACATCCAAAATCCAGCTCCGTTCTCCCTTCTCAGGCAAGAAATAATTGAAGTATTCATATGTAGATTTTGCAGTGAGAGCAACTGAAATATCCTTTCTTTAAGCTTGCAAATTCAACCTCTTTGCAATTTCCCAGAAGCAGCAGAGTCCTAGTGAGCTGTGACTTCTCAAGCACCTACCTACCAAGACCTCCAAGCTGGTCGTGCACTTAATTCAGTTATGCACATATCCCAGTGAGACTAATGATCCTGAAGCACTTCTGGGAATACCCACTGCCCTTACCCAAGACAGCAGCATATCATTTGGTGACTGAGCTCCAATAAATAGCTGATCTAAGGTTCTGGGCACTCAGTGCATGTTTCTTGTTCTGGGTATAGTGATGCCTCCTGTAAAATAGCAATCATGTATTTAGTAAAGGTATCAGATTTGATTCTGACCTCTGCCTGCCATGACCTTTTATTTGCATCTACCTATGGTGAATGCAAAATGCTCCCTACTCAGAAAGTTAAGGCCTCCTGCCTACTTTGTGTCTAGGCAACAACCACTAACCCAAGGAAAGAGTCCATACACTCAGTGGAATTTATACGTGGTTTTTACTGAGATGAGCTTAAAGTGAATGGTCTAAATACTGAGCCCGACTCCCTGGTGTAACACAGAGATAATTTTACTGAAATCAATGTATTACATAGATAGGAAGCATGTTTAAAATCAGAATTAAACTGTACAACAAAAGGGCACTTGAACAGGTGAAGTAGCAGCTACTGAAATTACCAGTGAGCTGGAACGGCGTCCCATTCATTCCACACATCTGCCATTTATATCAGGTCTTTGTGATCAAATATAATGCCGCAAAGAGCAAATATTATGGCACTCACACGGATTCCCCTTTGGTATCAAGAGTTATACACATGTTAGGAAACAAACTACCCCGCACAGGAAACATTTTTGAGAGTTGTGTTATCCAGAAAACAAAGCAAGTCACTCTGAGCAGTGACATAATCCA
This sequence comes from Promerops cafer, assembly GCA_013398275.1. Classification (NCBI taxonomy): domain Eukaryota; kingdom Metazoa; phylum Chordata; class Aves; order Passeriformes; family Nectariniidae; genus Promerops; species Promerops cafer. The sequence goes on from VZSE01008641.1 coordinate 1,048,156, forward strand.
GTTTCCCACAGGTTAATGCCTTGTGGCCATACTTTTTCACTGCAGCAATCCCTCCATCAACCTCTCTTTGATCTCTCCCACCTCCAAAATGCTTCCACACTCCCCCTCCACACTCATGCACCTAGGCTCAAGCCCCTATGCAGCATCTTACACTAACCTAAGCCCTAGGGCAATGGGGCCCTGCTTGATCCCATACTGCACGTGGGCCAGATGGAGCCTGACCACACCCAGTCATCAGGCAGAACAGCGCAGATAGCATTAAAATCACACTGCAGGTTTTTTCTCACTAAAGGCACTGATTGTAAGTGTGCCATAGGACACTCACTGCCCACTGAATAAACATCATTTTCCATGAAAATGATGGGAATGTAATTGATCTCTGCCCTATGTAAACTTCGGACACTTTAGTCAGTGGGCTCGAAGTTTCTTGTGGGAAGGGGACAAGTTTGAGAGACAAATGCAAGGAAAGAAATGCAACCACATAAGCCTTGTTTTGCGAGTTAGGTATTTAGTTGCATATTTAGCTGACACAACCTAAAATATGAGGACATTCATTGTCAGAGGGTTTGAGCCAGTAGGATTAGTTGCATGTGCGATAGAAATCTCTATCAGAACATAAAAAGGATCAGAAATTGGCCCATGTTCTCTTTTTGGCTGTGGAAACTAAAGCTCTCCAGATTTTGACCAGATGCATTGTACAAAACTATAAAATGACAATTTTGCAGTGCCTCCCATTCCCAGAGATTTGCTGAATACTTAGGGAAAGACAACCTCCCAAATTACCCGTCTGGTCACTCAGTGGCCTGCTTGAAAGGCAATTCCTCCCTGTTCCCTGCTGGGGCTTGCTTTCCTCTCTGAGCTTTTGTTACTGACTGTCGCATTTGTTGCGCTGCTGTCCTTGAAAAAACATCTCTCTGCAAGAGCCTCCCGCAGCCCTGAATTCCAAGGGTTACGATGACAGTGCTGCCTGAAGCAGTATTTCCTTTTCCACGTTCTGCATTTGCCAGCTGTTAACTTCATCAAGGTCCTGTATTGTGAGAGTCTTAAAAAAGGGGGCAGCTCGGTTTTCTCCATAGCCTTTGTGTGAAGGCTGCCAGGCCAGATTCGACCCTGGAAACCAATCAATTCAATGGGGTGCCATGACATGGCAGGCAGGGCAGAGAAGAATTCAGCTGTAATTTTGGAAAACCTGCTCCCAGTTCAGGAAATATTCCCAGTGGCCTCTGGCTTTTTAATGTCAGCTTTCCTGATAAACAGAGGGGGTAGGTATCACCTCCTCTTTTCTGAAATAATAATCATTTGTCTTAAATATCAGCAGCACTGGAAAAGCTGCATCAGGCGAGGTTGCTGGCCTGGATTTCACTGCTCTTCCGAGACAATAGTGGATCTTTAGAATACCCTGAGCCTGTGGGATGACTCAACTCACAACTATCCCTCCTACCCAGTCACAGAAGTGATAGCTTTGACCTTTTGCTCATGGAAGAAATGACAGGGAAGGAAGGTACTCCGCATCTTTAGTACAAACTGCAGTGTCACTTTACCAGGGGATAGCAAGGCTCTGGAACAATTTGGGATAGGAAGTGAGGAGGGCCTGTGCATTGACTGAGATGGCAGGTGACATTTCAAAAAGGCAGGACAGGATTAAGCAAACTGGAAGAGGGATAGGATGCAGGCATGAAGAGATCTTTAATGTCATACACACCCTTAGAACATTTTGTATGCAGCATATCATAAAACTGCAGCATCCCTCTTATGTCCCCTTCTTAGAGCAGCGGCTATCTGGGGAGCACCTCAAGTCCTCTGCTGTTTCCTAGGTTTCTCCTGTCTAGGTGTGCCCCAAAACTGACTTTGCTTCATGTAGGGAAGCAGATAGAACCTGTGCAGGTGCAGATATTCCATGAGTTGCATTGGAATCCAAGATCTACTGCATTTTCCCATCATATCTGCTGAAGGGTTTCAGAATGAAGTTCTCTGAAGGCTTTTGCTCTGCTGGAAAGCGCCAGTACAGCACCTGACTACCCTTGGTGAGACCACTGTTAGGGCAAGGCTGCCTTTGAAAATCCTGCCCCAAAACTATGAAAGGATCTTAATTTAATTAATAAATCTAGTGTAATTTTGTAGTAGCTAATCCTTTTACTGGGAACACAGCCAGCACACAACAATTCCTCAGAGCTCTCAGGGTCCCCAAGCTACCACTATTATGCAGTCTCCCAAAGTGGGGGATCCACAAGTACTGATTCCAAACCTGTGCATTCCCAGCTCTCCTGGATTTGGTGTGGATCACATGTGAGCCCATACAGGAGTGTTTCTATTGAATTAACTAGAGGACACATCGAGTGGTTATGTCTAGGTGCACTGTGTGGAGGTTTATTGCCTGCCATTCTGCCTCCCACTCCACTTCCCAGCGGTTGCTTTGTGGGAATCCTGTAGGTAGCTCCCCAAACAGAGCATCTCTTTGTTTTTCAGCATCTGCAACCACTCCAGAAAAAAAATCAGCAAAAGTATGGTGTGGCACTAGGATGTCATTTTGGCAGCACAAGGGGTACATGCCTCCATGCATTTCTGGAGGGCTTTTGCCAGGCTATGGTCCCATGAGGCAATGCACATGCCTACAAAAGGAACAAGGAACACAATTTCCTGATTACCAGAGGCCACACACATGGCGATGGAGCCCAGGTGGAACCAGAGGCAGCAGGTACATTGGCCACATGGCTAGCTGTCCTTTCTGCTGGCGCAGGTGTGAGGGTGTAAGGTCCATGGAGCACCCACATTCCTGTAAAAGCAATGCGGTGCTGGCAGGGAGCCAACTCCAAAGTGTCTTCTCTAACTTTTTCAGTACCTGGTCTAGCAAGTTCCAAGAACCATCGGTCTCCACAAATCTTGCCTGACCAAAGCTGTGTAGATAAGCCAAAGTGGCCTTGGTTCTCAGCCTGTGTCAGTAGCACTGGTATCTCTAACTCTGATGGAGAGGACAGAAACCACTATGAGAAAGAGGAGAACAGATCACCTAACTCCAGCACCTTTCCTGGAAGGACCAACAGTGAAATTATCTGTTCTCAAAAAAGCAGATATGTGGAGTAACACACTGACTCCCAAAAACTCTTGGGTTTATTGGGAACAGAACTTGATTCTGCAGAATAAGGCTTCATCTTTAAGTCTATGTAAGTACAGATCTCTTTTCAACCATCTGGGCTTTTTATTGTTTAACTGGACAATGGCAAGCTTTTACCAGCCTTTATTTAGGCTGTTTCAGACAATGTTCAATGATGCAAGTTTTTTTCATAAAAACACACCTAATAATCACATAAGACAATTGGAGTCACACAAAGACATCTGAAGGGTCAAATGTGTAAAAAAAAAAAAAAGGTATGCAACTTTTCTCTTCCTTGTCTCTTCTTTCTCCCAATTCTTACCTATCGTCTGTTCACACAACAGTGGCCAAATCTTCCTATCCTCTCATTCAGTCAGCAGGTTCCAGCTAATGTAGCAACACCTTCCAGGGAGAGTTAAAATCAGAGCTGCAGACACCTGATTCTGAACTCCCCTGCATTTTGTTGTTGCCAGTTCCTGTCTGAACACCACGATGTGCTGCTCCTTTACACTTCTTCTGCCCACAGGGGAAAGCCCTCAGCAGGTGGAAGTCAGATCCTGTCGTTACATGAGAGAGGGTTGCAGGGATGAACTGTGTGGGATGGCAGCCCACATAACCTCCACGACTTCACAGTGAGCAGGAACTGAAGAGCAGAGGAGGAAGGAAGGCTAGGGAGGGTGGAGTGAGGCATTAAATAGCACTTGCTGGATCTCTGCTTGGCAGGGATTCACATGTCCCTCTTTCTAAGTCTTCTGTTCCTGGGGAAGGCAAGAAATGAGGAAGCAGGAGGAAGCACAGATGAATGGGTGGGTGCAAAATATGCCACACCTACCACAGGCTCCTGTGCCTCATGCAGATGAGGGATTCTACAGAGCTCCCAGAAGGAAGGAAAACGGGGTGTCAGCACCTGGCCCAAGTTCCTAGAAGACATCCATGCAATGATGGCATAAATATCCTGTCCAGGATCCCACATATAACATCTGGGATCAGCTGTACTGAACAACCCCACCAATCCCTTGCAATCCTTGGCACAGGGCAGCCCTCTCCCCTTGCCCAAGAGGGCTTTGCTTCTACCCTGCTTTCCTCTAGGCAGTGGGAAAAAGGCTGACCTCCACCACCCTGCACTTCCCATCTTCTTAATGAACAAGGGAAGAAGCAAAAATACATGGTGCAAGAGAGCACTCACTTGAAGTCCTTAAGCCAGGGCTCTCCAGGATTGTTGCAAAGAGTAATTCCTTCTGCTTGGAATTACTGGCTGAAATGCTGTGGTCTGCATTATACCAGGAGCCATGCCAGACAGCAAAGTTGGAATTAGAAAGGTCCCAGGACAAGCTCAGTCTACCACAACCACAGGAAGATGATTATTTCTGACTGGCGTACAGGGCACCCACCCCACAGCCTGTGGCCACAAAATGCTCCCCAGGGCTCTGTAACAAGCTTGAGACCAACAGCAGAGAACAAAAGCCACAGCTTTTGTGTGCCACAGGAAGAGAGCAGTAGCAATCACAGGCAGCCCCAGTGTCCTCAATTCCTGCTGTAAAACTCGAGATGAGCTTTGGAAATTGGCCAGGCCTCACATTACAAAGAGTAAAGGGAAAATCCCAGTGTCCAGTGGTACCTCCCCATTTGTCCTAAAGGGGCAATTGCAGAGGTCAGCTTGACCCCAGGAGCATGAACAAGATGCACAAGATGGGACAATGTAAAGACCATCCTGCCACTAAGACAACCTTCTCCTTTGCTTTAGCCACTATTCTGAGCTTCTGCTGATGACGAAAGGAGACCTAGGGGACAAATTGTCCTGTAAGTTGATGAAAAAAAATCTTTAACAGCTTTTTCTTTGCCTTTCTTTCTGGCCTTAGAAAGAGTACATGTCTGACAAAGGCCTGTTTATTTGCCAAGGAATTAGGGAGTTTTGTGCCTCCCTTTATTCTTATGAAAAGATAATGACCTTCCGGTGGGAAGATCCAAGCATTGCCAAGAAATATGTTTTGGAAGCTTTTCAAAGTCAATGAGTTAGAGGCAAACAGATTCCCTGGAGAATAAAAGGGCAGATGGAGCTGTACGACCCTGGACTTCAGTTTAGGCTTGACAAATTCTTTGGATCTATGAATCTATGATGTAATCAAGGGCATTTGTCTCACATTTGACCCCGGAGGAGAAATTATCAGCATGGGCACTGCAGCACTCAGCCACATAGTGGGGTGCATCTGAAAGGCATCACTGTATTTTGTACACACATCCTCAGCTGGAGTTGTTGCCTTTTTCTCAACCTGGGAATGAAACTTAAGATAATTTTAGTAAGGGGTAATGTAAACAGGGATCTTTATTTGAAGGCCTTCAGAGGCAGTTATGGAAAGATGTCCACAAAAGCCCACCACCCCCCAAGGGTGAGTTCATTTTTATAGGTTTTAGGAAAATACCATAATTGATAAAAGGCACCAATTAGGAGGACAAGTGGTGATGCAATTCCCCCCCCCAGATCAAGCCCCTTCTCTGGAGCCCCTCCTTCAGCACTAGTTGTACTTTGTCCATGAAAACGTATCTCGAAGGGCTGTTCTCAGCCTTGGTTCCCAGGAAGAACCAAGATAGCACAGAGCCTTGTACTTCTCGGGTCTTGGAGCTCTGGAATTTGTTTTGTCTTTCTGATTAAGGAAAGGCCATGGAAAAGTACTGGGAAAACTGGCTACTAATACAATAGGTGACTGAGTTATAAATATATGTGTGAAGAATACAGAGAACATATTAAAAAAAAATCCCCAAATGTCATCAGAGTGAAATTAGGTGCTCAGGCACTCCCATACCAGACAAGGCTCCAAGACAGCTGCAAAACCCATCCAGAAGCTCATTGGTGCTTGGCTATCACTAAACTCTGCCTTGCTGTGACTCCCAGGTAGTTCATCCACAGCCTCCACATGTCTGCATGAGCTGTGGGCCCACTTTTCCACTGTTGCACAGGCACAGATTGCCAACACCATACAGTCAGTCATCCTGGCCTGTCGGAGTTCACAGAGTGCCTAACCCTGAGACTGGCTGGGCTTTCTGCTGCTCCTCACCATCCTCAGGAGGTGCTGCTCAGATCCTAGTTCAAGGTCCATCTCTGGATGCAAGTGTAGCCGAGACATTCATGTATTGTTCTCCCATAGGGACCATGAACTTATATTTAAGTGGCGAGAGGCATCTGTTTCCCCATCAGCACTCGTGGTTGACATTTTCACTCCTGCCAGTTTCCAAAGTGCAGCTGAGAGCGTAGGTAATCACAATGGACAATGGTTCTCTCTTTAACAGACCATGACCTGGGCCGCTTCCTGGAGAAGCATATGGCTCAGCACGCTTCTGCTTCCAGGGATCCCCAGAGATCTCAGAGAGCTGCTGGAAATGTCAGTCATTCCCTGAAATTCAGCCTGCAGGCTTCACCACAGGAAGTGAAGTTATTTTGCTCAGCCCTGCAGCTCCTCATGCATCTTTATCCAGCAATTTCACATGGAAGTACAGGACAGTTGGTGATGGACTTACCCCCTGCCTTTGGTCAAAGAACAAAGGCCAAGCAAATAATACCAAGTTACTGCAGTGAGTGACACATAATCAACTGTAAAGAGGTGTAAGGATTATATCCTGAGAGACCTGGGCTGTCTCAGATCCTCACCAATAGCTTTCACTCACAGCCCATTTTAAAAGCTTTACAAGCTCTCAGCAGTCACAGATCAGTTAGCTAAACTCTGTTTTCTGAACTTTTCCTGTTATCTTTGGACACCTGGGTCTGTGAAATTGCCTATTAACAGAGTGATTTAGCTAATCTCAGAAGAGTACATGTGAATCTAATGGTCAGATATAATGCCTTGACAGATAAATAAGGCACATTCCAACTCCACAGAGTCTAGACTTCCTGGGGCTGGGTGGAGGGATTTTTATAGTTGCCAAAAAGTTATGGCGGTGTTTGTGCAAGAGGGAAAGCAGAGAAGCAGAGAAAGGGTGATGTATTCAGCCACAAAATATTTTGAAAAGCCTGAAGAAGTTTTGGGTTGGATTGAGACATTCTAGAGGGCCCCTTGTAATTGCTTCTCCTCTCTAATTTCAGAGGAACTGTACTTCTGTGGAGCCGAAAGGCTTTCTCGATCCAGGTTGCGTGGGTACAGGAATCTGGACGTGCATGTGCATAAGCCTGTGTTGCAAGCACCTAGGCATGCATGCCACACTGTGGGGGGCTTGCTGCATGCACATGGAACAACATTTGGACTCGCTGATGTCCCTGGGACAAAGGGGGTTTGCAGCTGTGTGATTCTGACCACAGACGATTCAGAGAGGACTGATGGACACCTGCACCACCTTGTGTGTGCTTCAGCAGAGAAGAGAGGCCATAATACACTAACTGGCACATCTTTTGTCACTCTGCTGCCTATCCCAGCAATGTGACTGCTCTCAAAGATCATACCCATTTCTGTAAATAAGCTCTGACAAGGGCCTAGCCCACAGCTGGTGTAACAGAAGACCATGCAGCGGTGCTAATTTGCAGCAGCTGAGAATTCGCCTCAGTGTCTCCCAGCCCAAAACAAAACTCTATTAAAAGATGGTTTCTCAAGTTCAAGTGTAGTGCAAAAAGCCCTGTTCCTATAAGAGGTGACTAACTGGGTGACTTGCAGCAGCAATGCTCCTGCTAATATGTCCAAGAGATGGTATCAGGCCTACACTCCAGCCTTCTTCCCCCTCCCCTCTCCCACAGTCCAGGTGCAGCTGACTATGACAATGCTGATGGTAATTCTGGCAGCATTTTGACCCGATGGATTTGCTCTGACCACCCCTAAAAAAAATGAGTCTGAGAAATTCTCTGCATCCACAGAAAGCTCTCCCTGCAGACAGCTGAAAGCTGTGTCTTCTTTGTAATATCTTCTGTTTTCCCCGCCTCCCTCTCTTGTTCCCATCATATTTGCCCAGAGCTTTGCCACAATGTACAGCAGAAGATGCTATGCCACTTTGTGGCAGCAAATCCTGGCAGCTCCACCGCCTGTAGAAATCTTGGTTTGGTCTATCTCTGCCTTGGCACAAATCACTTATTTGCTCTGCTCCTGCAGACCCTGCAAAGCTTCATGCTTTACCCTCCAAATCACTCAGTGTACACTTAGGAGCAGGGATGAAAGAGGCTTCAGGAAATAGCATGCTGAGAAGTGAGGCCTCCCAGGACTCCAATCAACCCCCCTGAAGGGGAAAAGCCTAGGGCTAGAGAACAAATTCTAATTATAACAACAGACCTGCAGTCATTCCCAATTATGTCAAGCTCTTCAATGAGGAATTAAACAAGTAATAAAATGGGTGCACTGTCTTATTCTTCCCTCCAGCATTAGTAGTGGTATGTTGTTAAAAAAATGGCCATATCTAAACAACATGTGAAGGGACCATTAACATGGCGTATGACTGACAGAAGAAAACAATATTACTGTGATAGACACATCCTTTCTTGCTCCACGGGCATGATTTACTACTAAATTACAGTGGGTTTAGGCTACAATAACACCTCAGACTGAAGTGGGGATAATTCTTACGTGAAGCCAACAAAAGCCTAACAAAATCTGATTTCCAGAATCTGGAAAACTGCAAACATCACAATGTGAAGTAAAAGAAGAATTTGTTCTAAAGAGCAAGAATCATTGATTATGCTACCAGCAAGCAAGTAGGTCAGTTTGCATCTTTGGATCAAGGCTGAGGAGCTTTCCAGGATGCAGGACTTGAAAGTGTACCTCAAACATAATTTTCATGCTCAGAATCAAAACTGTTGGGAAAAAAAATATGACCGTTAAATTATAATAAAATTGTAGTTGTCCGTTGCAGGCTGAGAATTCATTAAACCAGTAAAGAATTAGTACCACAGAGGTGAAAAGGGACAGGTCATAATTGCATGAGCACAGATTGAGTCCTGCAGCCTCAACAACTGTTTCTCCAGAAGCCTTTGCTAGCACTTTCACATCTGCACATCTCACTGTGAAGGTCTTTAGGTGAGCTATACACGGGTGGTACCTCCCTCCCTGTAGCCTGATTCCTTCACTGCCTTCCCTATTATATGCAGTAATTTCCACCCACGCAAAGTGGGTGGCATTTTACACTTACTTCACTTTCTCTTCAGTCAGGTGTAAATGGCTGCAAGAGGTGCAAAACAGAGTAGAGCTGGGGGATGATTAAGAAAAATAGGCTGTGAGAAGATTACTTCTCTCCATAAAATCGTGCCTCTAGCATTGTAGTTGGAATATGATTGAGAAAGTGAATATTCCTAGAATTCTCTGAGAATATCTCTAGTAGTTCAATATGTTTTTGTACAGTATCTAGCACAGTAGAATGGTAATATACAGTATTTGTAACACTGTACCCAGAAATACCTCTGACTGTGGTTTGTAAAGTGATACTAAAGAGATTAAAAAAGGCAAAGATTTCAGGCTGAGGAAAATGTTTCACATAGGAGCAAAAATCAGAGCATGGGATTATAATGGAAAAAATTGTAGTACTTTAACTGCAACAGCAAACTGCAAAGGATGGAGCACTTTGTTTAACATACATCAAATCTTTTTGCAGTTAGCCTCTTTTATCAACTGTTGATTGGAGGAATTTGTCACCTCTGCCCAATATTCATTTTGCATGATCTTCCCTCTCAGGCACCTTTTACCATGCAAAGTATTTCACAGAGCTGTGCAACTGTCAACATACAAGTTTGCAGTGAAACCTTTTTCTTTTTTGACAGCACAGAATGTCTCAAAAGGCTAGTAAAGCATTTCTTTTTTGTCTCTCAAGTGGGAGCAGACAAACTTTGACAGCACACTATGTTTTGTAACAGCAGGACACTGAGCATTATTCTACCTGCACGCCTAAATGACTGCGATGTCCAGGGGGCTGCACTGACATGCTGTGCCTTCTGCAGCTTCCTCCAGACCACAAAATGTCTGGGTCAGAATGTGGCCCACTGGGTCTGCCCTGTCCTTCACCATCATTGCTCTCCCCCTGCCTGGTACTGGATGCATGCGTGGGAGTCATTGCTCCTTCTACTTCTCCTTTTTTTACTGTCAAAAGAAATGTCTAATGGATGTCCACAGGAATCAAGGTGTTTGAGATGCTTTGGGTTTGATATCAGGGCAGATTCTTATGCTGCAGTGCAGCTTGTAGGGCGTCTTTAAAACATTTCTTATCCAGACAAGAGGTGGCAATGAATAAGGAGTTACTTGGGGGCGAAAGGGTCTGCTATGACAGCTTAATCAAACTGAAACCTGTCCCTAGCTGCCCTTCCTTCCCAGGAGGCCCACAGGCATTATGGGGTGGATTCAGAATTTTATCCATGAATTACTCCCTGGAGACAGCTTAGGGCAGCTTATATGCAGAGTCAGGCCTCCTGTGCCTGCAAGAGCTCGACCCCCCTGCACACGGGCTGCGTGTGCTGGGTCTCACGGAGCGAGGTGCCCCGGCACACACCCTCCTGCCTCCAGGGGCTCACCCAGCTGGCTGGGAGCACTGAGCGCCCCTGCTGCCTTTGTTTTCACAGGAAATAAAAAAGAAAAATAGAAGTATATTTAGCTATAAAATCTATACAAGACCAGATTTATCTCTCAGGTTTGCATGGCCTACAGATTAAGGCCAGAAGGGACTGTCAGACAGACCATTCAGTCTGGCACCTTGTGCATATATCACAGGTCATTTCATTTTAACCACTTTTCCCTGCACTGAACCCAAGAGCTTGTGTATTTAAAAGACAGTTCAGCCTTGATCTGGAGCCATCAAAACATGGAGAATCCATCACATTCGTCAGTCATCCTCTCTGTTAAAAATGTGAGCCTTCTGTCAGGTGCTGCATTGCTCCAGCTTTGATTCCCAGCCATTGTTTCTCATTTTGTCTTGCACTGCCAAGGTAAGTAAGCCTTTAGGGTCTGCCATTTTAGCCCTGTGAATTTACTTATAAATTTTAATTCAGGCACTATTCCATCTCTTTTCTGACAAGCTAACCTCTGGGTTTCTTCCTGCAAGGCATTTCCTCCAGCCTGTGAAACATTTTCTAGCTGCTTTCTCCACACTCCAATTTTTAAAACATTGATTTTAAAACATGGACACTAAAAGTATACACTTTTCTGTTTGGATTTCCTATATGTTAAGAGATATGAATTATACTCCCCTGCTTCCTCTGTTCTTATCACCTGAATCACATATCAGCTTTTCCTTCTTTCACTCCAGCCAAATGTCAGGCTAAGCAGCACCGAGAAACACAATTCATCCATTCCTCTTTTTGGGACTACTGGCATAAAAATAGCTTTTGCCCTGTTTCACAGGGGACTTCCAGGTACTGGAAATTGCTCAGCATTGATACCAATGGGCCCTGTGACCCCTGCAGCTAGGTCCTTTACATTCCTGGCCTGTACATTCCCTGAAGGTATGAATATAATTTTTCTTTTCTCTCTTAAAAGTTTTTCAACTGTCACTCTGCTTACTAATGGAAACTATTTCCTCATTTAAAACAAGGACATAAATTATTTGTTTCCAACTGCAGAACAGAAATGTTTATCCAACACATCTGTCTTTTCCCATCACTGATGATTTCCTCATCCCACCTAATCATATATCCCATCACCAGAGGCTCTCTCCTTTCTATAGGAGCAAACTGTTTTGGTTTTAATGACCTTTTTTTTCCTGATATCTTTCACTCCCATAAGTAATTTCCTGAATTTTGTGCCTCTCAGTTACTATTTCTTGAAGTCTCTCTCCTTGTTTTTCCACTTGTTATACACCAGAGAGAAGAGAATACTTCTACACATGGCTTTCACCTCACCTCTGATCCAGCATTTGAGGTCTTTTCACATTTTCTGGAGTTTAAAATGTTCAGACACAGAGAATCATGAGTTAAAAGAATCATATTCTGTTCACAGGACTACAGAGGATATAAATCATAATCAGACTGATTACTAACATTCAATTATTTCTGTTATTTAGTTACAATATTGCTCACTGAGTTTTAATCATTTGATGTTCAATAATTTTACACTGCAGCTCAGTACTTTCATTTTTCTCAGCTGAACCTTGACTTTCTGAAATAGTTAATTCTAGCTCCAAGTGCCAGTCTGTCAATTTTGGTCACACCCCCTGCTAACGCCCAATTACCCATGGGCTTGAACAAACTTGTCACCCTTGTTGAAGGGAATAAAACCTCTTCAATCAGTGAAATAAGACTGTCAATGGCACACCTGTGCAACGAGGTGATGCTCAAATGAGGGGTGTTTTCCTCTTATGGCTCTGAGGATGCTGTGAAGCCAGGGGAGCTCCCCATGGGTGTCCATTAGGAGAGAGCTTGGCACACAGGGCATGGACAGGAGCAGGCCAGCTAGACACACTGGGGCAGCCCCAGCCATGGGCATGAGGCACCTCCCAGGGCCCGTGGCCAGGCAGAGGAGGGCTGTGGGCAACTGGAGCCCATCATTGGCTGGCAGCATTGCTGGGGCTGACAGGCCTGGGGGCTGACATGGATTCCTGGGATGTGGGCAAGGTGGGGCATATAGCTTGCCCAGAAGACGATTGTACTTTTTCATAACAAAAGTTGATTGCAGCAATTAACAGAGCATTGCTTCTTCACAGGCTGGATCACGGAGTGGCAAATCACACGGCAACAGCAGTGATGCCAGTGGTGCCATGGCAAGCTGCACTAGCCTGGGCTGGGAGAGCTTCACAGAGCCGCCTTGGTAACATCCAAACATCAAGTTGCTTAATTTTCTCTGGAGTGCCTTAAAATGGTTCGGTAGATTCCTGGTAGACAAAAGTGTTTATTTTTAAGCTTGGATGACCAAGCCTCAATGGCCAAGATGCCTTAGCCAATCTTTCCGAGATAGCAGGGAATTTCAGGCTCGAGGGTTTTGCTTAGAGTCGTCTCTGGTGCCCCCTGTTTTCAGAAATTTCTGCGCAGTCACTCCTGTGAGGAAAGGCTGGGGCAGCCAAGTGCTTTTTCAGGAATAAACCAGCCATTACCACAACACATGACAGGCAAGCCCTGAGGCCACAGGGCTTTGTTATGAATTCAGAAATGAAATAGGCACATTTTAGATTCAATTAAAAACCAAAACAAAACACATGTACAAACCCCAAATTTCCACATCAGTAAATGATTCATTCCTTATTGATAAAAGAATCATTTCTGAAGACTCATGAAGATGATTCTGTTTCAGCATAATTTTGTTTAATCAGGCTTTGAATTAATTAACATAATCAGTCACTATAAGGGGATAACTCAGACTGATTTTATGGAGCCTTTTGTTGTGCTGGTTCAGGTCTTACACCTTGATTTAAACATGACTGGAGGGGCTTATTAACATGAGTGATTAAGGCTGCGTAAAATTGATTACAAACTAATTTTAACTGCAAAACCACATTTCTACAAACTTTCACCATGAGTAACTACAATGACTTCAGACTAAAACCAGTTTGGCTGAGGTTGAACAGCAGCAATGGCACCAGTGGCCTGCAGGCCTTCACCACCAGGAGTAGCAGAATCCACCCTGGCTCACACTGCTAAAAAGCCTTGAGCCAAACTGGCATCACTGTGAGGGAACATCTTCCCTGCAGATGGAAATAGCAAAATCCAGCAAAACCTCTTTAGCGACTGAGAAATCAGTGTGTAGTTTTCATCGTGGAATCATAGGATGGCTAGGGTTGAAATGGACCTTAAAGGTCATCTGGTTCCCACCCCTGCTGCCATGGGGACATGGACACCTCCCACTAGACCAGGTTTCTCAGAGCTCCATCCTACCAGACCTTCAACACTTCCACGTCTGAAGGATCCACAGCTTCTCTGGACAACCTGTTTTATTTAGTTGACTTCTCTACTTAAGCATCTGTTCACTGCTCATGTTCCTTCTGCTACAGCACTAAACACAGAAAAGGCCAGGCCTTGAAAATTCCCACTCTTAACTTTCTTTATAAATAAAGTCAAAATCATTTCAAACACTGGCAGGCTGCTGAGCTGTCACAGGAATGTAAGTGTCCGCAGAATGCATTTATATATGTGTGCAATGGTTAGAAAGAATGTGACAGATCCTACCACAATGAGTCGTACCTGAGACTACAAAAGGTCCCTGCTAATGGACCTATTTCAGGAATGAGCAACTATGTAAAGTGTCTGGCACTCTGCACTGATATTTTAGATTATTTATATTTTTCTATTAATAATAGTACCATCAAAATACAATAAAATTTTAATTTGGATAGTGTGGCCCTGGGTACTGTTAAATAAAGCAGATGTGAAGTCTCTAAACAAGATATCCTTGAGGTCTGGCTTTGAAAAGAAGGAAGACATTCCACACAGCCAATGACATCTAATTTTTTCAAAGGCTTAGCTCGACGTTTCCAAGAAAAACAGTTCTTTCAGATGAAAGGCTGCACAAAAAGAAATGTCATGTGGAAAGGAAGAGTTTGGATTTGTTTGGGGTTTATTTTCATAAAAAGAAAAATGTGAGGATAGTGGAAGGAAACAAAAAAATCAAAAATTAGGAAATATGTAGCATGCCTTCATAATGTCTCGCATAAAATTACCTCAAAAATGTATTCATTCATGTCCCTGAAATCAGCTCCTCCAGCAAATGAGATACTCCTCCATTTCCAATAAATTATTTGCAAGCCCACAACCTTCCTGTCTAGTAAAAGAGGGTGGGTTGTTGTTTTTTTAATTTTTCCTTCCATTTATGCTAGTTCAAGACAATGGGCCTTGCTGCCACATAATTCAAGTGCAAAGTAGTGGGAAAAGTGCTGGCATTCTGCACCGGTAGAGCTTCTGCCCCGACACCCAAAACTATCTACACACAAGGAAGTAAGTGAGGAGTTGGCAAGAAGCTGGCAAGCCAACAGGCTCACTTGGGCAGCCCAGCACAGCCTGCTGAGGCCTGGGTATCTGCCTCTGGCTGTGGGAATGTGTGTGCAAGTGTGGGGTGCCCAGCTGGGACACCCACATCGGTGCCAACAGGAAACTCTGTACATTTATTTGTACTGGGGGAGAAGGAGGCAGAGCTGAAAGGATCAGCTCCCTAAGCACTTGCCAAGCCGTCCATGAGTGCCGTGTGCTGTCTGCCTTTCTCATTAGATCGATTAAAACCAGGGCTGGATGAATATTATTTGCCAAATACATTATTTAGCAAATGTTGGTCTTCCTTACTGAATATGCTATCTGACTGATCATTTCTGCAGTAGCCTATGAGCTCTAGCACCATTCAAATACTATTAGTTGAATAATTTATGAGATGAACAAAGACAAAATGCATTGAATAATTTATTCAAAGAAAAATTGCTTCCAGTATTTGGTTAGCTCTAATTAGATCCTCTTTTCGGCTAGATTACACACATACATGCACTTGCTTAGGCTGACATACACACACAGGCACACGCTCACTCAAGAGAGCCAGATTTGGGAGGCACAGCAGATTAGCACCACTTTACTTCACTGATTTTATTGCTTGAGGCCCGCTGGCACAGTCCAGATCAGAACAAAGCCTCATAAATAGACTGAAATGGTGAGTCCAAGTCAAAAATTCTGAATGTGAAACTGAAATCTCCCTGCAAAATACAGGGTGATATGCAATGGGTCAGGAAAAAATGAGCTGATGATTCATCTAGCAGTTGATTTTAGGATAATTTGGGAAGCAAGAACAAAAAAAATTCTGCCTCCAGTGGATCACAAGTCTCCCATCCTTGACAGAATGCATGTAAAGAAAGAGACTGTTGAATGTGTTGATTTGCAAACATGAATTTTCCTATTTAACAGTCAAGTGTGGACAGAGATAGAGATCAGAAGGGAGAGATGGCAGGTATTTCATGGCAACAGGAAAAAAGACTCCTGCACCATGATTTCAGGACTGCTGGAGCAGCAGGCAGTCCCCAACCATCAAGAGGCCCAGACCATGTTCATATGCTGCAGAATGGCTTTTCCTCCCACCTTCCTGAAGTACTTCCAGATATTCCCTTGCAACTGCAGCTTTTCTTATTCTTAGGACATGTTACGCATGAGTTCCCAGGGCAAGGAGAAGCTTCACTGACCACAGTGAGCTGCTAGACAAAGACATACTGGCATCTTCTGCTGGTTACCTGATTTTTCACAGCTAATTTGGGGGCAGGTATTTTAGGTAAAGTGTCAGCTTTAATTCACAGCCCCTTCAAAGCAACTTTCATATGAAGCCACGTAACCTCTCAGAGTCTGGTACCTCCAGGTCAGGGTTGAGGGCAGCAGAAAGATTTTACTGACAGTGCAGCTGTTTGCACCATAACTAACCACATGGATAAACAAAGGGCCATAATTTAGCTAAGATAACCTTTGCGATAACCTTACAAATGCTGACATAAACCATATGAACTGCCCAAACCAGACAGGCAAAGACAAACCTTACATAAACCCACAAACTTTATAAAATTTACATGGTGGCATATCCAGGAGCATTTATAACAGAGATGGATCCCACATTCAGGCCTAGATTTTAAACCCCTGTTGCTCAGGGAATAGAAGGTCACCTCCAATAACATGAGATGTGTATTAAATGAGAAAAGTGGCTAAAGCAGACTTGAAGGCATTGTGTACCTCAAAGAAAAAAAGCTTTCCTGTTTGTTGTCTGCATCTGCTGTTTAGATAGCTGGACAAGATAAATGCAAGTAAATCAAAATGCAAAGATAAAATGGAAACCTTTGGTTGGTTGTCTTGAAGGACAAAGCAGCATCTTCCATTGTTAATTTGCTCCCAATTATTTTTTTCTCCTGGTTCTATTTTTGTAGAGCTCCCAGAGCGGCTCTAATGGTAGAGAAAGAGTAACAGAGATAATTGGGAACATCCTGAATAACCTAATTCCAAAGTCCTTATGGTATGACAAGACACCTAAGGCATGTGTCCAGGACAATGTCAGCCAGCATGAAAGGCTGTGGCAAAGGCATTAGAGCGAGGTGACTCTGTTTAAAAGCTTGATGGCACTTTCAGTTAATAAAAGTCACTTGGGAAGTATTTTCTTTTATGTCTGACAGGTTTCTCTTTTGCCCTTTATGTATGATGTGTTACCAGGAGTGCAGTTCATCCACTGATTAATCATCCTGTCTGTTCTGTTCGTAGTGCATGGATAGCATCGTTTTGTACGCAGGACTTAAAGACCTGGGTTTCAGAGAATCTCAGTGTCCAGAGGCAAGGCTCAGGAGTGGAAAGATGACACCTGAGTTAGGCATCTTGCTTAGGAGTGGGCATGTGAGGCTTCTGGTCCTCCTTCAGCACAGGTAACTGCACAGGTGTGTGAACACAGCAGGAGCATACAATTGAGTGCAGTCATAGCCCAGGGATGCCAGCTGGAGCATCTCCCATCAAAGAGCATGGAGAGTGGTGTGGTCAGCCACAGGGGAGTGGGCTGTGGGCATCCTACTGTTGTGTACCCAGTACCACTTCATCCCAGTGCCTCTCTTGGAGAGGAACAAGATTTCATTTTGCTGGGTGCTTTCTGAAAATATACACTGACATAGCTGTGAAGTGCTCAGATCCACTTCAGTGGAGGAACATACCAGTTAATTATGGCAATCTGAGATGACAAGTGGTCAGTCCAGGCTGTCCTCAAAGCATGGTCCTAACTGTCGCATTAGGGTGCTCAGTTCTGAAAACCAGCACCAATAAATTAAAGGAAATAGTATTAATTTTAAATTACTGACCTGAAAAGCAAATACTAAAGCCACAGGCTGCTATTACCATCAGTACCTGCAGGAATCAGCCATGACAAATGTGTTAACAGAATATAGGGGCAGGAAAGACCATTTCTTCCAGTACTTACTGCACCTTCTGGCCAGTGTCCTCTTGCAGCACTGAGCAAGGACGGTGCTGTGTCAGCTCCAAGGCAAGATACTCCCTTTTGTCACATTTCCCTGACCTTGCTAGAGTACAGCATGTTGTCTGGACCCCTTCTTTAATAAATATTTTTGGTTTACAGATCAGCACACGTACTTCAGTGCATCATTGTGTGGAGTGTCAAGTCAGGTCAGCGCTTAACATTTGAATGTTTTGTCATAAAGCAAAAGCACTGAAACTTTAGGCTTGGATAACCAGTCACTGCCCCTTTTTAAAGGAATTTATTTAAACGAGCTTCAAAATGAAAGTGACAGCAGCAGCAGCAAGTAAATTACCGCTGCCTAATTGGACCCAAAGAGAGTTGGGGGCCTGAAATGTCCCTTCACGTAGATTGGCAGAGAAACAAAAAGTGCACTAGACACATGCACATCGACTTTACGAGTCTTAATTTCTTGGTTTTCAGCTAGTCCCTGAAGTACAAAAAGTATTATATTTTTCCATGCTTCTGTTCCCATGTTCACAAGTTCATAAGGTTTGCAGTGGGAGACCTTTATTCACCATTAAACTGGAAAACAAACTTGACAGGAGCTCTTTGTTGAGCTTATTGAGTTCCTGTTCTGTCCCCCATCCAGGAATATGGAGCCAGCCCAGTAATTCTGCTGCTCTATGTCTCCTAGGCAATCCTGTTCAATGGTGACCAACTCCTTGTAAAAAGAGCGGCAAAAATGCCAAGTACCAGCTGCTGCACTTACAACTATACCTTGTTCCTTCACACTGAGAGCCAAACATTTTACAGGGGATCTTGCAGATCCTCGCAGAACTGGCCTTCAGCTGTCCAGTACAGCCCTTTGATAACATTCTTTTGGCATCAAAATAAAAAAAAATAAAATCCTTGATTTATTTCACTAGAAGCAAAACTATCTTCAGCTGGGAGGTAGGGAGAGGTTCACCAAAAAATTGTTTGATCTGGGCTAATAAAAATCTGAATTTCCATGGCTTTGAGAATGTGATCCATAATATTTTAATCGAATAATAGCTTGAGAATGAACTTCCTTAAGTTAAAGATTGAGGGCTCTGTATGTCATAAAGGATTTGGTTCTAATTTCAGTTCCTTTGTGTTTTTTAAGAGATAAATGGAGATAATTCCCCAAAAACCCTCAATGAAGGGAGGACCAGCAGGCTGACTGCAATGGCCCAGCTAGATCAGCCCCAAGCAGGGAGTCAGAGCCCCATGGGCAGGGACCCTCACTCTGTCAGGCCTTACCCTCACTGTGGGGCCAAAATGCACTCATATGAATGCCCCCCACCCTCTTTATCCACTCTTGCTTAAAGAAAGACATCTAATTTTCACCAAAAAACCCATTTCACAATAAAAGGTGTGCATTTAAAATGCGGGGAAGAAAAAAATCCAAATCAAGCCTCTATACTGATAAGAATAAGAGACCAAAAAGTATTGAGGCTATAGTGGCAGCAAAATTTATCTTATAAGATTCAAAATAGAGAAAGTCCATGTCAGGCTCCTATGTTTAAAAAAGGTGTGTGACTGAATTACATGAAAAAAAGATTCAATCACAGTGGAAAGCTGAGTAGAAAGCACAGTAGAAAACAGAGATGTAAAAAGATGTAGAGAGTTGCAAGATCAGGTTTGTTATCCGAAGGCAAACCAGTGAAACTTACCTTCCTCACTAGCAAAATAGAATATTAAGAACCATTCAAAAGAGAAGCTTTAGAGAAATGCATAATCCTCTTTCTATGGAGTTTTATTTCAGAAAAGGGCAATTCTGCACATAATTTATCTTTTTCTGTGAATAAATTCATTAAGCCTGAGGAGGTGGAGTCCAATATGGTCCCCATATGGGATGATAGCATGATATGCAGCTGTGAGATGTGTTAATATGGAGTAGAGATACAGCACAATTACACTGAGTCTTCTCAGAAGGGTTGCAAATCCAGTAAGAATGGTAAACTTCAGTCTTTTGTTAACTTGGCTTTGGTTACTGATTTCTCTGGTATTTTAAACTGAAGGGGAGAACAAGAAACAGTGTGTGATAGAAAGCTCATTCATTCAAAACTGAATTTAACCCCAAAATCCTATTGGTGTTGGTGAGTTTGGAGTACAGCTCAAATGGAGGAAATTCCCAGCACTCACAAAATCAGGCTTTGGGGTGAAGATTGTAGAGCTGAAAAAAGCAAGACATAAGTTGTACTTACTCACTGGAACTTATGATCTGGCATAACAGCTACAATATTTGGACTGTTTTTCACCACAAGTTTTGCAGGGTACAGGGACTCCTGTGTCTGTTTAAAGAGAAATCTGTGACCTGTACCTGACCCACCCTCACATTACTCCCAGCATGCATAGAGAGCAAGTGACCTTCTCTGCTGCTCCAGTGCAAATTGTTAAAGATTATTGCTGTCTCTCGGGAAGTCTTCAGGCATGCTTTGCTATTCCAAGTGAAAGATGCTGTGGCTTTCCACTGATCACCAGAGGGCAAAAAGGAAAATTTCATCCCTCTGGAAAGAACCGCTCTCCTGCAATTTTCTTTTTTATTTATAGGTGTGTGTTCTTTCATCTAATTTACTGAAATAATTCTGGTTTTCTTAGTGAAATGCTCTTATTCAATAAAATTTAGTCCTCCTTCAGCCCCTTTTCTGTTTGCTTGGCCTTGATTCTATTGCTGTGCTGGCTGGCAGCAAGGCCTGAACTCCCTGTGCAGTGTCTCACTGTGCAGTGAACCACTCAAACATACACTTCAAGGTGCTGTGGCATAATCTGCTTGAGCTCGACAAGGACATCCTGTGCCGAGTGGAGAGGCTGGATCAGGTATCTGTTGGGTTTAGCAAGGTTACATTGCCAAAAGCATTACAGGCAAAGGAGGCATCTCCTAGCTAAGCTAAGCACAGAGAGTGAATATGCTCTGAAGATTGTGAAAATGGCTTTACACACCAGCTCACACGCTGCAGAGCAGAGAAGTTCTGGGCCAAGGCAGAGGCACAGCCAGCCCCATATCCTGGCCATGAGCTGTGCGGGCGCAGGCACCTTGGGGAGATGTCAAGGACGCACTCAGTCCGTGCAGGCAACATCTCCAGGCTACAGCCACAGTGACTGGGGCATTTACTGAGCTGGTGGTTACATCCAAGTCATTGAGCACCCAGGCCAGCTGTAGCATCCAGGCCAGCATTCTCCCAGAGAAACTGGATGCTCATGGCTTGAAAGGGTGCACACGTTGCTGGGTAGAAAATTGGCTGAACGGCTGGGCCCAGAGAGTGGTGGTGAATTTAAATCCAGCTGGTGGCTGGTCACCAGCTCAGTATTGGAGCCAGGCCTGTTTTTTATCTTACAGGATTCAAAACAGAGAAAGTCCATGTCAAGCTCCTATGTTTAAAAAAGCCTTGTGACTGAATTACATGAAAAAAATATTCAATTACAGTAGAAAGTTGAGTTAGTTTAACAGAGAATCTGTCACTCTTAAAGATGTAGAGAATTGCAAGATCAGATTTGTTGTCAGAAGCCAAACTATGAGGAGTGGCTGAGGGAGCTGTAGGTGTTTAGCCTGGAGAAAAGGAGAATCATAGTGGACCTTAATACTCTCTATAGCTCCTGAAAGGAGGGTGTAGCAGAGTGGGAGTTGCTCTATTCTCCAAAGTCACAAATGGTAGGACAAGAGGATATAGCCTCAAGTTGTGTCAGGGAGGTTTAGCCTTGGTATTAGGAAAAATTTCTTCATTGAAAGCACAGTCAAGAGTTGGAACAAACTGCCCAGGGAAGCAGTGGAATCACCATCCCCGAAACTGTTCAAAAGGCGTGTGGATGTGGTTTAATGGCAAAAATGCTTAATGGCTGTGCTAGATAATCTTGAATATCTACTCCAGCCTAAATGATTCTACAATTCTCTGCTTAATAAGCACAGCTTGAGCATTAATCATGTTGCCCTGTTTCAGTCAGGGTGCTACATGTGGCCCTCTCATAGTTAATCTTCCTGTGCTGCTATAGGAAAGGGAACACGTGCTTGACACCAACAGTGCAGCCCTTGGGTGCAATTAAACATCAGGAACTACTCAAACGTTTGTAAGGTTTCCTTTTTATGCACATCTGTTTGTTGACCTTTGGGAGCGAGACCCTTTCGTGGCCAGTTTTCGGTGATAAGAAGCTGCTATCACAAAAAGCCGCTGTCACAGCTGGCACAACACCAAAGACAGAGCAGGGGGACTGAATTGTTGCTGGAAGGGGTTTGTCCCAGCCTGCATGGGGCAATGTGGGGAAGTTTGCTCTCCCGTCACCCTTGTTTTATCTGTTCGGTGGGTAAATAAAGGGCTTCAGTCTTTGCAGCTGCAAGCTCAGCAGCTTTCTCCACCACTCATCATTCACCCAAAGATAAAAACAATTGTGGAGAGTCCCAGATCTCTGGTGCAAGCTGTTATTTGATTTATTTATTGGCACTAGGTTCTAAAACACGGTAGGTGCTTTTCTGCAGATAGGAGGAGACGCAATTCCCAGGCTTTGAAGGGCTGACAGGAAAGATGCAGCATCCATAAAGTACACTAATACGGAAACAGAGAGACAGAAAGAAAACTTGCAACATGAGATTAAGTGATTGCTTATGGTTGTTACACAAGGTTTGGTTGTTTAGACACGGAGTTGCATAGGCACACGTATTCCTTATGTATGTACCCATTTACTGAATATCTCATACATATAAACAATGAAATCAAGAGTCACGGATCTATCCAAGGGAAATTAGGAAAAAGTCCAGCATTTCCTGGCCAAGGTACCAGATGTAACCATGTCTCTAAACAATTACAGTGCTCAAAATACTATAAAGGGCTGCAATACAGTCTCTCTAGAAAGTAATTGGGGTTCAAGGGACTGAACAGACACTGCTCTAAATAACAAAAATGTCTTCCATTCTCCCATGAACAGTGTCTGCATGTGAAAGAGCAGGTCACTGCTTAGGGAGCAGACTCATGTGCAGGGAAGGTGTGCAAAGCACCAGCTGACTGCAGTCACTGCTTGCTGAGTTACTTCTGATGAAGCTTCTGCTCTGAAGACAGTCCCTTTTTGCAGCAATGACTTTACCATGACTGGTTCACCTGCATTATCTCAACCAGCTCCTCTACTAAGTCTGGTTATGACTTGGTGCATTGGCTGCCTGATTTTAATCCCTGCCCAGCACTGGTACAGCAAAGGGTGCCCTTCTTCCTCTCTCCCTGGAAGGAGTTGCCATGGTGGATGTGAACTTTTCCTGATCCTAGGTATTTTGGCAAGGGTTTCCTCTGGCTTTTACTTTGTGTTGTTACATTTTCAAGAATCTGGAAGAGAGTATGTCCTCTTTAATTAAAAAAAAAAGGCAAGAAATTAATAATATGATAGAAAGAGATGTAAAAAATTAAATGGGTAGCCTGTTGCTCATCAAAGTGGATGAGTGGTGTCAAAGTGGTGTTTGAGGTTATTTCTCAAGGGTCATGACACTAGCTGCAATCACTGAGAAGGCAGACTGAGTTACAGGCTATTATTTAAGACTTTGGACCATGTAATTGTTCCCTTTCTTCCTGAGATTAAAGATAGTAAAGCAATACTGTCTTTTTAGACAGGACTAATTGACATCCAAAGCCTTTTCTGACACTTGGGCAGAAAAGCCAGACTTTTAATGACTAGATCCTGTAAGTGGGTGAGAAGAGATGCTGTTCTGCCCTGTCAAAATGCCACAGTCAAGGCACTGCTGACCATTTGCAGCGTATGGACCAAGTGACTGAACATGAGCTAACAATGTCAAATCCTAAGGTAAGAGTGCAGCCATACAAGGTTTTCTGAGCCATTTTTGTGGTTTGCTCTAGTGAAAGCCTTAGAGATGGCTCTGGGATTTGTGGATTTTGCCTGAGAGCAAATGCACATTCGTCACTTTGACTTAATATTCAAGCTGCATTTGCTCTTTCTCCCCCACTGCCCTTTCCTTCCCTCGAGGCTGAGGTCACACAGCAAGCCGTGACTCCCGGTGCCTGACACCAGAGAGCACCTTGCACTGACTCAGCCAGGAGCAGCTCCAACTGGGACTCCAGGGCAGAGGGGAAAACAGCAGGGAGGGTGAGAGACACTCCTCCAGCACTATTCAGCACTGCCATCTTTCATCAGCCAAGCTTCCTCCCCCTTGAAGTGAGCTCTTGGTTGCCAGTGAAGTCAGAGCAAGCTGTGCCTGTGGCCTCAGTGGGGAACAGGATTTGGCCTGAAGCTGCAAAACTGCCACCTGAAATTTCAACCAAAGGTTAATATACCCAGCCCTCCAGCAGCTTAGTTTCACACTAGCTTCTGACATCTTCTTGCTGATACCAGCTGACACACAGCCTGGACACCACTGGACCCGTGAACCTCCTCCTCAGCACCTTCCCTCCTGGTCCTTTCACATCCCTCCTGCAAACAGCAGAGCCTGCACTGCCTGCCAGACCCACAGCTCAGGGCCAGCTGTGGGGCTCAGCCCTTGTGATAGCACACACACCCGTTTTCCAGACCATCTCAGGGATTTAACCTTTCCTTTCTTCTCTCAGTCCCAGATTTTTTCTCCAGGACTTTGTCATTTGGAGTCTGGGTTATCTCTGCACCGGTTTCCTAGCAGGTGTAGCCTTTCCTGCTGCAAGTTCTCATAGAAGTTTCTTTTCCTGCCTTACCCTGCTTTGGATGTCACACCCCTGTGTCACCAAAGGCTGGTAATGACATGACTGTGTGTTGGAGCTCTGGTACAACTGACCTCCATCTTTGTTGCACAAATGGCCAAGTTTTCTTCTAAGTAGCTTTCCTCACATTCATCATTTTATTTCCTTTCTGGTCGCTTTTTCAGAGAAGGAGAAATTAAGACAGAGGAGTGTCAATACCAAGGTGGCCATGTGCTTCTGCAGTGCTCCCTGGACAGGAGGTCCTACCTGCTGGATATGGGAAGGCACGAGGTTCCCCTGCTCAGTGCAAAGCTCAGTGTTGCCCCGCTCCTTCATCTTTACACATACAAGCATCTGTACGACCTCTCTTTACAGCACATCCCAGTGTGGTTTTGCAGAGACTGTATTTTCTTTCCCACCTCACATTCATCACACCCTGTAGAATGCACACCCTGGACCTTGTGTTGCTGGGGCAGCTACAGCCCCCTTTCCCTTAAGTACATTGGCTGTTGTACCCACCTCTGGACCTTGCACAGTATTCACAGAGACTCTCAATCACTTCTGACTCTTCTCAGCACCATTTCTCACATGACAGAGTCACTAGCTCTGCAGGAAAATCACTACAATGTTCCCAGCATGCGCTCATGTGCCCAAGGAGCACGGTTCTCCTGGACTCATTTCTCCCTTGCATTTTCCCTTGCTGCCACATGTCCACTTTATCCACCATCCATTTCTGCACTCTGCCCTTATTACCTCAGCTCCTTCAGCCCTCTCCATCTATCCTGATCATATGATGGGTGTATAATAACATTACTGAAGGGTAATTCCTTTTGCAGATAACCTGTCCGTAGTCCAGCTGAGTCAAATTCAGGCCTGACAGTGAGGACTTGGTGAAAACCTGGAGAAAAAGACCTGGAGGAAGAACAGGTCATGATCAACAGTCTACTCTCAGTCCTCAGACATTTCTGTGAGCTTCAATGGAGGTTAAATGCCCTATGGAGATACACCTTTCTATAGATGTTTCTTACAGTACAATATTTTTAAATTTAAAAAGAAAAATACTGCCCTGAAGAAAATAATCCTTCATATGGCACAAAATACAATTCTGGGCAACAACCAGATCTGCATACATTTGATTCTTTTGCACAATGTCTTATGTCACCTTCTTCCCTTCTCTAGAAAATGCACAATGAAATACAACCAAGTATATATATTTTGTTTTTGTTGTGAAACCCTTCTACTCATGAAACATAGGAAGTCCGGAGAGTATTTCAGACTGTTTTTTATAGTTCCTGTAGCTGTAAGTAAACATGTTTTCAACATAAATCAGAGTGATATAACTATTTACACATCTTATACAGTGCCTTTTTGTTCCTCCTATGCAAAATTCTTACAGAACCCAATAGGAAATTACTCTTTTACATTCAACTTCAAAGGCTACATTCTCATTTATAGCAAACATTCTCATTTCTTGCAAAAAAAAAAAGAAAAATATGAGAGCAGATGATGGTGAAGGAATCTGGGAGACTTGGGGTATTTGGGAGTTTTCCCTCTGTGCAACACACCCATTTTGGTGAGGCTGTAAAACCATTTCATTACAGGGTACCAACAGAAGTGCATGTTCCAGATTTACCCAGCTGGGTCGCTGGAAGCCAGGGTGCAAATCCCCAGGTTGTGCTGCAGAGACTTTGACATGCGGCTGGTGAAACCTGCTCCCATCACTGTGATGGGAGAAAAGGTTGGCAACTCAGATGTTGCAGGGAAGGAGAAGCAGACATCATTGAAGGGTCTCTTGGTTCAGCTTTGCTGCACTATCCTGCCCAGGGACCCTGTTCCCTCCATCTGAGTGATAAGGGAGGCATGTTTTGAAAAAGGTGGCTGTGATGGTAGAAACATCCTCTGGCTGCTCCTTTCAGTGCAAGGGTGAAGTCTCAGTGCAGGCAGACACAGCCAACATGAAAAAAGGGAGTGTAGGGGCCACACAGCCTGGGCTTGGCATGGAGCAGCTGGCTCCTGTGACAGGGACTGAGAGTGAGACTGTCCCACGAAGCTGAAGCACAGCTCTGCCTGGAAATGCATGACCACTAGGTGAACTGGGAAGAGCTGTCAGCAGCGAGAATGGCAAGAGGAGGTGGGGCTGTTTGACTTGGCTCTGGGATACTGGCAAACAGAAGGAAATGTCAGCAAATGTAAAAATGTCACTCTTGTAACAGTACTGGACATTGCTCCTCCCTCTTTCATCAGAAAACCCAAACACTTGGAGGAGTGATAGGAAGAACATTATTTAACTCACCAGGAGCAGGTGGACAGTTGTGAAACAGCAGCATGGGAAGTCTGGACACAGAAACACTTTGGATATCAGTGCAGAGCCCACAAAAAAACACTAGAAACACCAGTCTCACCTTCATTTTCAACAACCAGCAGCAGGAGAGTCTGAGACATGCGAAAAGGCAGAATGCAATTTTGGATCTAGCCCAAAATAATCTCATCAGAGAAAAAGGATCAGGAATTTTATTATTGGTTTCTGTGGGGCAATAAGAACGTAACCTTCTCCAAGCCATCCACATTTAATGTAGAGCAGTATTTTGCTGTCACTAGTTGATGAAATTGCACATCAGCAGGACAACAATCAGCTGTCCTAAAGGTTTTGTTTTCTTGCTTTTTAGCAAGAAAAGGATCACATTGATCCTTTTCCCAAAATCATTCTCTTAGGCTTGACTGCTGCACATGGTGAAAGCTACAGCATGGAAATATCGAAAGTGTCTCTGTGAAAGACCTGTTCTGAAATGATGCCCGGGCACCACTTTACCAGCAAGTGCCACTCACGCCCACCGAGCTGCCAGGACACCTGGGGGTGCTGAGAACCTGCTGCTCCAGCTGGAGCTCGCTCCAAGGGGCTCTGGGACAGTGACAGTGGCACTGACAGGGCAGCGTGCCATTGGCACTGCTGCTCCCTGTCCCCTGGCCTTCAGCACATTCTGCATTTGGCTGCTGTCTGTGTGGAAGCAAAAACCTGAGCACCCCCAGTTTGCTGTACCCAGAAGGGAAGGCTCCCTGCATTGTGGATGC
This sequence comes from Promerops cafer, assembly GCA_013398275.1. Taxonomy (NCBI): domain Eukaryota; kingdom Metazoa; phylum Chordata; class Aves; order Passeriformes; family Nectariniidae; genus Promerops; species Promerops cafer. Next base: position 1,075,758 of record VZSE01008641.1, read on the forward strand.
TCAGCACTTCTGAAAAACAAATGCACAGCCAGGAAAGTACCTACATTGTTTTTCATGTGTTTTCCCCTAAGACATGGCCTATGGATGTTACAGGTCCAGTAGATGTGACACTTTGGGACAGGACCAGAACTGAGAGGTACAGCTAGCACGCACTTGTTAGAGATAGCCATACTTCTGGCCATGTGTAAGTGCTAATATTCAGAGCTATTATTCTGACAGTGAGCACAGAGGCAGCTTGCACCTCTGAGAGACATTCTTAGACAGCAAGGAGTTTATAGGCTGTTTACACTTGAAAGGATTTTCTTTGCAACCTCCACAAATACAAGCCTGCATATGTATGAAGGGTTGAGAAGTAGCTGTATGAATCTTCAATGATGAAAGACACTAGGCCAGTACGCTCTGAAGTTTGCCAGCCAAACTCAGTCAGGCCTTTTTCTTCCTTTGTTCCTGCTCTCCACATATCTTGCACTGCATGATTTATTTATTAAGAATATTATGTTTCATTCAATATATACACAGAGAGTGCTGAAAAGGGGAAGGCTGCTCCCCCCTGTTGTGTCTGCAGCTTGCTGTTAGGACAAATGCATGTAAGCAGAAAAGCTGTGTGAGCAAAGTGTCAAACAATAAAGTTCTGTTAGAGCAAAGGCAATGCCACTGTGTACATTGAAATCAATGTTAATTGCTTCCTTGGAAAGAGCTCGCAAGGTAAATGTTCCTGAGAAGTGCCTAGCAGACATCCTGACTCACAGGAGAGGCTGTATTCTTTATGATGCCCAGGTACTTTCTGATAATACTTGGATGAGACAAGCAGATGTTTATTGTTTACTGAGCTAGAGAAAAATATTCCTTCCAAAGTTTTCAGTGCTCATAATTTAGTTCTGAATCTTATAATACTCTTTTTTTTTCCCTTCCCTTAAAACCCATTCACTTGAAGTCCTGTGAATGTATCAGAATCAGGGCTTTCTTTTCTTGCAAGGAGGAAGTTTGTAGTTCTCATGTTTTATGGGGGAAATCTTTAAAAGATAACCCATAAGCTAAAAACCCCCAACCAAAAAAAAAACCCAAACAAGTGCACAATACAAATCAAGTAAAATCCAATAATCACCTTCATTTCACAAGACTGAAGCTGTGTACACACACCTTTTTGTCTGTATGAAGCAACTGATGGAGCTCTAATCTGCACATCACAATCACCCTGGTTGAAAATACCAAAACTCTCTGAATTTGTTGAAAAGATGACTCCAAGCCTTTGTTTTGCTTCAGCTTATTTTCCCATTAAACATCTAGGTGCAATTTGAGGTTTTGTCTCCTGCACCTCCCCTCCAACCTGCTAAGGTTTCCCTGGTGCTGGCCTGCGGCAGCCTGGTTCTCCCCCTTGCTGTTCTGGTGCTGCTCCCGCTGCTGTCTCCCAGCTGCATGTACTGGCACCTGTGCCCAGGGATGGTCCTCTCCAGGAGAGGGAAAGCTGAAAGAGGAGTGCCAAGCCTGGCAGAGCAACAAACAAGGACAAAATGCCAAGGGGCCTAAATCCACTCCTCTCAGGTGTAGAACCCCTAGCGCTCTGATTGGCATCTTTAAAAATGTCCTGCACTATTGAACTCTCATTAACCAAAGCATCTGATGGAGGGACATGAAGGATGTCACCACTGTGTGCCTTTTAACTTCTTCAAGGTTCCCTAAAACATGATAGAAGCATCCCTCTAAGTGAAGCAGACAAGTTTTCTTTGGTTGTACTGTAGGACCAAAGGGACTCCAGACTTCACAAATTTATTATCTTACTTTCATGCACTGTTAATTTTGTGTAGAATAGAGGTGCTGGAAAAAAGCACAAAAGCACTACTACATATTCTGAAAAGATGTTTTTTTATGCTGGGAGTGGGCTTAGTACAGCAACAGTCTCTGGTGCCCTGTGATCATGGCTCCTGGTGCTCTGGAAATTTAGAATTTGGAATATACTAAAAAATGGGGATTTTGACACACTGGTTTGCACAGTCTCATCAAAAAACTTGTTCTCTGCCTATGTCTTTCATGTCAAGGGAGGCTGTGTTTTCCTCAGGGACCATGAGAACAGGCTCAGCTCTGTCTCCTAGTCCTTTGGGCAGGGCTCATGACAGCTTCCCTGGGTAATCATCAAGAACATTTGATTATTCTTCCCTGGTGCCATCATATCTCACTTCTTGAAAAATCATTATTTAAGGCAGTTAGACATCTAAGAGCAGAGAACTGTGCTCTGTCACTTTGCAGCACCAGCAGAATTTTGCATTGTGAGTTAGAACTATGTCTGCACTCAAGGAGTAAAGAACTGTCTTAAGGATAATACAGGAATACATGAAAAAATTCTGGAGTCTGCACATAATGCAGGTCCCAGAGGCCTAAGTCTCCTCAGCAGAGTGAGGTTTCCCAAAACACATCATCTGCTGCTAGTGGACAGACGGCAATGGAAAAAAGCAGTGGAGTCCCACTCCAGCTGTTGGACTCGAAAGTTTGGGAGCAGGAACTGTAGTAACACCATTTAGCCTTTAGCCAGTACCCATTGAACTGCTGGCTGATGCCAATGACTGTCATCCAGGAAAAAAAACATATCAGTGTATTAGTCAGTTGGTGTTAATTAGCCTTGAATAATCAAAATTTTCAAGTTAATTAGGCTGTCTCCATCTCTGGGCTTGTACCACAGCATCCTGCCTCTACAGAACTGAAATACAGTCTTGTCCTGTGTTATCCATGGGCTTCTCAGCTTATTTTGTAAAGACAGCAACAGTTGGGCAGGAGAGAAAACTCTGTGACTCCTGTTTAGATAGTGCTGTGTTCCTAAATTATGGTCATCAGGTCCATGTCCAGATTAGTAAACAAAGAGATCAAGGACTGCTCTCTGGCACTGAGGACAAGGGCCCAATGCAGCCCACGCTTGCCTGGCCAAACTGCCCTTCCTAGGACAGCAGAAGAGCTGCCTCCAAATTTCCTGTTAGGAATGATCTGGGACACACAGAGTTTAATTATGCCTCCTTTTTTATAACAAACCTCTTGGATCTAAATCCCCTCTCATAATGGTGTAAACTGATACCGTAGAGCATGAACACAGGAAACAATGAATAAAGCCTTGTTCTTCTCTGGCACAAGCAAGTTTGTCTTCTTCAGGAAAAAGATTTTTATTTCATTTTTATTTCTTCTCAAATTTTTTTCAGTTTTGCAAGTAGTAAAAATCATTAGCATAATTAAAATGCAATGCACAGAATGCTTTCAAATGAGTGATGACTGGCTGTATATGTATCCACCCTAACATCTTGCCCGTGCTTTCTGTTACATGACAGCATAAATCAGCGAAATCACTATATAAAACCAGTGTGAGATCAGAATCAAGTCTGTCTGTGGTGAACATTATGAAAGGGGGAAGAATTTAAAAAAAACCTCTTCATTCCCATCACATCACAGAGCATCATTTGCCAAACAACATGCCATGCTGCCTTCAGGCATATGATTAATGCCAATGAGTTCCAATAAAGCTTACAAAATGCACAGCCCGGGTCTCCCTGGAGAGTTAACAACAACAACAATGAGCAAAGCCTAAATGATGCTGTTCTTCATTTTTCAGTCACCAGAGACTTCCAGCCTTTTCCTCATTTCTGAGCATTAATCTTTATTTCTTTTCCAGAGTAATGATATTTCTCAGCAGTGCATAATTTTATCAGCTGGCTACATCCACAAGACACAGTGTTGATATCAGCTGTCTTGTTGAAAGGCTTTTGCCTTGAAGTGCCACTTCCATTTCCCTTTTTCGACTTGCTTATTCTCTTATTTGCATATTGTTTTACAATTTGTTGTGGTCTGGGTTTTTTCCGCTCTTTTGCTGGGCCTAAGGGCTTTGTTTCAAAGTTATCTAAGGTGTTCTGTGTGTCTTATGCACAGCACTAGGTGTAAGTCCCTTTGTGACTGGGATAGTAACTAATCAGGGTTAGAACCAGCTGGATCATTAGTTTTCTATACAGAGAGGAGCAACAGTGAGGCCAAATGTATATTGAAACGTGTTAGATTCAAATACTTTAACAGTGGCAGAATTCCAAGGCCCAAATTCTCAGTGCAGTGGTTGGATGTGGATGTAACTGAAATGTCTCTGAAGTCTGAAGGACAAGAAGGGAAAAAATGTCTTTTCCCTCTGAATCTTCAGGGTGTGTGTGAGGGAATTAATAACATGCTTTCTTTGAGTCAATGAAATATGTTTCATTAACCATTGACTAAATCATGTGTGGCTATTCTTGTTTTTCACCCGTTCTTCAACATGCTTATGAGAAAACTCTCATGACCTTGCAAGAAGTGATTCTTATAAAGGCTTCTAATAAAAATCTCCTAGCTGCTGTTTCCTGGGGAGCCCTGCATATGCACTGGAGACCAGTAGGGAATCAGGCACTTAAATCTTTGGTGGTGCAGCTCCATGGAAATTAATACAAATTCAGTATGTTTTTTCCTGTCAGCAAGATCTGACTTGATGCAAGACACTAGAAGTGCAGTGAAGCTTAATGCATTAGGGCATTAATTGAGCATGTGCAGGTGGTGAGACAAATATCCTTGTTTCATAGGATACACGAATTTTAAAGGAGCAAGTGAACTGCTGTTTCTTACAGCACTATCCACTGTCCATCCCTGGAGGCAGAAAACAAGATGTGATGAGCCAAAAGTCTGATCCGGGCTGACAGATCCATCTTTACCATGGGAAAAACAGACACTTCGCTATGAAATGACATCATCTTTAATAGCGTGGGATCTGTCACCAGCAGCTGTAAACAGAAACTGATTTACAAGTCAAACAGCCTCCTTAGCCAGCAAGACTTGATTCAAATTTGCAATCCTAGCCCATTTTAGAAGAGATTCTATAGTACCCTGACTCTTTGCCCCTCCTTTACTTAAGGTTACCCAGCAGAGAACTTCTGCAGAGTCAGCATATATGTCCTTGTCACCAGGAGATTTCTACTTTCTAATAAGTTACTTGAGAAAATTTCCCTGATGCTGGGATCTTTAAAATGAAGGATCACAAGGTGGGGGCCAGTCCTTCATCACCTGAGGCTCCTGCTCACTGCAAGCTATGCCATATGTAGGACTCTAGCATGACCCTGTAACACGTGGTGACGAATTTTGAACCCTGAGCACAGGCTTGAGCTGCAGCAGTCGAAGTCTGTGCTGTGGACTCCAGCCTCACACCTCCCTGGGGCTGGGAGCACCACTTGCACGTTCAGTGTCCCCATGACACAGCCTGTCTCCTGCGGCAGGGCTCTGCTGCCAGGCTGTGCTGGCCTGCCAGCCCCTGGTGTCCCTCCGGCACAGTCACAAAGGGAGAGACCGACAGAGATGCTGCCTTGCAATTACAAGGGCTGCCCCATGAATTATCCTACGAGTCATCCTGAAAATCACCCTGCAAGCCAGCCTGCCCCCAAGGGGCCACCAAGAGCTATTGGCCCTCTGAACCGGAGCTGTCTGGTGGATCTCCCGCTGTGGTGCCCCATACGCTGCTATCTCACGGAGCACCGAGGGTGATGCTCAAGACAAATGTGTTACAGCATCTCTCTGAGAATGTGGTAATGTGCAGATATGAGAAAATTGTCGTCATACGACAAGTCGCCGATTGTATCAATGTTTTATTGTAGTGGAGCCTTCCAGCTGAGCAATTGTAGTACTGTAGGAGTGGGCTTTACTTGTCTTAGCTTAAGTTCCTCAAAATTTGACATGAGAAAAAATGACATAGGCCTTCTCATATTAAAATAGCTTACATTACTAGACTGCCATAAACTTACACCTGAAATTATAGCAAATATATTTACATTAAAGGAAGACTCCAAAATCAGACCTTTTTAGAGACTATTCCCACAAAGAGGCTTATTAAATAAACCCTAAGGAAAAGCAGAAGACAGACGACAGAAGATTGCTACTGATGATCTCTACCTGGTAGGAAGATACAAGTGGAGAGCTTGAGCAGTGCTGGTGCTGCAGTTGAATTTTGAAATACTGCCACCTCACGTCAGTTCAGCCAGAAGGTACAGCCTAGGCCAGCTTCCCAGTGCTTTTCCCTCTGCTGTTTGCCTGGCAGCATACAGCAGAGCGGACTCACTCCCAGAGGCACTGTTGTCCACATTATTGCTGTTATTTTTTAATTGAAAATTAACTTTATGTTCTCAACACCAGGGGCAATGTCAGTTTAGGCTCACTTTAGGAGGTATAATTCTCTCTTCACCTTGCATAGTCACCTGCTTGGTCCACTCTTCAGGCTCTCTGAGACAGCCCAGCACCTGCAGAGCCTGCAAACGTGATGTGCAAGCACAGTGAGCCTTGAAGTGCTCCTCTGGTTCCTGTGAGCAGTCGGTGGGGACAACTCCTTTTGCTGGCTGGCTCATTCCCTGCCCTGGGGACTGCAGCCATGCCCAAGTGCCAGCCAGATGTACAAAAACAGTAAGTGGCTTGTGGGATACAGGAACAGAGAAATCCATCCAAAGAGAAATGGGCTAAGTGTTGGTAAATAAAACCTGCAGGAGCCATGAGACGACTGTGGGGAACTGCACAGCACACAGAAAAGTCAGCAGATTAGGACGTAATTAAAAAAAACCAACCTCAGGGTCTGTCCGAGACCTAACATCCCCAGCTAGGCAACAAACCCAGAATAAAAGTGTACATAAACAGCCTTGGAAATTTTGTCAACAGCCTGAAGGTGGGCATTAAGAAGAAAGCAGCATCTTAATGCTGAATAGAGAGGTGTTTAAAATCTGCCTTAAATTGAGGAGATGATTATACAATTCTCAGATCAGGTGTTGGACAGCCTCATCCCCTGGAAAGCTGCATTTTCCAGTCACCACACACTTTTCAGAGGGTCCCGATGGATGGAGCTCCTTCACTTTCAGACTGATGGAGATTCCTGCATGGAACAGTAAGTGTGGTTGAAGGTGATTCTCTGCTGTCTTTTCGACAGTAGATTGTCAGAAACAGCAGAAGAACAAAAATCTAACTTCCAGAATGGTGGTTTGCAGATACTCATGTTTGAAATCCGATGGCTGCATATATATTTAGGTGTAGTTAATACTTTGCCTGGACAAACAGGTTTCCCTGCTGCAAGGAGACAGGCCTCCTGTGCAGGTGTGTAGAATTTCCTTTTGCACAGGGGAAACATCTGGTAGTAGGTGTATTAATTAAGTCAGAAACTGAGCTGGGAGGAGAGGAAGGAGACAAGGATAGGAAGGAAGCAAAGCCAGCAATTAGGCCCAGAGAGTTGTTACTGTGCAAGCTGAAGTGGGAGGAGAGGGAATGAAATTGTTTGTCTGGATTGTGACAAAGAAAAGAAAACAGAAGCCATGGCAGAGGGGAAAGGACAATACATACAGATGAGTTCAAGTAGTCTGTGTACCAGTTTCAAGACTGAAAAAGCTCACATCAGACCATAGCTTCTCTCTCAACTCATCATGGTGCCATCCTATTTTCGAAGACAGGAGAAGAGTGATAGTCCCAGCTTCAAGGCAAGTCCTGGTGCTCTGTAGGCACCATGCACACACCGTGTGCACCATGCACGCACAAGGACACAACAAGCACACACCGACACACCCTGTGATGGGAAAATGTTCAGAATTGCATCCAGCCCCTCAAGGAACCAAGGGATTACAGACTCAGCTGTGAAAATAAACCTGTGCAGCCTGCACTGGTATTGAAAATCTATACCCACCAGTCACTTGGTAGCTACCAGTCCTTGCCACTGCATGCTAAACAGAGGTGCTGTATATTTACCTGCTCAATTGCAATTTTGCTTACCTTAAGTTTGGGAGAAGCAGCAAACTCCATCAGAAGGAGAAGCTGACAGCAATAACACTACAACATGCTGTGGGAGGAGGAAAAGGGAATGATAAGGCATTTCCAAAAGAGATCAAGACATGATGTTGCTCTTATCACACCACAGGGTGAGGACTGAAATCATACAATTAATTTCATTTAAAAACATTAGGTTTATTCACATTTCCATACCCGAATGTAAGCAGGCAATTTCCTTTCTCCACGAACGATTCCGCTTTGCTGTGTATTTACTATTGCATATATCCTCTCCACCTTATATCATTTTGGGCAATATTTCCTAAACATTCAATAAAATATCTTTCTTTTTCCAATTCAAAACATTTGCAAATTTCTTAAGTTTCTAGATCAAAGCTGTTGGAGTGAAAAGTGTGGCTTTTCTTTAGCCAGTGGCTGTATATCAATCAGCAGGTTACCAGAGGTTTCCGAGTGAAATGTTATCGCTGCTTGGGAGAACATCCATAAGCTATTGAACATTTCAGCACAGGAAGAAGGAAGCAAAGAGTGACTCAAATCGAATCCAGGATTTCTTGGTTTTAGTAAGAGAGAACCAAATTTCTTCACAACTTTGCCAAAACCCCTGATTGAAGGCACATGGAAACACATGTCATAGTTAATGTAAGCTGTCCCTGAAGTCCATGAAGACATCCTCGTAAGGTGTTTGTGGTCTTTGGCTTGGACACAAAACCCATATGAAGTACTGATTGGAAAAAAGACTGTGCAGAACTCAGTAGAGAAATTAAAGCCTACCAGGGCAGGATAGTAGGTCAGTCAAGCTAAACTGGGTGCAAAGTTCTCTAAAATATAGGTTGAAGGGAAGTTTTTTATTCTTAGAGAAAAAGGCTCTGAAAACTTCGGGGCCAGGTCCAACTTACCTCAACATTTGTGAGACGTGTGTCTAGGATTCTGTCTCACATTCATCCTAAGTAGAAGTAAGGGGAGTACCGAGAGAAAGACTCCTTTCAGTAGTCTAGTCAGTGGTGCTGAGCACAATTTAAAGCAAACTGCAAATTTGAACCAGACACCACATTTTGTGTTCAAGCTTGAAATTAAATTTTTCCCATGCTAAGTTTTAGCATCCAGGTCTTCCAAGTGTGAAATAAACTACATTAACTGAGCCAAGAAATTCAAAACACACCCTTCTCATGCCAGGCTGGTACTGATGATATGAGAAACTGGCTGCATAGGACAGGTTTGCTTGGTACTCTCTGCAACTAATAGAATAAAGGCCTAGCTATACCAGCATTTGAGGTAAAAACAGAGGTATAATTCCCAAAGCTGTAGTCAAAGAATGTCTTTCTCTTTTTATGCTAGCACTAAGTTGGCCTTATAGAAACCAAGCTGGAACTTGTTGGAAGCTCCATCTACGACCCAGACCAAAATGCTTTTCCCCCACCCAGTTCATAGGAGTTCAGATAAGGATCTCCTATTTCTGTCCTTAAGCCTAGAGCTGACTGCTGTCAGTCTCATTAAATGTGCAACATGCTTAGGAACTTGTCCAGGGCAGAATGTTGCCATAGGGTAAAATCTGACTATAAGAGCTCCAAATATCCAGGGCAGAGGAAAGCAGGCTTTGCGGTGAGGCATCCCTGAAAGCAATAATAAAAAGGTAATCTTCCTTCCTTCCTTCCTTTCTTCCTTCCCATAAAATAAAACAACAAATGGTGTCTGCAGTGCTGGCAGAACTTGCTGTTTGCCGAGGCTGAGATACAGCCGTTGGCTGTTTATCTAATGCAGATAAATAAGCAGATATCAGAGTAAAGGTCAATGAAGTATTTGTCTTCTCCCTAAATTACACAAGAGTTTGCCCTCATGCAGATCAACGTAGTTACCCTGGCTTGTGTCTTAGCTCATTCCTTTCATCCCAGAAGTGAACATTCCTGTTTTTGACACGTAGGGTAGTGAACAAAGTTCAAGTGGAGCTGCACAGAGGGAGAGCTCCCTAATGTTGTCATGGGAAAAGGGCTGCTGGCCAAAACAATGGTGTCAGCAGCATGTTTACATATTCAAAAAGTACATTTTACGAATCCATGGGTTTTTATTCAGAGAATGTCAGAAAGCAAACACAGAAAACCCATCCACAGAGTTCACCCAAATATGTGACCCAGCGTACTCCAGGAGGAGGGAGAGAACTGGGAGGGAGATTTACGTGACTGAAAGAGCTTTTTTTTCTGTGTGTGGCCATACTAAATACAAAAATCATGAGTAAGAGGCATGAGAGAATATGAAGAAATCCCCTTGGAGCAGTTGGAGGTCAAATCCTGTTTCCTTGGACACAAATCCAAAAGCAGGGTTTGCACTAGTGAACGTGCATGTGGATGTGGTCCACTGGCTCTGCACTGGCCAGGACAAATGTGGCGGGATGCAAATGCCAGTGTGTCACTCTCCCTTTGAGAGAGTCCTCCTGGGCTAGCACAGTGCATTGTTCTGTTTCTTCCTCATATCTCAGAGAAGCATTCCATGGAAATCTCTACATTGAACAGGACATGGAAAAAATTATTCTTAGTTTTTATTTGACAAGTGCCATTGTGCCCTGAGGCCTGACTTGCAGCTGGAGCTCTGCCATGCAAAGCATCACACCACGTGGAACAAATACCCATTCTGGCTTTTGGTATCACTCTCTACCTCTGAGGAAGAGTCCCTCCCAGACTCTCGTGCTCCCCCTGCTCGAGATGAGAGTCCTCAGGAAGGCTCAGGACTCCAGCACAGGCCCTGCTCCAGGACATGTGTTTGTGATCCCATATTCTGGCTTTGCCTCTTCTCTGTTTAGCATCTATGACTTCCCAGGCCCTTAACAAAAAAAGGAAAGTAGCCGCTTCTTGCCTTGCCGACTTTACACAGTGAATTTCCTCCTGCAGCTGGCTCCATTCCTTGCATTGCATCACTAGAAGGTGGGATAATACAAGGACAGTCTACCTTCATATGTTATAAAGACATTTGGAACAGTAATGTTTTCCAAACCTCCTCCATTCATCTTTAGGAGCTACAAGCCTTGGAAAACCAGATGCTCAGGCATACAATTCAGGCACAAGGCTGGTTCAGTGAATTAAAATCAGTGCAGGAAAGAATCCTGACTCTTATTACAATGAATGAGAGAAAGCTGAAAACTGTGGCTCAAATCCTCAAGCATTTGTGCTCTGATATAACTGAAACCTCACAGGAGATCCTGGGTCAAAATAGAAGAAGTAGATAATTTATGGCATTCCTAACATGTCCACATCCTCCCCCAGCACATACCTGTCATTTATATTTGTTGTGGACTTCACTCATACAACTTATTTTTCCTTGCAAGATACTATGATGTTTTCTATTTCTTTGCATGAAAAAATAAGAATACGCACAACAACAGAAATGTCAGATAGGAGTCAATAGAAACAAAAATAGACTTCATTAAAAATGATTATGTACTCACAGAAAGAAGTTATCACAGACCAATAACTTCAGCTAGGGTGAAAAATGGTAGAGCAGTTACACAGTGCCAGCTGAACAGATGTAGTTGTTCTAGGAACCAGAATCTGCGAGACACACCAAAACTGTTAGAATAACACCTTCTAACAACCGACATTCTTCTCCTCTAAGAAAGAAGATGAGAAATCACTTGCTACTCTGTTCTGTAAAAGGTCCTGCTACAGAAACACCCACATTCCAGAGACGTGCTGGTGGCCTCAAGCCAGCAGGATCTGCAGGTGTCCGGTGATGTCTGTGTGGTGGATGCACTAAGGTGCTGTGTTCTTCCAGCAGATGGGATGTTCGGCATGTGCCGTGGTCAAGAAAATATGATTTCCATCAGAAAACCACCTTATAAAGTGAGAAGCTTGCCCTTTCTGCCTATCTGACCCACACCCAGGCTTTGAAATAGTTATCTGTCAAAAGCCACAGTGCTTCTTCCCCTGCTTTGCTGTAAATTACCCATCCTCTGCCCCAAGTATCTGCTGAGATTATTCAGATCCCTTACAGTGCCCAAGAGTGCCCAGTATCCCAAAGCTGGCCTTGCTGTCCCCCTGCAACACTTCTTGCAGGCTCATGTGAGAGAAAGTCATCAGTCAGTCCCCAAAGAGGAAGGCTGTGTTCCTGGGCTGTCAAGAACACATCTCTCGTACAGCAGAGTGGAAAATAACCCACTAGAAAATCACAGCCTTTTGTTTTACCAATTAATACTTCCCACCATAGCTGATTCAAGACAATTGCTGAGTAATTTGTGGAAGGTTTTTTTATCTCCTGCGCTGTGGCAGCTGCCGCTTGTTTTCTTTTTCCAAGTCTGATTTCTGGTCACCATTTGTCAGCTGGCCAGCCAAGGAGTTGGGGGGACCCTGGAGGAGCAGGTTTCATGTGCTTTCCCACAGCCTCACTTCTGAGGAGCTACTAACATCAACTAAATACAAACACTTTGTGGATCTCACAGATACATATGCCGTATATGCTTTCACAAAGGCTAGAAAAATTTACTCCTAGGAATTTCACAACTTTCTCTTAATTAGTAAAATTGCATGAAAGAAGAGGTAGATTGTAGTTCAAGGTTTTTCTCCATTTGCACACGTAAGAAGTTATTTATTAGGTACAATCAAAAAATATCTTTACATTTCCTAAGTTTCCATAAACCTTGCTAAAGAAAGCAAGACCCAGCAGATTTGTGAAGGACATTCTGTTTAAGACACTTATATTTAACAAGAGATTGAGGTAGCAGCATTTTTGTTCTTAATAAATGTAATGTCATTAGACATTTTTCAGTTCATTAGGATGCTAACGAGGGATTACTAAGTTGATAATATACTCATGATTTTTCTACTTGAAAATGAAGTGTTGTTAGAAGAGATGTATAATTACATACATCCACACAGAGAGTTCTGTATGTTTTATATGTAGACAAGGCAAGCCTGGCCTTTAAAAGCAGCTTCTGGCCACAGTTGAGGCATTGTTGGAACACAAGTTTGGGAGCATTTGAGGAACTTCTCTTTAGGAGTGACAATAATGATTCCTGATTCCCACCATTGTGGCCAGATATCTGAAACCACTGGAAGCTCAGGGTGAATTAGTTGTTTTCTATGAACCTTATTTTTTAGAAGGATAGATCAAATTAATCATATTATTCAAACAACGGTAAGGAAACTAATGACTGCAAGCACAGGGTATTGGTCCAGGGAGAGTGAGATAATTAATTGCAGTTGCTGTAATCTGACTTGAGCACACCTGCTAAACCCGAGGAGCCAAAGCAATATTTATTTTGACACATTTTTGTGGGAGAATGCTTGGAAAGCTAAAGATCTGTAAGGTTACCAGTTTATGTAGTTTGGAGTATGAAATGTCCACAAATGATTGAATTTCACTGAGTTGTTAGCACATGAGACATACATGTATCCAATTAGGGCTATTAAAAGCAAGCGTTATGGATACAGTTTCCAGTGGTAATTAATTGAAATAGTATCAGTGGGAGAGTGCTCCTCTCAGAAGCAGCCTCTATGCACTATGATTTATAGCCTCTTGGCCTGGAGGTGTGGAAATTTTGAAGAGTGAATTACTGCTGCAAACTTATTCTTTAGCAGTGAAATTAGACTACAATTCTATACAATTTGTTAGGAATGAAATAAAGAAATATTTTTCTTTTAATAATGATGTTGGTTTAGAATGTTGGAAGGAGTTGCAAGTGGAAGCCCAAAGGATTTCTGTGATGATTACTTGAAGCAATCAGTGGGTAGCCTAAGTTTATTTAATTTCATTGAATCGTAGAATAGCTTGGGTTTGAAGGGACTTTTGAATATCATCTAGTCCAACTTCCTTGTTCAATGGTTGCTGTGAAGATCAAAGTCACCAAGGGGAAAAAAAAAGAATCTAGACTTTGGAATGTACATGTTCAGCATGAGCTGGGGCAAGGGAGGGGCTTCCTACATTTTGCCAAATACAAAGAACATGTATTAAGAGCCTACACATTGTGAAATACTTGAAAGAGCCTGAAACAGGAAAAAGATGCTCATTATTGGAAAACCTGAGGGGCAAGTTTTCTTTTAACCCCTACAAAAGGTTTGAGGCAAAACCACTAACACATCCAGTAGGTGCTCTTTGAACAAAATTCTCATTTTAGATTGGTTTTGAGTTATACAATCTGCTTATTTTAAAAGATTTTTAGATAGGAGAACCTGCTGTATACATTTCTGTTTAAAAAGAACCTTTCCTGAAAAGTATTTGGCAAAGTTTTATGTGTAAAACATCAGTGACAAAAGACAAACTTGTAATAGATTCAGTTTATAATACACCATATGAATAATGAAAGGGGATTAGAATAATTATTCAGCCAAATATAAATGGACAGGGAAAGAAATCATTTACTTAGTCGGTAATAGCTAAGATAATATACTAAAGTTTTACAACTTAAGAATGAAAGATTGCTTTCTAATTTTATTACTTAAATAGTTTAAAGTATAATTACACTCACACAGTTTTGTTATCTGCCATGCTGTTGCAGCTCATAATTTAAGAATTATTTGTATTTTGGCAACCCTTCTACTTTATACAAACATAATTCTTGCTGTTGGGACAAGAAGACCCTGTCTGTGACATTCTGGAGTTTCTACCTGTTCATGAGATGCTGACATTTTTGCATGATCATTTATTTATGGTCATTTTGAAATCAGCATATTTAAGACCAAGGACTAATTCAATGCCTCTCTTTTAAGTAAATAGGGAAGTAAATAGCAGGAAGATACAAGCATTGCTCTCCAGCTTGAATTTTACATAAGTGGGTTTAGAGGGGCAACTAAAAGACAAGCTGTGCAAGCTAACAGAATACCAATAATAAGAAAATTTAATTCAAAAAGTTCTGGTCAATGGTGTGTGATACACCCCCCAAAAAAAGTTTTGGCAAAGAAAAAGACCCAAGTAAAGGTACCATTGGCATACTTGTTTAAAATATAACAAAGCCCAACAGAAAGGTTCAGCAAGTACTATAAGTTTTCACCGAAATTTTTAGTTACCCCTAACTGTATTGTGGCTGCAGAAGTTATGATTTTAATTGGAATAGTAACAACAGGTTGAATAGAAATGCATTAATAACAGAAATTAGTAGTGACATGCCACTAGAAAATTTGATTCCTATTACAGGACCGAAGTTGCTACCAACAGTATAAAACACAGAAGATGTACTAAAATTTAATTCCAAAGAAACGCTGCCTATCAGTGTGTAATCTTATTATCAGCCCAGACAGGACTCTCCT
This sequence comes from Promerops cafer, assembly GCA_013398275.1. NCBI lineage: Eukaryota > Metazoa > Chordata > Aves > Passeriformes > Nectariniidae > Promerops > Promerops cafer. Next base: position 1,090,775 of record VZSE01008641.1, read on the forward strand.
AGCCCTGAAGGAATATTCTAATTTTTCAGAAATACAGGTTGTTAATATTTAGAGTTGAGACATTCACCTAATCTCAGTGAATTTGAATGCAAAGTGTGCAAGTATATTACTCATAAAAGTCAAAAGAAACCATTTTCCTGGCTAAGAAGGAAAATTAAAATATGCTGGTCTTATAAGTTTACTAGAATTCCTTTTGGTTAGTCAAAAAGACAAGATAGTATGAAAATATGGTCATGATTTATATTTTGTGGAAACCATTTGTAGAGCAACAAGACATTCATTACCTTGACTGATGTTAATTTGAAAGGGGCAATGTAAAATCAAGAAAGCAGGGCCTAAACATCATATTTAGGAGCAGTAAACCCTCCTAAATGATGACACTTCTGAACTGCTCAGCACTGCCTGGCTGTGTTGGAGTAGCCCAGGCAAACAACCACTTTGCTGATAGCAATAAAGAATATCAAGAACTCTGTATTTACATTTTAATGAATCCTCGAGGTTTCTCTAATAATTTTTCAATGATGAATCAGAAATTAAACTGGAAAAGGCAAGAGGCGTTAATTGGTTGGGTTTTTAATCTGAGGATGATCCAGTGTAATTTTTGCTAATATCTCCAACAGAGAAACCTGCAGTATCCTGGCTCTGGACTTCTGTCTGATTTGTGTCTGGAATTTTTAAAGTATCTACAAGTTGTTTATTCAGATGCAGGACCTTTTCCTATCACTATGGACCATGAGCATCTTTTGAGTTATCCTATTAGATCACAGCTGGAAGTCCAGGCTAAGAACTTAAATCTTGTTAGAAGCCTTTCAATATAATTTTAGCATTGACAGGCTATAGGCAAATCTCCCAAAATCTCCTTTTACAATATCAGATGGAGTGATATTTTAACTACTACTAGTGAAAATATTCTGAGCCCTTCTGCAGAGGAAAGGTGCCCAATCATGCACAAGATACAGAAGATGAAAAAAGAGCATAGTATAAAGCACCCCAGCTGTGGAGTTTTTCCCCATGAGAAACAAGAGCAGGCTTGTACTATGGACCTTATCCCACCATGCAGACTATCTTCTTATATGTATGCAGCAGACACCACCTAGGGGATCATCCAAAACAACTTTGCATTGGTCTCCAAAGGAGGGATTGAAATCAGTCTTCTGTCTTAATCACTGTGAATCTCCTTGATGACAAGATGCTTAAACACTGCTGTAAAAGATACATTACAAAATATAGAGTCAGGTATGCTGGATCAACTGTAGCTTTTGCACAACTAACCCTTGTTACTGCTTCAGGAAATAAATCCACTGGTACATTTATAGGATTTCCATTAAGTCCCTACACCGTTTACATTAGCTTTGTATTTAAGGACTTTATTCAGACCTAAATCTGATTTCTGGAACTGAGAGAGGGATTGTAAGTCTCAGCAGCAGTAAAATTTAATCCTGAGCCAAAACATTATGCAAAGTCAGTGATACGTAGAGCATGGGCATCCCCCCATCAGCAAAGTGATGTCAGAAAATTATCCTCTTTGGTGTCCCAGAAGCAGCTGACCTACCTTGTTACATTGAATTGTTTTAATTGACTTGTCCATCTAGACACTGTTGAAATCAACACACAGAGCTTTCATGGCTTAATAGACAGAAGCCTGCAAATACGTATTTGCATAGCTTTAAAGGATGATGGTGTTCCTGTAGACAATCAATTGCAATTGGTATTTTCAGGTGTGACTAAAATTTTGTTCCATTCCATTTCTTTTTCGCTTTACTTGCCAGCACAGAAAACCTCTTCTGTTCTTTTGCTTATGGACAAGAGCATCTGTGTTCTCAGGCAACAATTCATCCACACAGCAATCAAAGAGTTCCATTTCTGCTTTGAACTCAGCATGATTTTCTCCTTTTGTTTTTCAAAGTCAGTGTTTTCCTATTGCTATGGACTGACAGTGGCATGACCTTCCTCGGAAAGACCCAAGACCTTTACTGGCAAATGCTACCTGTCCCTTAAAAGGAGAAGGCGTGTGAGAGTTTTCAAGCTGCCTACTGCAAGGCAATCCATGTATCTGGCAAATGGCCCATCAGTCCTCACTGCAGGGGAAGTCAGGGCAAGTGGGGTCAGGAGTGAGAGACATTGTTCAGACAGGTATGTGGTAGCTGCTTGAGGAGTCACTTGCCTGGTTACAGAGGTCAGGTACCAAACACCATGTCTGGCACAGCAGCAGCACCTACGAAGAGGATCCAGCTGTTCTGGGCTCACTGCCATCCTGACAGATGGGCACATGTGCAAGTATCCAAGTAGATGTAGGCAGGTATGTGTTTTGGGATGCCTTATGGGAATCTGTTCTGAATTTCTTTGCCCAGGACTGAACGAAAGCACCATCCCTGATTCTACATGGTGTACATCTGCAGAAAAGCTACAAGCTCAATTCTGGACTCTGAGTCTTCCACCTATACCTGCTTCCAGGATAATTAGATTTCCAGAGTGATTCAAAGGGACCTTAATACAAAAGAATCAGGCTTAAACAGATGATTTTAAGCAGAAGGAGGGACTGCCCTCATGGCTGAGAAAGGTATTTGCTCGTGCTGTGGTTTAGTCCCAGCCAACCACCAAGCACCACACAGCCACTCACTCACTCCCCAGCCAGTGAGACTGAGGAGAGAACAGGAAGGGGAAAAGCTGGAAAACTGGGTTGAGATAAAGACAGTTTAATAGAGAAAGCAAAAAGCACAAAAGCACACAAGCAAAACAAAACCAGGAATTAATTCCCAGCCTCTTATGGGCAGGCAGGTGTTCAGCCATCCCCTCTTCTTCCCCCCCACTTTATGTGCTGAGCAGGATGTCATATGGTCTGGAATATCACTTTGGTCATTTGGGGTCACCTGCCCTGGACGTGTCTCCTCCCAGCCTCTCAGGCACCCCCCAGTTCCCTCACCAGCATTGCAGTACAAAAAGTAGAAAACTTGGCTCTGTGTAAGCCCTGCTCAGCAATAACAAAAACATCCCAATATTATCAGCCCTGTGTTCAGCACAAACACAAAACACAGCCGCATGCCGGCCACTGTGAGGAAAATTAACTCTACCCCAGCAGAAGCTAGTGCAGCCCTTCTGGGGCACTTGTAACAGCAAGAGTCAGTGAAGAGCTGGTGCCTCTGATGTACCCATTTGTAGGCATTGCTGTAGATAAAACACACTTGAAAGACTGCAAGGAACAAAAACATTGAGCTGACTTTGAAAGAGAAACATAGTGAGGGTCAAGTCTCAAGACAGACTTACACATTGTGTAACATCTGCTGAAAAACATATCTGTCTCATTTGTCTTCAAACTCTCCTCTAACTGGTGATAACAGATCTGGGTGGGTTTTGTGTGACAGTGACAACCTGGAAGCCAGATAAGATCATGAAACACATTTTATATAAGCCATCAGCAGCAATATTCAGCCACTAGCACCATAGGCTGGTGGGAATCCATGCCCGTTCATTTCAATCTACATCAGAATTTCTTTTTTAAAAAAAACAAGAAATCAAGGAAGTTTCTTCATAAGCCACAAGTATTTTCAAATGTTTATTTTCAAAAAAATACTATGGAAAAGAATAGCTACAAGGCAAGACTAGCTACAAGGTTATCTGCAAGTGAAAATGAACCAGGCAGAAACACAGTTATGAAAAATTACATGCATTACCAGAGACAGAATTGCATTTTGGGAATTGAGACTCACTTCCTACACAGATATCATTATATTGAGGCACAAATTCTTCCTTGAGACACTCTTGAACATGTCTGGTGGTCCTTTTTGTTGCACAAAGGAGTTTGTATACCTCATGCACATGGAGCAGCTCAATTACCTCTGTCCTAGCAAATGCAAGGTGAATACATTTATTTTATGCAAAAATTGTTGTGCATAAAAAATCCACTTTAGACCTCAGGTATTCTGAATTTTATGTATACCTAAAAAAGAAATAACCCAAAGTCTGATCCAATAAAATGTAACAGTTACTAAGGATTTTCTTTCGTGGAATGCTTCATAAGTACATAATAGCAACTTGGAAAATTTTGATCTTGCAGCTTTTAGAACAGAAATATTCTGTGGCTTTGGAGAAATTTATCACATATTTAGCAATGAAAGCCTTAACACTGCACTGCAGATTAGTCCTCTCAAACCATCTTGGCAAAGATCACATCTCCAGGCTCAGGAAAAACCACAGCAAGATTTTAGCCATAGGGACATCCCCTCACACATGACTGCCTTCTCTTCTCCCAGCCCTCTTCCAGCTGCTGAGCTCTCCTTACATCCACGCACGTGCACTGTGACATTCTTTGGCATCTTTGCATGGAAGCTGGCCTTTCCAAGGATGCATGGCTGCTTTCATGGCTGCATATCACTACTTTCCAGAGGGAGAGCAGTATCAGGAAAGCATTACATGCAGTAGCAACTTATTTTAACAACACTGAGGCTGAAAAGCACAGAAGCTTGTGACCAGAAAACTCTTCTGCTGGTCAGAGAGCTCTCTCCACTGAGCACAGCTTTGCACTGCCAGCCTGTGTCCCACCAGGTTTCCCTCTAACCACATCTGTGCACAAAAAAATACAAACATATTCCAAGAGTCTGTGTCTATTGTTTAATGAAAACAGCTTTCACAGGCAAGGATGCCACTACAGGCTGCATGTATCATGGAATGTAACAGTTTAGAGAGGAAGATAAGCATATTGAAATTTGGCTTTACTCACCAAACCTGAACAAAAGGTTGCCCATTTTAATTCCAATGGAATTATGAACTGCCAGTAGCAAGCCTAAAAGCTGCAAAATAATGTAACATCAGCAGAATGAACACACTTCCTGGTGTTCCAAAACCAGGTGCAAGCAGAAGATGCTGAGAACATGCTGGCAGCAATGGGCCACTGGGGAGGCAGAAAGACAGGGAACAGACAAAGGGCACAGGCTCAGGGAATTCCATGGGTTTTCTCCACCAGTCTGGTGCCCCATCACTGGGCTTTCTCCATCAGAACAAGCACAGCCTGGAGAAAGGAAGAGGAAATCAAACCCCCTGGGGTAGGGTTTGATAGTTCCTACTTTTAGGTGACTGTGTTAGTTTTTCAAAGCTTGCATTGGGCTCCCACTTTAAAAAGAGCCAGTGGAGAGAAGGTGATCCACTCCGACCCCAGACAGACAATCTGGTGATCCATGGGCTGAAGATCTCTCCAGACCTTCCTCCTGTTCTGCACTGACAGTGCCCAAAAAGCCTTGACTGCTTCCTGGTGCTGCATCCCATGAAACCAAAGAGTCAGAATTTAATCCAGACTGCTATATTGTGTCTTCAAGGATATTCACTTGAGAAACAGGACCCAAATGAGAGACCTTTTCCTTATATATGAGTTCTTCTGAGCAGGGAGAACCGATTTGAGCATGAAAGGGAGAACATGAACGTGACCTCATGTGTCCCTGAGAAATCTGTTAACAAATTTTCTAGTTCAAGTGTATAGTATTAAAAATACCAAACCCCTCAGCCATTTCCTATTGCTAAAAGTGAACATATGCAGCCAATTACATCCCATTATCATAATTTCACCAACAGAGAAGTTAATTAGTGACACCATGAGGCTAACTTCATAAAACATGGGTGTCAAATCAATCTGCCTGTATTCTAGACACTGGCAACAACTTATGTATGCTAATAACGTGTCCCAAATTTCTGTTGTCTTCATTTTCCTGTGCATGCATTGACATGCTGAAATGAGTATTTAGGCCCCTTCACTCTATTTTCGTGATTCCTGAAAAATTAAATCACTACCTGTTTTTAAAAGCTGTTGTCTATGGTCTGATTTGCTTTAATTTTTTTTTCCTATTCTGTGCATTTATTTTATAAATATGGCATATCTATACAGCTTTATATTAGTAAAAGTGCCTCCCTGGACACAACACCTAAAGCAGGGTTGTGCATGAGAAAAAAAGACGTAGTATTCATTACAACATCAGGGCAAATTTGTATCTCTGTGCTATAGCATAAAGCTATCCTAAAATGAGCTTATCCCATCTTGTGGTCATTTTTCACAATAACATGTTGCGCAGTGGCTCCTACTACCTACACCTACTGGTAAAGAGAGCATGGTGAAAGAATAAAGCAGATGTTTAGCACACAGCATGGCATTCTATAGCTGTCACCAGCTTCCAGTAGCATAGCTTGTGGTCTTCATATTTATTCTTGGAAAAGTTCACCATGGGGCAAGATAAAGGAGTTCAAATACAGCACCAGTGTACCTTTGCAGTCTCCTTCATCAGCTCTCATCACTCTGGGATAGCAGTGGAGGGATGAGCCCATGATTTTACAAGCATCCAACCCATAAATTTCCATACATGAGTACAGTTTTATATCATATTTCCCTGGCTGTGACATTTCTAGTGGTATAACACAGAGTACATACAAGTCTTTATAGACTGCCCTGGTAACCCCAGCAGGGTGATTCCCTGGTATCAGACTGGTTTGATCGTTCCCTTGTTGTGCCTCGGGATGGCCATGAGCAGGTGACAGCCTTGGTAAAATGGGAGGTAACCCACTCCCTGGTGTGGTGCCAGCGTAAATGCCCATCCCCTCAGCACTGCTGTGGCAAGTGGGACTGGATCAGCTTACACCTCTTAGGTGCTTGGTCCCTTGAGGATCTTCAGATTCTCCTTGGATCCCTGAGGATCAGGAATTCAGACTACCTGCACACCATGTGAAGTGGATTGAGGTCCTTCTAAAAGCAAGGTTCTAATCTAATGAGAATGACTGCTACACTTCTTGTTATTTAAAATACATATATGTCACTTTTGTACTTGAAAGAGAATGATGCAATGTCTGCCTAATGCTGATTTCAGTGCTAGTAGTTCTTAGGCGTGAGCAGCACGTGTGAGCACTGACAAACATGGTCACAGATTGAGGGCAGTTCCTGTGCAAGCTGAAGATGACAATGTTCAGATGATCCCAGTTGTTTCAGATGAAGTCAGCTGGCCAACAGCACTGCGTACAAGGAGGTCATGGCAATCTCAGAGGCTCCTCAGAGTATCAGTCACTTGTCTTCAGGTTTCATTTGGGTTGCTGGAGTCGCATTCACTGCTGCTTCAGATCGAGCTGAAGCCAGCGGCTTCCACATACGCTGGGCTGCTTTCCATATTCAGCATGCAAGGAACAGGGAAGAGCAGCAGCGTACCTCATTCCCCATTTTACCTGAGCATGCCAGGTTGGACTGCGCGCCCCACAGCCATGACTACCACGGGCAGCTGCAGCGGCCAGCTGCGGTAGCGCCTTCCACGCACAGCCTTGCAGTGCCACCTTCAGACCGGAGCGAGGCATCCCTACCACTCCCGCACGGAAAAGCCCATCCCGCCGGCAGCTGCGCTCCCGTCCGCGGCAGCAGCCTGCGGTGACAGGGAGTCAAAAACACAGCCCAGCGTCACTTACAAACTGAGCTTTGTTCCTCACATTAAAAAGGAAAGGCAAAAGAAAACAAAAGGATCGGGCCCCTGGCAGTGCTAGGTCATCAAAAGTTATGTCCAAATCTGCAAAGCCCTGAGTCATGTTATTTTATTTTGGCAGAGACTTCACAGAATACCCCACCCTGAGTCTGGCTCCCGTGGGATCTTGTGGGTCCTCTTCCATTCCTATCATGGTACACTGCTCAGTAAAAACTAGTAAAAATGAGATTAGGACTTTTAGGGAAATCTTAACATGACCTCCTGAGCAGCAATTTTACCACCACAACCAGTTACAGGTACAGTAACTGTGGTAAAAGTAATTTGATGAAGTGAGTGATGTGCAGATCCAATTTGACATAATACATCTATTTTTACATAAGCCAAAATTTTCTAGCAGATGTAATCAACAGAAATCATGTGAATTAAACATTTTGCTTTCGAGATTTTTTTCACCTTTGTACTTAAGATAGACACTGACAAGGCCACTTCTAGCTACTTACTGTTTATTACTCAAAAAGAATGATTTTATTAACATACAGGCCCAACATTCTCAAATTACTGAGGTATCAACTATATATTTTCTAGCCTAGTGCAGTCTTTATTATTTCTGAATTTTACTATTTGTTCTAATTTATTCTTCAAGGCAAAATTTCTAAAACACCAAATCCTATTCATCTCTCACGTTCTCCTGTCTTTGCTTTAACATTCTTCCAACCTCCACCTTCCTCTTCAGTATTAAAATAATAGCTTTTATGGAAACCTTTACAGTTTTAATGTACTTTACTGATAGGTGCATGTAAACTTATCAGGATTGACTGGAAGCAAAGGAATGTGATATTAACACAATGACACATTTATCAAATATAAACGCCATAAAACAAAGTCACCTTGCAAGATACACAGAATAAAAAAACCAAGACTAATTTACCCCTTAACCTAAATTTTATACAGTGCAAGAGGTCTAAATCAACTTTCTCACATATAACATGGATATAACATGACATATTTTTGGTTATCTAGTAAAATCTGTTTACTCCAGTATCTTTGGGGATTTTTTTGGTTAAGACATTCAGTTTGTTTTTTGGGTTTGGTAGGGTTTTTTTTATTTGTTGGGTTTGTTTTCTAGGGGCAGGGACAGGTTTCAGCAAAAATAACCAACATCTATCAGGGATTTGGTGATGTCAGACCAGACTTCTTTAAAGCCCAAACTGAGCCTCAGAATGTGTCATTTTGGGGGACAGCTTTCAGACTCAAAGCTCACATCTGTGACATGGAGTCTGTGCAGCTCATGTGAAGGCTCTTCAGCTTTCCACAGCATTTTGGAGTGCTGATGCCCCAGAGAAACATTCATATGTGACATTCTAGGCCTCAATATCCTCTGTGCATCAGGGCTGTGCGAACTTTGGGGACCTGTTTATACAACCTCCAATTACTGTCAATAGTATGAACTCATTAAGGGGTTGGTTCTTTGAAAACTGTGGTGAGTTTCTTTGTCTGTATTTACCCACAACAAGAAGAATAATCAGCAGATTCTCCGAGGGGTTCTTGGTGCTGGCTCAGCGCATGTTGTTCCACTGATTAGAGACGGGAACTTCAAAGCTGACCTCTGACCAGCTAAGGACTTGGCAAGGAGATGGCTGGGACAGGCAGAGGCAGTTTTTCCTACAGCTTGGAAGATGAAGGAGAAGTGGAAAGGATGGGAAGCTGTGAGCAACAAGATAAAAAAAGCCAGAAATAACAGAAGAGGAAATAAGAGAAGAGGAATTTTTTAGGGACTGGAAGAAAGGAAAACGAGGAGGATACACAGGAAGTATTTAGGAATAGCATAGATGGAAAGGCTGTTGTGGTGGGAGCTGCAGTGCCCTTTGCTGCCAGACTAACCAGGGTTGGCAGGGGAGTTAAGACATCCAGTAAAGAGCAGTACAGGCCAGGCACTGCTGGTATCGAGCCCCTGGAGATTTGAACCAAACTTAGCAACTTTTTTTTTGCTGTTATCAGCAGCTATAGCTGCACAGTTACGATTAAGCACTTGCACTGCGAACATTGAATGCTCGGCTAATCTTTTGTTATAAGGAAAAGGGAAGACAATCCCAGGATGAAGGCGCTGTCTAGACGGCAGCCGCCAGGAGTGAAGTCAGGAGGACTGAGCAGTACCTGGGGAAAGGTAATTCCGGCAGTGGGAGATCACGACCACCGACTCATTGACCACCTACTCAAAACGCACCCCACACTCGGAAGGAGAGCAGAACTGAGCCTGCGGAATAATTACCATGAGAAAGGAGAGGAATGAGGCGCAAATAAGGGTTTGAGTACCAATTAAAAGAAAAGTTATGTAATTTGTAACCAGGGGAGGCTGGCGTCTTTGTTTGTTATAATGTATAAATAGGGTGACTGGGGAGCCAGCCCATCGTGGGCAACCGCCCGGCTCCCTGCTTGGCGCGGACTGGAATAAACCGCGGCAATAGCGCCTCGGTGTGTGAATTGGCGCCGCGCCCGGGGCACCGAGCCCGCGCCGGAGCCGCCGCCGCTTCCCGGGGAGCGCANTGAGCCGGGCCCGGGCGGCGGGGCCTGTTCGGTTCCCTCCGCCGTCAGCGCCGAGCCCGGGCGGGGCAGGCAGCGAGCAGCGGCGGCGGGGGTCACCCCTCCCGGGATGTCGCAGAGTGCCATGTCCGAGACCTACGGTAGGATCCGGGGGCGGGGTGAGGGGCTCCCCCTCTCGCTCCTCCCCTCCGGGGGAGCGGGCCCGGGACGGGGCAGTGCCCCCTGAGGAGCGGCGCAGGAGCCGGTGTGACGTGAGGGCTCCCCGGGCTCGGGCGGCTCCCTCTGCCCGCCCGCCGCTGCCCTGAGCCCCCAGCGCCTGCCCCGCCCATGGCTGCCCGGCCGGCCCGGCAGGAGCGCTTCCAGTTATCCTTCAGGGTGAGCAGGGACCGGCTTGGGCGCTGCTTGTTGTGGTCCGGGGAGTCCAGAAGGAAACTTGCAGTGCGTGTCCGCTGGGAGAAGCTGCCCTTTCCTTTACTTGGAGATGACGGGTGCTTCTGCGGGTCAAGTTAAGGTCCTGTTGTCTTAAACGTGCAGGCATCAAAAAGAGTTGACTGTGAGAGTGCGTTGGGGGAGAAAAGATCAGTGGGTATGTTGGTATGTCCCTGTGTTGGCATGGGTGTCTGACTGTTACTGGAAGGAAACCATCCGATGGAGTTAGTCGGAGTGCAGGCACTGACAGGGTGTGTCCAGTGCGTCGCTGGGAAGCATCAAAGAGAAGTGAGGAGTCAAAGAGGCAAACAGAGCTGGTATTGCTGGCTAGGTGGAGATGAGAAGCAACTGAATAATATGAATTTATTTTCTTTATAATTTTACTTGAAACTCTGCTTTGAATAGATTTCTTTTCTACCCTTTCCATATCATACAGTTCTGTAATATTTTTCAGTATAAAGATGTTGTTGTACATAAAAACATATTCTAAAGCCCACGTGGTAGGTTCATATTCATAGTCTATGAGAGCAGGATCAGAACTGAATAACTGAATAATCAAAGCAAAATTGGACACAACAACTCTGGAAATAATTTTGGAGGCTGGGATGTCCATCAGGAGTAGGCCAAGTGACCTGATTGTTTCTACTGTGTAAGTAATTTTATTTTCAATACTGTAGTCATAAGAGCTGGATGTTCTGTCCTACTGGCCAGTGCTTTGGTGTACAGCAAATGCACAGAACTAAGGGGCAAAATGAGGCAAGAGTGTGGGGCAGACCTTGAAGTGCCAACATTAGGATGCTCAAACCCTGCTTCTTATGTCCATCTGTTCTAGAAACATGTAAAACTTACGTGTAGAAACCAGAGGGATGTGTTTTGTCCATCTAGATTTGAGTTTAAACAGGTTTTTCATGCTCTATATTCCTGTGATCTAGAACTGGGATCACTTTGGCTATGCTTACGGTGGTCTCTGAGCAAAAGATTTGGTAGAAAATCAGAGATAATAGCATTTTGTCCTCCTTTGATGCTGTAACACTAAGTAAGCCAAATAGATGATTGGTATCTTAAACCAGAACTTTTAAGCATTTTTTGCATTGTTCCAGTGATGCAGAATAGGGATAGTAAGCCCACTGGAGCTGTTGATACTTTCTGGTTATTTTGGTATTCTAGAAAACAAGCCCTTGAAATGGAAGCTTTGTAGTTGTGGGTTGTTCCTGTTATTTGTTTTAATTCTTGTTTGATATATTACCTTCTGGAGCTTCTGTCTTTGTCCCATGCACACACAAAGGCTACAAAAAATTCAGAGCTAGAATGCCTGAGAGTGTCAAGTTATAGAGAACACAGAAGAATAAAAGCTAAGTTATAGTATAAAATTTAACTAATGGCTCTACAATCTCTGACCATAACAGTAGTCAGTAACTAATTTTGCAATGTCCTTTCCACATATGTAGCAGCCCCATTGACAGATCAAAGTTAACAGTACCATGTGATTAAATTATGGATCTTCTGTGCTTGATGAACTCTCTGGATTTAATGTGCTCACTGTCCTAACAAAGAGTGGTTTGTTGCTGACCAGCTGTTACAATGACCGTGGAGGATGGGAGGAGTATTAGGTTAGTTTCCTACTGGTGACTGAGACTAGGGGTCACTATATCCCCCTCCTGGAATCCCCGTGGCTTGTAAATGCTTAGTTGTGAATTAGGTTTTTCTTGTCACCTGAATTATGACCCTAATTATGTAACCTCAAGCTTTTTGTTCCATACTGATAAGCTCAGGAAACTGATTGGTGGTTGGGTTGGTCTTTTTCTTCCCAGTGTTATTTTGCTGTCTGACTTTTATATGATTTTAATTTTGCTGTGAGGTTTCAACTTCTCTTTCTGTTGGAAGGGGGTTATTTTTTTCAATATTTTTCTCAATCCATAGGGAATAAAGAGCCTTTCCACTGGACACCACTGTTAATTTCATGTCTCCTGGGGTTTTTTTCCTCCCTTAGTTTCTTCCTCTGTGTCAAATTCTGTCTTCTTTGAAGGTTTTCTGTTCACTCGCTTTTCACAACTCGTTCTGTCCATTATTGAGATTCTTGTCTCTTCCCTCTTTTCAAACAAAGTTCTGCAGCTTCTCAGTCTTGACACTAAATTTCACTTACAATTTGTATTTTCACTCCTGCAGATCTATTACATCAGTTGTGTATTTTCTGTTCTTAGCTTTCATATCTGTTCAATTATTTATGTGTTCAATTCAATATCTATTCAAGTCTTATGTGTTCAATTTATTTCCCCTACAAAGGGCCAAAACCAAACCAAACATGAATACAAAATAATTCCATGAATTTTGAGACTGTGTTTAGAAAGAACATTTTCCTGCTGCTTTTGGGAGAAAACAGTCATTCTTTTAGAAATTTGACATTTAATATTGGAAACAGATCTCTTATTCATAGGAAAGCTCTTTTAACTCAAGTTTTCTGAGATGTAATGGCCTTTCTGTAGATAATTGCCATATAACAACACATGAATGTTTTAGCTTGCTTCCCAGTGCAAAATCTTTTTGTGGTGAGTACAGCCTGACAGAAAGTCGCTTATCCTTAATAAATAAATGCAAAGCAACCTTTGGATTTTGAATGGTAGGAGGATGGAAGTTGTACAAGCATTGAATAAATGCAGTGTGTAGGATTCAAGTCAAACCTCTTCACTCCTTAGTTCCTTGTGTTTTTTCCAGCAACATCTACAAATCCCGATCTGGTCACATAAGTTTACCAATCTCTGTCATTGGCAGAGACTGTATAGTCTTTCCATCCATTTGAAAATAATTATTTTTGGTCTGGACAATTTGATTTCGTCCTTTTCTCACCGTCCCATCCCCTGCCATTTACCTGATGATATTTGCATTTACCACCCTGGTCTTCAGTTTGTTTCAAATCTGATTTTATTTCTTAGAGAGCATAGCTCTTTCGCTAGTAAGGAAGCAGAGCTTCCCTCTCTGAAGCATTCTTTTTGCAGATTATTCTACCTGTTTATCTTGTTAACTTTCTGCTAGAGAAAGGAGTAAGCAGTGGGAATAGCTCCTCCTTTCATTTAGAGGCAGCATGTGCTAGTAGGAATGCTTCAGAGCACTCTTTCTCCCTGCCCTATGCCTTGAATGAGAGAGTTTCCAAAGGGTCAGCATTAGTGAATAAAAATTCTACTCTATAGCAAGAAGTTGGGAGGATTTCAAACTGAGATTGGGGATATAATTTGGTCTCCCCCCTACCCTACTGTATTAGCAGTGTAAAGAGAACAATTTCATTCTCATTGCATTTTAAAGACTAAGCCACAGCATCTCAGAAGCTGTTTGACTATATCTTCTGCTGAAGCAGACTTCAGTCAAAGGAGGAGGTTGGATGTCTGGGGGTGGTTGCCACATCAACCATCTGTTTTTGCTGGTGCTTGAGTCAAAGCCCACAATTGTCTCTCTTCTTCTTTCCCCTCAGCTCACACTGCACCACCCCCAAAAGAAAAAAACAAACACAAAAGATATTATGTAATCTATGTAGTTTAACAGCTTGTGCTGCTGGTGCATCTTTAGGGTGCAGGCACAATTTTTTCCCTTTGCCTGTGCTAGAAAGTAAGTTTTATTTCCTGCACCCGCTACCCAATTTGGAATCAGGTGATGCATGTAGCTCTCAGAGGGGGATAAGCTGATTCTTTATAATGCCTTATTTCTTTAAACAGCCACGCTATGCTGCATTTCATCTCCTTAGGATTTCTGTAGTGCATATTTTGTAACCTTTTTTCCCTTTAGCACAGAGTTCAGTTTTGATCCTAAATCCCTTCTGTACAAAGACGATCTTATTTAAAGGCCAAGTGCTTTAACTTTTCAGTAGCCAGCATGGCAGCAAGCATTTGTAACATCTGAATGATGTTGCTTTTCAGCTTGTCTATGAAGGAGGAACAACAGAATTCAAAAGAAAAGTTTCTCTAGGGTGACAGCATTGGCAGCTGACCGGAATGCTGGCGTTCTGGGCTGCTTTGTCAATTGGAAAAAAAAAAAAAAGGAGATTAAATAAAGCTATGAAATGAAGTAAATTAACTCCTCTGGGAAGAGGACACCAAAATGAAAAACTAGAGCAATTAAGCAGTAGTGCAAACACTAGAATGTGAGTTGCATTTGCTGAAGTTGCTAAGAATGAATATATAAAGTTTGAGTCCACAGTGATGGTCTAAAAGAAGCTGTCTGCCCAGTCTCATTTGATTTCTTTTCTTCCAAACTGTGCTAAATTTTACATACATCTGTACAGCTTAAAGAGAAAACATTCCATGTCCTAAATCATGTGCTAAAATAAGTAATAAAAATGTAGTTGATATGGTACCAGTTGTCATACGGAATGACATTATTAGAAAGAAGTTGAAGAAAACTAGATGAAAAATGTTCTCTCTGTTCTTACCTGCTGTCACCTTATTCATTAATATGCTAGGCTGTGAACTTAAAAGTTTGCTAAATCTTAGTATTTTTAATGTTTGGTATTGGCAAAGTCTTTTTCTTGTCCTTCCTTGCAGTTGATTAAATGTGCAGAGTAGACTGTATTTCCTGAACCATGTTATCAAGTGCTCATGGATAAACTGATAACATAAGTCTGAAAGCTCTTTGGTAGTTTGAATAATTTACATAAAATCGGAGTTTAAAATGATAGAAGCATGGTTATATTTGTGAATGTAACAGTGTCTTTGAGTCTACATGTGTTTAGGAACATTGCTGCCTTTGGTGCAGAAAGGTTTTAATTTTTTTTGTTAGAAGACTGACAGTTTCATTTTATCAAGTGGACTAAAACACATTTCTCTTAGTTTGGTGGAATAAAACACATTTCTCTTACTTTCATACTGTGGAAAAAGTGAATTATAATGAGTTTGAAGTTTCATCTTAAAAAGCCCATTTGCCATTTTGTCAGATGGAAATTTATTTTTTGTCTACTACGTAAGCAGGCATTGAAGTGATTTATTTGTAGGAGAGATTCCCTTTTAAATTTGTCTGGCACAACAGAATCTCGATAGGAATTGGGAGTCTATTACGAAGCGCTGCTAAAATATATTATCAATTCAAAGACATTAATAAAAAATCCCCAAATAGCACTGTTGCTTTCAGAGCAAAATGTAAAGCACCTCAACTTAAAACACCTCAGGGAAAAATACACTGCTGTTCTGATGCTCTTCCAGATCAGTCCCTGGCAGCGACATGGGTGTCCCAAGGCCTGTCTGTGCAGAAGGGAGCAGTGTGTTAAATTTGCTGCTCAGTGTGCGTTTGTGGGTTGCATAAATACGCCTTCGTGAGCCACATTTGGCAACCAGTGCTTGCAGTTGCAGTGCAAATTAGTGGGGGAATAGAGCTTTGGTTTTAGTCTTTCCCTGGTTTAGGTTTGCAGTAGCTCTTGTACTACTGTCGATGACATGAGTCTTCTGTGGGGAAAAAAGGAAGGTAAACTTGAATTTTATAATTGTTTTCAAGGAGAAAATCTGGCAAACGGCATTCACCAGATACAAAGTAGAACCAGTTTTAATTGGATTTCAGATTTATGTTTGGAAAAACGACAGAATCAGAAATAGGTTATTTTCATTGTGTCTGTGTCTCAGAATATCTTGCATTTTGAGGTACTCTGAAAGTGGTAAAACCAGTGAGATTATACACGCACACAGAGTAGTTTAAATATACCAAATGGTGTAAAAGGCAGCTAACTAGTGATATTTGATCCATAAAATTGACACTTGGCTTTCTTTGAGATTAATTTTTTCTTAACCTAACACCTTGGGCTATTTATGATACCTACATTTCATGCTAACAGTGAAGACTTGATAGAGTGAAGGGCTCTCAGCTTCAGCGTGTTTTGCAGTTGAGATGACATGAAGGGCCCTTCTTTAGAGGAGTTAACTCAAAATTTTCAAAACCTGAAGGAAAATCCTTTTTGTAACCTTTTTTTTAAAATCCAGAAAGTATGAGCAGCTGGGTGGGGGCGTGACAAATGAGAGGATTTTGGAACAGAAAGTCTTGAGCATGTAAATGGTCATATTTGTGAGCAAGAAACAGCCAGCTTCTGAGAAGGGTAAAATTCAGAATCTATTCCAAGCCTGTTACAGCACTAGAAGCAAGAAGGGCAAAATGTAAAAAAGTAAAGATCCTTAGTAAAACACTACCTCATTTTAAATATGAATAAAATCCAGAAGACAGGTGAAGATAAAGAACAGTAGACATTTCCAGGACTCGTAGCCCTGTCTTTTTAACAGTGGGAATCTTCTTAACATTTCAGAAACTTGCTTTTTCCATTTGCCCTTGCTAGGGAGTGTTTATGATATACCATAACAAGTAACTCCTTCATGAAATGGAATGAGCACATAGATTTGTGTGCATCTTAAATTCTATTTTTGAAATTAAGTACTCAAATGAGGTCCTGGTGGAGGATTTTATCCGTTCTTTGACTTACTTAGCATAATTTAGTTTTCTATTTATTCTGCCATCCCCTGGGCCAATACCCACGTAGCCCACTTGACAACTTTGAATAGTCTTTAAAAAATTAATGTTTTTATTTTTGTTGATATTGCAAACTTAGTAATTTTCCTTTCATGCTTACCAGATGTCTTCTGGAGACCTGCTCTGTTTCTTAGAGAAACTGTGCAATAAAGAGTAAAAAATCTGCAGCTAGTAGAAAAATAAATAGGGAATCTTGCATGAGCTGTAAAGGTTGCCTTGGTGGCAGTACATTAGGGGAAGCAGGTGTAAGCTTTCCAATCAGTTTATCATTTTTGAGAGCAGTAAGAGAAGCTTTCTTCGGTCTTTAGCAAAACTGAAAGCAGGTTTGTGGTGGTAGCATTAGAGCATTTTATGTAAGTGTTAAAAGACTAGAAATAAATCTTGAAAATGTGTATTACCAATGAACATTGATATAAATGGCTCATAAATAGGTAACAGAAATACCTGTATATTAATTTAACATGTAGAGGAAATGTGAAACTAGGCATCCCAGAATAAAAATTATTTCTTTCCTCTAAATTTTGCAGAGAAATACTGTGGTTGTCCCATCTGTACAAGGATTAAAAACAAAGTACGAGTATTAAACTGTTAATAGAAAAGTTCAAATTAATGTAAATTTATAAAAAAAAAACCAAAAGAACAACAATCACAACCACCCCTTTCTGGAACTGTAGATTTTGAGAAATGATATCATTATATATTTGTGTTGACTATATTTAATAGCTTACCCACTCTTAAAACACATTACTGGTATACAAGCCAACCATTTACCTGTGATTCAGCCTATTTTAACTGAACTCAGTTTCAGCTATTTTTGCTTTGTTTTGTCTTTCTTGCCTCTCCATAAAGAAGAATTCTTAGTTCATGCTGTGTAACATCACTATTGCAGACACTGGAAAACTCTTCAGATTCATTGCTATTTTGCTAATTTTGTCATCTATTCCCTTCTCTTTGAAATAACAACTACAAGAGAATAGCTAGCTTGTGAGCTTGGTCTTGTAACAAAAATGTGAGTCCATACTAAAATTTAGCAATTTTTTTTCTTTTTTCTTTCAATCTTCAGATTTCCTGTTTAAGTTCTTGGTCATAGGAAATGCTGGAACTGGAAAATCCTGTTTGCTACATCAATTTATTGAAAAGAAATGTAAGTACATATGAAGGGACAGTAAGAGTTCCACTGCCTTGTACCACAGGTAAAGGCTCTGCCTACATGAGTACCTATATTGGTATGGAAGCTCCCCTAATTCTCTTACTTGTGTAGGTGAGGATTTTAGTAAAGAATTATGTTCAGAACCGTGCTGTAAAGTCTTATTGCTCACTGTTTGTCTTTAATCTAAAGCCTAATATGGAACATTACTCTCTGTTACTCTCAATTAAAATAACAAGATGTTGGTGAAAATGCAGACTTACTTTCTGTGAGAGGTATGATTTGCAGCTACAAGATTCCCTAGATATATAGTAGAGACTCGCATCTTTTAGAAAAAACAATGAAAGAAAAGCTGAATTGCTTGAGTAGATTTAGAAAGCCTGTAGCATCTTTCAAAATAAATAGTAACTCTGTTTTCTTTGTTAAGGACTGTGGTCTGTGATAAATACTGATAGAGATTCAGTTGTGAATGTTATTCAGAGATGAGCAGATAACAAAAGAAAAATTTCTGTTGGATTGTACATTTGACATAAAGATTAAACAAAAATAATATGCATTTAGAAAACTCTTTAAATCTAAGGTGACTGTTGTGTTTCTCAACCAAACAGTGATTCACCTTATCTCCTGAGGAATACTTAGGGATAATGATGTGTAAGCACTAAGGAACATGGCTTGATTCTGAGTGAACTTGAAATAAGCACTTGCTTCTAGTAAGTGCAGCTGTAAATTGCTGAGATTCTGTGATATCAACAGCATACATAGAGCAAGTATCATAGCTTTGTCCATTAAAGAAGAGTTGACTCTTGCATATTCATGGTCAAGACTGTATTTTTGCATTCTCATTAATTTTAATTTTAAATGGCATCAAAGTATTAGAAAATACAGTTGGAAAAAAGTGTACAAAAAGTATCTTGCTACTTATTAAAGTGAACTGGAAATTATTTAAAGCAGGCCTTTCTAGTAGTAAGTTTGAATTGACTAAACTGTCAAAAATTTTAAGAACATTCTTTTCTGTGTGGTGAGAGTGAGCTTACGAGCAGCACTGAATTTGATGGTTCAGGAAGTTTGTAATTTAAACACTGAGGAGTTTTGATAATACCTTAATTGTTTTATGAAAAACTATTCAGTCAAAATATTCTTCAAATAAGTTTTGTTTTCTTTCTTTTTTTTGTAGTCAAAGATGACTCAAATCATACTATAGGAGTGGAATTTGGTTCAAAGATCATAAATGTTGGTGGTAAATATGTAAAATTACAGATATGGGATACGGCAGGACAAGAGCGGTTCAGGTACGCTTTTCAGACATTTTATAATTAAATTAAAATTTATAATTTAATTTATAATTTAAATTATAAAATTTTGTATTATTATAATAATACAATATCAATATTGAAATATGTATTATATTACTTATAGTTATTATAATTCCTGCTGAGAGTGGTGAATATTATTTATCTCTGCTTGTAAGTAGGCAAAGATTTTTGGTCAGTGGAATTGTTTGTCTGCTTTCATATTAACCTTCCAACCTGGACACAGCGACACAGATCCATCAATTTCGGTAGAGCAATGCTGCCTTGCAGGATCTGAGTTTCTGCCTTCTTTCATTGGGTATTTTCTGTTGAGGCATATGAGTGGAATAGGTGGCTAAAATCTTGCTCAGCAGCCAAATTCATAACTGCTTTTTTAACTAAGAGTATGTGCTTAACTCTATGTTTCGGAGACCTTCTATTGGTTGGAATAAGCAAATGTCAGGAAGCTGTAAGCTGTTCAAAATCTGCATGAAAACAATTGCACAATATTATTGTATACAGTTTTATTAGACAAGAAAAAAATCAGATTCATTGGGGTAAATAGATTTCTAGAAAGGCTGAAATATCTTTAGTTTCTTAGAGAAAAAACAGTCAATTCATCAGCTTATAACAATCAGTGTACTTTTAATGCTGTATTTTAACAGTGTTCTATTCTGAGGCATAGATCAAACTTAGTAAAAATCTATTGGATTCCTGGGTACATTCACCATCAAATAGGACATCCATTTTTTTTTATACTTTGGGGGGGGATGGAGTGTGTGTCTGAGGTCTCTTTGTTTTGAGAAAGGGGTTGATTAACAAAGGTAAGTACGATGGTAGAAGTCTGAGTAATGGGCAGCAATCCAGGTAAATGTCTTCTATCAGACAAGTCCTTTGGACATACTTCTGACTAAATAAAGCTGGGCTGTGATATGTGGTCTTCATTAACGAGGTCTCTTCAGTGTGTTGGCCAGATAATCACCCTCCAGTTCTGTATCTGGTCCTGTATTACAATGATTTGTATACCTTCAGCACCACGCGGGTCATAATGGACTTTGAGAGTCCTTGTACAGCTATATTTAATCAAAGTGCTTCATCAAAATCCTGTTTGTAATTAGTCTGCTGCTGCACAGCTGATAACATTGTGTAACGAACATGTTTTGTTTTAAATATGTAAATAAGAATTCTGTTTCATAATACAGATTGTGTTACATTAACCCAGATTTTAAACAGTGAAGGCACCACAGAAATGTGTATTTGTAATTCTATTTCAGGTCTGTAACAAGGAGTTACTACAGGGGGGCTGCAGGTGCTTTGCTTGTCTATGATATAACCAGGTAAGAAAGCCAGCAGCTCTTTTGCTCATAGACTGCCAGATCCAATTAATGCACAATGATTCCTCTCCAAGTACCTAATGCTCTAATCGAGATTGGGCAGGAAGAAAAGAAAGTAAGTATAAGAAATACTTCTGTTTCAGTGCATATTTAAGCTTTGGAACTTGCTTACGTGAGATATTGTGAATGTCAAATGTGAACAATCCTAAAGGGTTATGGAGATTTGTGGGGATTGGTCCCCCAGTCACTGATCTAATAATGGTGGACTACATGCAGCCACTGGCTCAGCAAGCCTTGCCACAGAAACAAGAGCAGACTCAGCCACCCTTAACCAAGGTGGTGCACCCGTTCTCGTGGATCAGTGTTCTCTGCTGATCAGTGTATTGGGATAGAAGGTCATCCTCTGGAGAATCCAGCTCTGCCTCCACATTCTTTAACTGTAGGCCAAAATTCTGTTCATCTCTGCATCTTTCAATATTTTAATATTATAGGCAGCCAATAAAACTCTCCTTACCATTACACATGTTCACATTCTTCCTGCCACCATTGACTGATATTTGTCAGATGAGTTTTGGGTTGGTTAATGGTGGTTCACTAGGTTGTTGCTTGTTGTTCTGTGAGTGAAGGGTTCTCTCAGCAGGCTTTGAAATCTGTGTTCTGTGCTTAAGGTCAGCTGGAGTCATCTGTCAGTCTTACTGCTTGAAAGCTTTGTCCCTGACCACTGCTGCAATGGCAAGTGGTGTGTGCAGGGGGTGAGTGGTGTAGGTCCTGACACGGGTGTGAAAGTTCAGGCGTGCACGTCTACATAAGCCTCATAAATTCTTACAATCCCACTGGTAATTTAATTATCAGTTGAATTCCAAGTGGAACAATATCTCATTCTCATTGTTATCCCAAAATGTCATGCACAAAAGGTTGAAACTAGATAAGAGCTTAAAATTTTAGCTTTTCACGTGAACACAATATTTCATAATTGTGTGTTTATATATTGTGATTAATTTAATTTTTATTTTTAAAACCTTAAGCTTTTACATAGTTTCATGAAGGAATTTGATACTCTTCCCAGTTCATCACTGGCACACTGAGATGTGTAGGTGCCTTGCCTGACTACCAGCATTTTGTTTGCCACAAACACAGATTTGCTGTCTGAGTTTTGGTTTGGTGATCTGTTCATGAGAAATGAGTGTGTCCTAATAAAGGATTTCATTTCCTGCACAGCCGGGAAACCTACAATGCACTTACTAATTGGTTGACGGATGCAAGAATGTTAGCAAGTCAAAATATTGTGATAATACTGTGTGGAAACAAAAAGGATCTTGATGCAGATCGTGAAGTCACTTTTTTAGAAGCATCCCGGTTTGCACAGGAAAATGGTAAGTAGTACAAAAACTTCATGTAGCATTCAAAGATGCATAATACTTCAAATCATTTACATTTTTGGGCAGTTAGGCTGTACTTTGTACCCTGTCTACAGAAAAGAGTCCTGTCAGTACCTGAGGCCCAGAGAGGCACTGCCTGCAGTGAAAACTACATGTACTACTTAAGTCTCATTACCAGTGGTTCTTCAACTCACAGCTGCTCCTTTAAGAATACCCTCTATATGGAGATATATTCTGTAGGAAGTGTAATACAACTTCAGGTATTGCCTTGCCTCCAAACAGCTGAGGAGAAAATGAAGGACATAAATTCCCATTTTTCAGCATCTTAAAGACTCTGTAGATAATAGACAAAGTTCTATGGGGTGTGCTGCAGTTTGAAGCAATGAGTTTTACTCATTGAAAACTGAGTTCAGTGCAGGGCATGGATCCAGACAACTATTACCTGGTCTGTACTGTTCAGAATTTCCAGTCTGAGGACACAATTCTGTGTCAGCTAAAGCCAGTCTTGATTTGAGCTTCTGTGCTGCAGTCCTGCCATCAGCAAAATCTGGTTTTGCTTTTATAAATCAATTAAAGTATTTTCTACCAACTCTGGTTACTGGCTTTGCTTTTGCATATAACCTCTATTAATGGGAAACTGTATGAAGTTTGGTTTCAAGAGCAGTTTTGCACGCACAGCCTGGGTTATCTTTGGATTCCAGCTTTCTAGGGTCCCTGAGTAAATTTTAGAGGATTTTTTTGTGGTTTTGCCATCAAAAGTTAGTTTTTCTGGACCATATGTTTTGACTGTAGATCTCTGTAAAAATATTTCTATTGCTCCTAGCATTCATGCTTTGAATTACTATACGTGGTATTCCAGACTTGTTTTGAGGATGTTTTTTTTGGTGTCAAATGCAGAGCTGATGTTCTTGGAAACAAGTGCTCTAACAGGGGAAAATGTTGAAGAGGCCTTCGTACAGTGTGCAAGGAAAATACTCAATAAAATTGAATCAGGTAAATTAAGCTTTATATTTATAAAATCTTTTATTTTATCTGAAAACTAATAAAAGTGCACATGGAAATATCACCATTCAAAGTCCTCTAATAGAATTAAACCAAAAAAACCCAAAATTTCATTTTGGTAAAATAACCTATTTGTTTAAATTAACCTATTTGTTTTATAGCTGCTTCTCATATGCTTTAATAGGAGTGGATGTCTAAGTGAGATCTGTATATCCAAAAAGGGGTGGTGGTGTGAATTGTGGGTGATGTTTACCTTAACAGTCAGGTGTGAATGTAGGTTCTGTGTTCTGTGGGTTGCTTCATCCCTACAAATACCAAGCCTGACATTAGACAGTTTTTGTAGTCCAGAATAAAAACCTAGTATCAGGGCAGTAATAACTTTAAGATTCTGCTTCTCATATGTAACAGGAAATACAGTCAAGAGAGTATGAATAGTAATACTAAAAATTTCAGGGGTGTTTCCTAGCAACTGTTTCTCTGAAGTGACCTTCCTGCCTCTCAGTTGAAATCATTTTTACTTTTGCAGATCTAGAAATATACCAGAAGCTTCTCAACACAAGTGGGCAGGTTTCTGCTGGAGACAGGCTCCTGTGTGTTGGATGTCATTACAGCTTATTTGCATTCCAATTTTTCTCTTCCTAGCTGCTTGATATCTTTTAAGTACTGGCCATATTGAAAAGTCTGTCTTGGATCCTAATTACATGTTTCCAATGCCAAACATAAATTTTTAGATGAAAATAATATGATATTTCCATAGGCATTTTCTGATTACTGCATCAAATCAATGCCAAACAGCAGCTTTCGTTTTAAACAAACAAACAAAAAGAACCTAAACAAACCAAAAACCCAAATGAAAAAACAATGTATAGCTAGTTTCTCATGATACTGTAGTTTGATGATTGCTTTAAAGAGGCACTGCCACCACAGAATTAAGTCTCATTTTCTGTGAACTGCTCCTGGCTTTTTTTGTGCCAGCACACATCCATTGAATAATGTGAAAATGGAGACTATAAGGAACTTATGGAAGTCTCTCTTGGCCAGACCACCATACAGCCATAAGAACAGTTCTGAAGGCACAGGGTATGAAGTAGGCAGAAGTGGATACCAGAAGTTGGAAAGGTTGATCATTTTCCCTGGGGGGCAGTTCTTTTCAGAATCCTTCTATCAGATTGATCCATTTTTGTTTGGCTTGGTATCTACAGTACTATTTTTCTTTGCTTATGAGCCTCTGAAAACAGGAAGTTTTAAACTGTATTTGCAGAAAACATTTTAGACCTTTCTTTTGTTCAAGCTAGTGCAAATGCATTTCTTGTTTGCAACCTAACTCTGGGACAGATTGCTTTGTCATCATGATCAAGGGCATATCCTTAAATTAGAGGAGAAAATGATTCAGGTTTGAAATTGCCTAAAAGTAGACAGAATTGAGATAATCTCTCCATAAATAGATCAGAATATAATTATGCTTTTTAAAAATCTAATGTTAATGGTTAATTTGGAATATATTATTTGCACATCTCTCATCAGGAGAATTGGATCCAGAAAGAATGGGCTCAGGTATTCAGTATGGAGATGCTGCTTTGAGACAGCTGAGATCACCACGCAGAGCACAAGCACAAAGTGCTCAAGAATGTGGATGTTAGAGAAACAAAACACAAAATCCCAAATACTTACTTTAGATACAGAAGGTAAGGCTACAAAAATTTTGGGGTGGTGGGCAAATTAGCATATTTCATAAATGTACTGTGTTGGGTGCTTGGCTTTTTCACAGTTAGGCTGTAAAGTTACAGAGACTCTATTGAAATAATGCACAGTGGAATGGATTGGTGTTTTTATACTTCGGTTTTTCTTCTCTCATCTGCTGGGAAGAGCTCTTACTGAAGTATTTCTAAATCTTAGCTTAATCTGAGTAATGCTGTGGAAAACTTTCTAAAATTCTTATTCCTGAAATGCATGATAGGCCTAATAGCTGTCTAATGCACTGTAGAGGAAGTGAGTCAGTTCTGTTGCATTGGGAACAAACAGTAGAAGTAAGCATTCACAAAATGTATGGTACAGTATCTTGTTCTAAGCTATTATGAAGTCTTATCTGAAAATGAGGCTTAAACACTGAGACTCAAAAATTAAAGATAACACTAAATTTCAAACTTCCACTGACTTTTTTTGCCCCTACCTAAAAGCAGCCTGAAGTTATTCTAATTCCTGTCTGCTATTAGCAGAAATGCAAACAAGAGAGTGGTAGTATTTGCTGCTTAAGCAGTGCTGTCATCTAAAGTAGTTCTTCTGGGGCTGTTGCAGCCTAGGAAACAGGTGTGCAGTGTTCTAAAGTTCTTCCAAAGATGTTGTTCAGAGACAGTGAGGAAAGACTTTTTTCCTTTTAGCAGTTGTAGGGGAAGAGACATAAAAGTCACATAAACTCCTAAGAACAGCTCTGTGGTTAGTCTTATAAACAGTTGTCCTGAAGACACTTCTCAGTACTCACTGGATTTTACATAACTCCTTGCAGCATGCAGTGGCTCTTAGGACAGTCCTTTCTCCCTGTGTAGTTAATTATTCTGCTGTAATTAATCCTTATTTCTCTAGTAGAAGGACAGAGATATCAAATAAGTATTGCAGGCATAGTTACTGCATCACTTTTACTGTATTCATTCATCAGCTTGAGCAGTGCACACAGCAGAAGCTTTATGGAACATTAAATAAGGCAGCACATAATTCTACATTCTCATATTTTTTTCCTGTGTTCTGGGAGCTTAGCTCCCAATTAAAGCCCAGAATTTTAAATAATGAATCCTTGAACTGCTTTCCTCTTACAAAACACCATTCCTCAACTAAGAGACTGCTAGAGAAGGGCTTTAATTTTGTCCAGCTTTGGTATGGCTCCACAGAAATGAAAATTTATTGATCTTATTTCAAGAGCTCAGTTTTCAGATTGATCAGATATGGGTAATTAATGGAGTTCTTATGTATTTTACAGCTGTCCTTGTAAATGGTGTTTGAAGAAACAGAAAAGCTTGAAGGCTATGCAGTTTTTAAAAACATCTTTCCACTATCTACAAACAGAGCAGACCACTGACAGAAAGGTGTCCTGTGGTAGGGGGCAGGAATGTGCACAGCACACAGATCTGCAAAGCGAACTGGATAGTTTGGTGGACAATGTTAAGGCTCATGCCTGTATGTAAATGTTTTCCATTACCTGTTTTTGTTCTTTCACCTCTAGTTTAAAGCATTGCAATGTACTGTAAATAATGTAACAGTAAATTTACAAAGCATGGTATACTTATGTATGCTATTAGAATGTTGCACTATAAGCAGTTTAATATTTTATTTTTTTATCATATAAACAAATTTAACTGAGGTAGGCTTTGTCACTTTTGTTTGTTGCACAGTAGTTTGTATTTACAACCTGAATTATAAAGCCACTGGCAACTGTCAGTGAAAGGTTGTTGGTTTATTTTTTCCTACTCAATTTGCCACATTCTAACAAGCTGTTTGACAGGATCAATTCTTAACGTGTCGTTATGACCCATACTTCTGTATCCTGGTATGTTAAGTTGGAAAAGGCAAGTTAAAGCACAAGAGCAGGGCAAGAATGCTACACTGAGCTATTCTATCTTTCATGAAATTAGAGTTCTGTTTATTCCCTTTGTCCTGACATTTTCGGTTCAAATGGATGCTTATCTGAAAAGTATGCACCTTAGGCTGACTCTGAGTTAAATGGAATTAAGCATGCTTTGTACTTGAAAAGCCTGAGTTTAGGTTTAAAAAGGGTCCAAAAACTTTAATGTCATGTCACTCCTCTTATTGTTGTATTTAGGATTGGATTTGTTACAGAACTGATAACAATCATTCCCAATGGTATTCTCTTCCTGGTAAGAGTGTGAAGTCTTTTTTGAAGCAACATAACTGTATTTTCAAGAACATCAGAGAACTCCAAAGAAATTCACCTGTTTTAATCCTCGCTCAGTTCAGTTTGGCTTTCAGAACTGCAAATACTTAGCAAAAGCAAGTCCTCTAGAGTAGGAAGTTGGATGGAGCTGTCTCCTCCACCAGTCCAAATAGCCAGTTATTAATTGGGATGTGTTGTCCACCAGAGCTGAGGAGGGTGTTGGTTCCAAAACCCCAAACCAGTCCTGGAATGCTGGGAAAAGATGAGGTACTGGGTGGTCTGTTTCACCACACGCCATTCCCCAACCCAGTCAGGTTTCCTGGCACACTGACAGAAGCTGAGCACTGACACAGCACAAGCAGAGCTAAAACGTTGCTCTCCTATCACTGTTAGAGTGGTGGAAGGGGTGTTGGCTATTGATCAAAACCTCTTTCCCTTATTACAGTAGCAGTTGAAAGGAGCAGAGGACTGTTGCTTATAAATAGAAATTTCAAGGGTTTCACAGGGATTTTCTTCTTTCTGTCCCTTTTACATACAAGGCCTCTTTTATACTTGGTTCTTATGATCATTTTGGTCAAGTGTCCCTGGTTTAAAAAGCAGTAAGCAGTTTTATTCTTTCAGTAATTGTCTTAAAGCTGTCCCCTTCCTCCCTGGAAGGAAAGAATAGTGTCATTATAATGAGTTTGGACATGCTTTTACCATTTTTTAATCTATACTCTCACTGTATACACATTAACCTGGTTAATGTGCATGTTTTGTAGTATCTCAACCTTTTATGCTGCATATCTTGCTGCCATTATAAAAAATTTTCTAAAATTGCAACTCCTTAGAGAAATACTGTTGAAGCAATAGCTCTCAGCAGTGCAAACTATTGTTTACTATTGCTCCTCTGAGGGTCTTTTGTTTCTAAAAATAAACATCATGCCAATATCTGCCCTGGAGTGGATTTCAACCTTTAGCATTATAGTTGACACAGCAAACCAAACCTAGCTCGCCTGAACAGTAAGTCATAAATAGACTACGTATGTTTTTAGGATAAAATTCCTACTTTACCAAAGCAAGATGGGTGGGAGTTTTACATGAAATACCACCAGCTATCCTATCTGAGGTTTCATTGGATGTGGAGCTTTACCTGTTCAGCCCATTAAGAGATTTAAATGTCTTATTAAAGCCTGTGTCTTGCCTTTTAATGAGTCTGTTGGCCTACACTATTTTATTTAATGCTTGTATCTAGCACCAAATAAAGAATCTTCCTTGATTTTCTTCCAGCAAATCCTGTTTACTTGTACGAGCTTTGTCTGTTAAGTGAAGTCAATAACATGACTATTTGGCGACTCATAGAATTCACAGTTGCCTCATCTCATCCATTCTTTGTATTCAAATAGGTATGCAGTATGGCTCAAGAGTTCCCTTAAAACCTATAAAAAGTGAATGCCATAGAAAGACCTGATTAGTCTGCGCATCTCATTTCCACTATATTTTATATGCTGGAAGAAACAATGCTATAAAAATCTCAAGAAATACATTGTAAATCCTCAAGAGTAAAAACAGTCTCATTAATTTACTAAAGAACCCATGGCAGAGAGCACTTCAGTGTAGCCAGCTTTTAAAAGCTTAATTTTTCCTGTTTGTATGAGTATACCTGTTCGTAGTGATATAGCTTCCTGTTTTTTCTCTGTTATCCTTTTTCCTCCAAAGCTTTACATTTATATTCTCAAAGGCATAGCATTTCAGATAGCTATTATAGCAGGGTTTTTTCTTATCATAGTAGGGGAAAAAAGGTGATTCAAGTTGGCAAGGGATGTTTAGAATCTCTGGGAGAGTTACAGGAGAAACATAAGAGGCTGGAATGGTAACTGTAATCTAACTTCGTACCCAACCTTCGTCATTACAGAAGCCTGTCACTTACATTCCAGGAGAGAGTATCTGAGACAAGCAGAAGCCATAGTTTGCATGCAGGGACTAAAGTACCCTGTAAGGGAGGAAAAAAAAAATCTGAGATCCCAAAAAGCACGGTACAAGCAGTCCAGGCACTTTGTGTCACTCATTTTATTCACATGTACAAGTTGACACTACACTATTAAAATAGACAATACAGAAGCATTAAAAACAAATACTGTTTAAAAACTTTAAAAAACACATATTGCTTCAAGCTTAGATGGTATTTCCCTATTGTTTTTAAAGTGAATTCAGTGCTAACAATAGCTGAGGCAGCTTCCCATTCACTTCTACCCCTAATATCATGGGGCAACTTGTCAAGGTGTTGAGTCAGGCTCCATTTATGGCTTTGCTGCTGAGTGCACTAACTGAGCTGGAGAAGAAACTGGAACATCCAGGTTACCATACATTAGGCCCTCAGATTGCTAGCATTTGGTCCCTATCACAGTAAAAATTAAAAAAAAAAAAGTCAGAGAGGCCTTTATAGTTCAGTGGCACTACATTATACCATAAAAAATGAGAACAGATACACTTCCCTATGCGTTGAAAATTCAATTTAAATTTGCATGTGCTACCTGGATAAAATTCTTATCAGAAACTGTCCCTTGGTTTTGTTAAGGTTGGCTCTAAGTTTAGCTATCACCTTGACTACTATCTCAGCTTCCTGTGAAAAAGTCTGTATTTCATAGTTGCAAAGATGTGACAGCAGTGACTGAACAGGCATGCTACTGTATTTTACAGGACATTCTTATGCAGTTTTCATGGTAACATTTTACACTGTAAACACTAGTCTTCACAACACTATAGTTAAACTGCAGCATTACACATTGTAAAACTCTTGCTTCACTTAGCTAAGTACTTCCAGAAACAAAGGAATAAACAGACATTTTAATGAAGACTTGGACAATTGAGTATTTACTGTGTTCTTACCAAAGTTTTACTTTAAAAACAGGAGTGAGAAGTGTTCACCACTTGGCTAAATTCAAGAGTCCATGCACGACAAAGTTTAGACAATCCTTCATTGATAGGTAGACATTCACTAGGTTTTCTACTTTCCAGTGAGTCCAATTTGAAGCAAATGGCCACCGCCTGTAGGAATCTATGGAATACACTTACTTAAAGCTTTTACATCTGGAAATTCTGCTTTACAATTCAATTGGCTTTTCATTTGTTAATATCAAAACACCAGCAGTTTTCCAGACCAAATACTTTGCACACAGAGCTTGCAGTGATCAGAACTATACTATTTCATATAGCCTAAGCAAAATAGTAGCTTTTTAGTCAATAATGCCCAAATGCAGGAAGGCTACCTGATTTGCAGAATAATTTACTCCTCACTTCAGGTATTGTATTACTTAAACCCAAATAGTACCAACATAGCACCCAAGATTGTTTTGGCTACAGACCATTTAAAAAGCACAACAACAACTCACAAGACCTTATTAGTGTGTCTGCTGTCTTCTAGTAAGTGGTCTTTGTGAGGAACAGCTCTTGACCAGACAAGGACTAGGACTAGACAATTTCCTCAGTATACAGCAGCCTTGATGCTGTTGAAAATTCTCATTTGAACACCTGAACAGGCCTATTGGAGATGTTGTAAGTTTGGTTCCCAGTATCCAAGGCAGAAGACACTTAGGCCTCCTATAATTATTGAAAACACCCAACACCTAATGGGAGATACATCCTATCCAAACACAGGTACCTAAGGCAGGCACATAGTCATCCTGGCTCCTCCATTCCCTGTGGGAAGACAGGACTGTAGAAGCTGTCTTCAGAAGCGTGGCAAGATGAGTCCTGCCCTACACAGTCAAGGAAACTGTTGAATGTGACAAAATGCACTGAGGGCACAATCCATCTGCTGTGGTTACATAAAGCCTACAAAGCCTGTGAGCAACAGGAACAGGCAAGTTTTTATTGAATAAGGCTGTTAAACACTACTGAGTTGGTGCTTTGACACTGTTGTGCAAAGCTTGGGTGGCTTCTGGAATTGCAACAGCATCAGAAGCAAGCTAAGCATATTTACAGCAGTTATTTAAATAGGAAAACACAGCATAAAAGGAAATCAAAACAATCTCATGTGGAGTAAAGGCATTCTCTGGAGTAGTTTTCCCCAGTTTTGGGCACTGTTCTAACGTTTCAGGAAGTTCTAGCCTGTGGTTTACTCAGCAGTTGAAATACAGGGATTTTGCTGTGTATAAAACATTCTTAATCATGCTGTGCTTTCCCAGCCTTAAAAGCTGTGAGATCTTAAATAGGTAGCCTTCAACAAGAGTTGTCTGTATTTTTATAGCTTTGTGCTAAAAAGGAAGGTTAAAAAAAAAAAAAACAAAACATTAGAATTTCATGGATTCTAGGACATTTTAACAAAATTTAAATTGTAAGTAATGAAACCTTTAGTGATGTAATAGACACTAGGAGGCAGCAGTGCTTGGACCCTTTGCACAATTACTTTCTTCAAGAACACAATCAGTCTTTTCACTAAGCGTGCGTACTCTGTTACAACAGTAATTCTAGAGTCCTCCTTACTCACTGAGATTGTGGAATGAAGCTAAAACTAGTGCAGGTTTCTGCTGCAGAAGTGCAAGTATGCTTCCTGTGGGAATGTGTCCAGCCTGTAAAACACAAGCTTCAAAACAATTAAACTGAGATAACCAACATATGTAACTAACACACAACACATCTAAACAAAACTTTGAAGCTCACAACTACAGCAATCATCTGCCTAAAGCATAGTTAGCAAACTGAAAAAAAGATAATTTACAGCCACTTGAGGGAAACAAAACCACCAAAGATATCACAATGACTGTCTTACTATGTAGAAGTAGGACCTACAAAACAAAAATGTTCAAACTTCATTATATGTTCTTGTTTACTAAAGGATACACCCCTCCTTTCCCTAGCCCTTACCCCCTTCCCCATCCCCCCCATAACTGAGGGGTTCTGCACCAATTTCAAGAGGCAGCAAGTTTCTCAGGACATCATCCACAAGTTTTATGAACACAATTTTCAAGTTTAAACCCTTTAACAATATACTTGTACAATACCTCCAAGCGGAATGCATATTGCACTCTGACCCCCACTGAGCAGAATAGATACTCTGAAGTGTTAAAAATAGACCTCACCAGAAAGGAGCCAGCCCTCTCCTTCAATAAATGCATTTACATGATTATGTACAGACTAAGTGTGACCACAAGGTTAGTACAGTGGTACAGCTCTATATTTGTAGAACAAGTAACTGTTTATTGAGTGGCAGCTATCAGATAATGATTGTCTACATTAGTTATTTGGTACAACAGGAACAGCTACAGCAAAACAATCCTGTAGCTGTTTCTTGCCCTGAAAATGAGTGGTTTATTCTAATGACCTTAGAAACAGTGATAAAAGTTAGCATCAGCAGATTCACTAATCAAACAAGGTTGGTTTTATTTGGGGTTTTTTTGTTGTTGTTTTTAAAGTTTCTGTGGCAGATAATACTTGGTATTTGCGTGCCTAAAGCATCTACGTTTATTAGTGCTAATTACCAGACACACTGGCTTCCCGTTGCCTGTCTTCATATGCTTATTTTCATAAAAGTGTTAAATAGTTTTATAAATACAAAGGCACCTCCGTCACTCCTTAAAGTCTTTCCCCAATACCATCTCCCCATGACTTGTACTTTAAATGAGGGAAAACAGATTATTTGTAACCATGATCAAAAAAGTGTTTGCTTTGACTCCCTGTATGCTAAGGTTCCCCCTCCCACCCTCAAACTAACTGAAGCATTAGAAAAATTCCCAAAAGGGGAATTGTTTAAAAGTTTGGGTAGTTATATCTAAAAGCCTCTTCAAATGTTATGGCTCCAAGGATACACCCCACTGTGAGGTAGGTAGCCAAGATAAAAACATTGTAACAAATATTTTAACAGCTGGAAACTCCCTATAAAAACCTTGCATAAGTGGTTTGGTTCCTTGCACCAGTGTCCTGATATGCGTAACTTCTTCCGAGGATGCCTGAGGGAATCCAGGTTCAGAGAGCTCTTGCTGAGTAGCATCTCATGTACTCTGTCATCCAAGGGTTGTCTGGTGGGGAGGGCTTTGCTCGCCAGGTGTTTTCTGCCTCTGCTGATCGCACTCGCCTCTGAGAAAGCTTCCTTTTCTCCACTTGTCTCCTGTTCTTTGCTCGTAGGGCAGATTCGTGAATCTAAAAGACCAGAGTTAGTATTACAGAAGGAGAACAGCCTAGAAACCCCTCAGGAATGATGAGAATCACTTTTTATTCGTCCCATTCCCCATCCTGAAGGAATGGGAATTGTGAGCGAGGTTATATTTTCTTCTCTAATTTGTACCACTAACTGAACAAAGATTTCTTTTTTTTTCACGAAAAGTCCTTCAAATTCTGTTCTGCATTATCTTTCACACTTCCAACTATTAAATGATTGCAAAATCTTGAATGTTTCATAGTCTTACTCAGATGTATTCTAAAAACTTCAATTTCCTATTTCTATCATTTAACATCTTAAACACCCCTCAATATGCCTAAGCATCCCTGAAAACCTAAGCCATATTAGTAAGACCAAACCCTAGAGATTCCTTAGAGACTAAAGATCTTAATTTTGAACAATGTGCTGAACATACAATTATATACATTTTTATATTAATAAATTATCATATTTCCCCCAAAATTTAATATGAAGAGTCAGTTTCTATGTTTGTGTGCTTCTATCTCCAGATTGAAAACTCGTATCTCCGATCTCAATTAGGGGAAAGTAACACCTTTCAAACATGCAAGAAAAAGTAACCTCAGCAGGCAGTAAGTAGTCGATTCCTACATAAAGAAACATCCTCAGTGACAAAACACTACATAATTGGGAGTGTTTCAGAAATGTTCTGCCTGTTCAGTCCAAACTCAAGACCTGAGCTGAGGTGTTCCATTACTGTTTCTACCATAAGAAATGTTAGAAGTCTAAGATAAAGTAAAAATATTCTGCTCACATCAAGCTTCAGCCTCTTCTAGGCTTCAACATAAAGCACCACTCAACTATTTTGAGCACTGAGCAAAGCTTATCAATTTAGCATTAGTGTCCATTTTCAGGAAAGGCAGCTTCTTTCCAAAGCTGTAAGGCCCAAGTTCCTCCTTTTGCTCAAAGGTTTGAGCTGTCCAGGAAGGAAAAGCCTGGGCTTCAAATCCCTTCCAAAACAGCCTATCAAAGGCCAGCTCCATCTTGCATAGCACAACCACCCCCACCTCAATCCTCAGGTATCTTGTGTCACAGATTCAGACTCTACATTAGCAGTAAGATAAGAACAAGACAGGGGTGCATTAATGATTGTGTTTTACCAACCTAGGAGAGTTACAGAGAAGAAAGAAATTGATCTGTTATAACACTCCTTTGCTGTTTCTAAGCTAGGAAACAGAGGCCCAGTACAGGAGAATCCTGGTGCTGTCCATGACCACATGAATTTAATTTGTGCTATTTTGGTAATATTTACACCAGCCCTGTAATCCATCAGCCATCTGATAGACCATTCTGCCGCGAGCAACATTTCCTACTGGCAAGCCACCAAAACAGGCTGCTAGACAAGAAATCTTGTCTAGCATCAGAAAAGCATTTGTACCATCTCTGAGGCTCCTAGTCTAGGAAGTGCCCCAGCCAAAGTCACTCTTTCCCAGCACAAGCACTTCCCCAGTGTTTACACGCATGCCTGCCGTGGGGTGCCTGGTGCTAACTGCCTGCTCTTGTTCTCATGAAGTTCAGAATGCAGAAATGCTTTTATGACAAAATGCTTTTATTGCTGGTAACACTGTAACAGCCAGAAACACGACAGGCAGGTTTTAATTAGAACCAGCAAGTATTAGTCAATCCTTGGAAGTTTCCAAACCAACAGTAAAGAGCTTTTATTTGGAGATCTCAAGACTCTTCAGGTTTACTGCTAGAATATACTGCTGGAATCTCCATACATTCAAATAAAGGGACCCCTGAGAAGTTCTACCTAGATATTAAGACATCTGTAGGCACTAAGTAGTCACTGCCTTTTAATCAAATGGAAGCTCTTACTTACTTCATTCACCGAAGCAGAAGCACAGACATTGTGAGTTCTCTGGCTCCCAGTATCCGTCTGTCTTTCTCCCCACCCATACAGAGCAAATGGATGTTTATTCTCCTTTGGTGCATCTGTCCTTTGGGGGCTTTTGGCTGATTTTCGATCATTACGACTGGACAAGGCACTTCGACTTGGACGTCGTCCTGGACGGCTGGTTTTGTCTGCTTCCTTTTCAGAAGTATGTTCTACAGTTTTCTCCTGCTCTTCCTTCTCTTGCTTTTCTTGGTCTTCTTTTTCTTTCTCTAACAAAAAAAAAAAAGTTATGCTTTAAGCTCCCAATGACAACATATTAATGTCTGAGTTGCACAGTCTCTCAATACCTTATTGAAGCTGTGCTTTTTTTAGAAATTCAAGAAGTTATTGCTTCCTTAGCAACAGACAGATACCTTGCTTAAATGCCTTTATTCATTCTTCAGTGACTACAATACAGCTTTCACATACTCAAAAATGCCTTTCACTGGTGAGGTTACAGATAACCAACAGCCCCAGGCAGAACCTAAAGACTGTTTCCAGTGATCTTCTGTCTTCACTATTTCATCCTTGCATCTTTCAGACAGCAAACAAATGGAGACCTGAATGCCACATAGATGCTGCTAGCCAGTCAGAGATGAAGTCTGGTAAGAGTATGTGGAATATTAAATCCCTCATATAATCAGCTTTTGCTGAAAAAGATGATTCATTTTCAAACTGCCTGTTTATACATGTATCTCTGTTATGGTTTTCTGAAGGAGAGGAGTGTGAAGCAAAAACCCACAAAGTAGACATCACCTTTGCTACCTGCTTGGTGAATTATGTTGTACGTTTAAAGCACCACACTCCACAGGCATTACTCTCCAAGGCTCATTTATCCCACACACTTAAGCCTTCCATAGCAAGGGGCCAGCAATAGTCCTCCAGGCACTGGGTATGGAGAGTAGGGTTTGTGAGAGACAATTTAAAGGCTGAATCACTGCAGTTTTAGATCATCACTGAAGGCTGAATCAGCATTATATAAAATATTAATTAATTAATAAAAACACAGAGAAACAACTGTTCCATAAAAGTCAACCTTCTTGCCCTATAGTGCAAGGGAGAAACTAGTTTTCCTTTGTTTGTGGCACCAGTGATGACACACCTCAAATCCTGTGTTCAGTTCTGGGCCCCCCACTACAAGAAAGAGGCTGAGGAGCTGGAGCATGTCCAGAGAACGGCAACAGAGCTGGGGAGGGGTCTGGAGCACAAGTACTATGAGGAACAGCTGAGGGAGCTGGGATTGTTTATCCTGGAGAAAAGGAGGCTCAGGGGACACCTTATCACTCTCTACAACTCCCTGAAAGGAGATTGTAGCACGGTGGGAGTCAGTCTCTTCTTCCAGGTAAGAAGTGACAGAACAAGAAGAAGTGGCCTCAGGTTGCATCAGGGGAAGTTAACACTAGATATGAGGAAAAATGTCTTCACTAAAAGCATTGTCAGGCACTGGAACAGGCTGCCCAGGGAAGTGGTTGAGTCTCCATGCACAGAGATATTTAAAGACATGTAGATGAGTCACTTTGAGACATGACTTAGTGAAGGATTTGGCAGTCCTGTGTTAATGGTTGGATTCAATTTTAAAGGTCTTTTCCAACCAAAACAATTCCATTATTCTATAATGAGCAAGTTAATCAAATATACTCCTTACAGCACTTAAGTGAAATATGACTATGGAAAAAACTACATACAAAGAACCCTGTTTTCATTCTCCATCCAGCAAGTCTTCAGCAGTAGTGTGGACAAGCTGGAAGCATATGCCAGACATTGAACATGGCCCCTAACACATTGTGGGCAGGCACAAGCAGACATTGAGATCTGACATTTCTGTGACTTTTAGGCCAAGCATGCTTTTTATGCATAGGGCAACTAAAGCCTTTTATTCACCTAAGAGCATAGGAGTCCACTCCTAACCAATTCAAGTCTGATCATTAGATGCTGTCTTCTGCTAGACTCACAGTGTTCACTCAAACTCTGCTGACATAAACACACCAAACTTTGCAAGTTTTCTACCACACCATCTGTTCCTGCTTCTGGTGGGGACCAGCTCCAAGCCACCTCTGTTCCAAGTCTCAGCACATTCAGCCACCACCAACATACACTGGTATGGACAGAAGGAATTCCTCCACTGTCATAGGGAGTTCTTCTGGTTTAGGGCTTGCTGACATATTGACCATGGACAAGTAGTG
Organism: Promerops cafer; assembly: GCA_013398275.1. Classification (NCBI taxonomy): domain Eukaryota; kingdom Metazoa; phylum Chordata; class Aves; order Passeriformes; family Nectariniidae; genus Promerops; species Promerops cafer. The sequence continues at coordinate 1,127,920 of VZSE01008641.1, forward strand.
CAGTTTTTACCCAGGTTTCATCATCATTAGAAGCAGAAGGGCTTGCCAATCCTGTGACATAACAGCAACCATTCCTGATAGTTGCTGTGATTTCAAGCATGTACATGCCCAATCCAACACTGCTTTAATCTCAATTCTGCATCCATCCAGTTCTGATGAAATAGAAATTACCTGCCTGGCACACCGGTTAAGCATCCATTTACTCTAGCACTCACTTCACATTTGCAGGGTAAAGATACAAAGGCTTGTTCCATGCCCCAGAATTCCCCTAAGGCAAGCCTTATGCTCTCTTGCTAGCTGTAAGCCTGGCCAGCATGGTTTCTGTGTGCTGCCAGCCAGCACAGAGGTCCTGGTGCTGGGCCCTGTTCAGGCTTGCCTACACCCATCTTGCAAGATGTGCAGGTGCAGCATTCATCTACAGGTGATACTGCAGTACAGCCAAGTATTTGGTAAAGAGTGGCCAGCAATGTCAAAGTATTTAGAGCTGTAGTTGTTAAGAATTCAGTTGAATGACACCACACAACAACAAAAAAAATTAGTCAAGGCCAAAGTAGTGGCATATTGAGAGTAAAAATGGCTAGATGAATTTTACATACCTAAATATTGGCCGAATGTAGTTTCAGTTATTATAGACAAGGCTGGCAAAAGACAGCAGCAGTGAGCTCAGTGCAGTATTAGACTCGTTTTGCTTGTTTTCCCTGGGCTGTGGGACACACAGCTTCACCTCTGAAACAAGGCAGCTCATTCATCATGGCTGCAAACAGGCAGCACAGAGTTATCCCCTTACAAAATATTATCTGAGCATCTCCCTGCACAGCCACTCCAAAGGAGGGACTGCCTAGGTCCATTATCAGAAGGAAGCACTGTTTTGAGAAAATTAAACTCTGAAAGGGAACATATTGCTGTCAATTCTGCAACAAGAGTGCTTTCATTTTGGAAAGCTGTTCCATCCTCCATTCAAGGGAAAACGGAATCTTCCTTCTCTGCAGAGGGGGATGGAGCAACACTGACTTCATAAACAGCAGAAGTGGCATTTAGAGACTTAAAAATACAGGAAAGTGGGGGCTCTGCAATTACATGGATAGTTCAGCTTTAAAAAACAAGGCAACAGCCATGCCTGGGGATGCTGCTCACCAGGATATAGCTCCAGCTGGTCCAGAAATGATTGAGCCAGCTTGTCCCAAAATAGCAAGAAAAGCATATGGGTAAATGGCACACAGAGTCCTGTGCACAGCCTTACAGTAAATGCTGTATGGCAGAGTATACTGTAGCACTTCTGAGCACCTGCTATTAGAGCAGGTATTTCCATGAACCCACTGCTACAGGGCATTTACACAGAACCCAGCTGGCAAAGGCACAAGATCTCTAACAGTTAAGTCTTTTATTTAAAACTACAGTTTATATCCAAGCCATTTTCTTAGGCAACACTTCTCACACCAAGTCAGAAGAGCAGCAGTTGACAGCAGGACTTAGACCCAGCTGCTCAGGAGGAAGTCCAGGCACCAGCAGCTACTCCTACCCATCTTCTCCTTCCCAGCAGACACGGGAAACTCAGAACTGACCGGCTTGCAGCATTACAGGGATTAGACAGGAGAGGGGAAAAGCTAGAAACGTTTAAAACTGCATCATGGATGCTAAGCAGAGCACACAGGATGGACAGGAGGGGATTAAGTGCTTAACAGGCAGAACAAGTCTGTCAGGCCCACCCAACAGGGCTGCTGAAAGCTCCTGCCCAGAAGAGGTCACTTAAACCCTGCTGCATCGCCCCGCTTGCATAACAGCTCCGCTCCTGGCTCAGGCGGGAAGAGCTCCACGGGAGCGGCTCTCTCCCACAACACTGCACGCCCCGGGGGGCAGACAGGACCCCCATTTCAAAGGCCCTGATGACTTACTACAGATATCAACAGCCTTTGATTAGACCCACGGGCCAGGTCGCAGGGGTCAGCCGTATTATCTCTGTACAGAGATGCTGGCTCCTTAGAGCACTGCCTCAGCATCAGGAGAAGCACTGTGTGCTCGCATTGCTGCAGGCAGAACTGGAAGCTTCCTGCTTTCTACCGACACCTCCCCAAACGGGGCAGACCTCTCCAAACGGGGCTGACCTCCTACGCCTCTTGAAGGGGCTACATAACCAGTTGTGGATATCAACAAACTACAGCTGGGTAGAAAGTAAGTTACTACAGATGAAGCAGATTGCAACATCATTTTGTCAAGGCAGATCTTGCGTGAGGCAATACTGGAGCTAGCAGCCACGCAGCAGCTCAGAGCTGATTAGATTCACACAAGCTTCACCTGCAGCAGTTTGAAAAGTAATTACTGGATTGGCTTGATAGCAAAGTTTGTTTCCAAAGGAAAAAAAAAATGGGAGCAACTTTAAATAAACAGTACTATAAACCCCTGAATTGACACCCTTGCCTTCTTCCCCCATCACTAGCTGCTCCTTCCCACATACATGGGCCAGCAAATGCACCTGCAACACGATGACAGACAAGATCGGGGAACAAGTTTGAAATTGGATCTTCTGTTTAGTTCCACAAATCCAGATCAGTCACTTTCCAAATACTGTTGAGGCAACTCCTTCGATGGCAGCTTGTCACTGCTGTCACTTAAGACCACTGCACAAAAATGCCAAAGGCAAAATGGCAATAAGGATTGAAAGATGCCTTCATCCTGCATGTGTGTGCAGCAGTGCCATTTCAGAAGCAACAGATCTGACTGGGTGACCCAGTGGACTGGGTTCTGTTGACAGCTTTGAGGATGTGTCTACATCACAACTACACCAGTTGATTTAGGTCAAGATTTTGTGGGATTATGTTCAAAGCACATCTGTGCCTGGGCATATTCCACAGAACAATCCCACAAACAGCTGCCACAAGTGGAGAGGCAGAGGGAATTAACCCAAAGTTGCCTCCGAGCACACCTTGGTATCACTCAGCCACAGCTTCAGTGCAAGACACAGTGACAAAGCACCCTTGTCCCACGTGCTGCCCCAGGGGCTCATACTGGTAGTGCTTTAGACCAACACCACTGAACATCAAAGCCAAGCTGCCGACATCCACTTCCTCTTCACACACCAGAAGCATTCACAACTTTTACAAACACACACGGGCTCATTTCAATGAGAGGAAAAGGAAACCAAGGTGGAACATGCCGTTATGAATTGTGTTTACCTCAGATATTAAACATTAGTGCTGACCAGCCATCTTGGCAACAAGCACTGTCAATACCACTCAGGCAGAAATCAGATTCCCCACAAAACAGCAAGAAGCAGCAGTAGCCAGGTAACAGCTAGGATGTTCCAGCATGTGGGTGGATGTCAGATTCAGAAGACAAAAGATGTCATCAACATGAGCACACTCAGCTACCTCCACAGCACTTCAGTGTAATTAAGTTCTTCCAGAGTAAGAAAAAAAAAAAAAAAAGGCAGTTTAATAGTAGAAGCTTCAGAGTGGTAGTTTCTATGTTATCTCCTCCACATACCTTAATTAGCCAGCCACTAAGCAGAAGAAAAATGCATCCTTATGATTGTCCAATACTAAATGAGTCACCTCCTTATATATTATACCTGCATTAAAATACAATAAATATCCACTAAATCCAGCTAGCTAAGCAGAGTTGTTTTCAGTCCTTTTGCTAAAGACTTAGCAAAGCTCTTAAATACTTGCAGAAGTTAAAAGATGTTTATTCTAAGCCATTTGGCCAAGAAGTGAATGTGAAGTACAGATTTTTCTCCCACTCTAAGTATAAAATGGCAAGGACCTAGCAGAACTTTAGGCAGCCCTTACAGCAGCCATGGCAAAGGTGTATCAGTTACAGAAGCACAGCTGCCCAAAGCCCTGCAGCCTGGCAGGCCACTGGTGTGCCACAGTCCCTTCACCACTGCTGCAGGACTGAGGACACAACTGGACACACTGGATAGTCACAAGCACCATCACTGACCACAGATAGTGCCTGCACAGCTAGCAAGCTGTTATTCCCTGCCAAATCCCAACCAGAATCAGACTACCAAGTAGTAGAAACATCCAGATGGATGTTTCCCTAGAGAGGAGTTAGGGAAGGAATCAGGGAGCAGGCTAATGAGTGAGCAGAGCACCCTGGCCAGCAGTCTAGCCTTGGCAACTGCCCGTGCCATTAGACTGTAGCAGGTTTATGTGCTCTATCCATAAGCTCACCAAGAAGAATGAAAAGAAATTCAGGTCCCTACCACAACTGCCCCAGGCTTGTACATATTCAAAGTGCATCAGGAAATTTAGGAATGCCAGGTTCTGAGTGCACCTTCAACAGCTTCCACCTCCTCTCACTAAAAGCCAAGCCTTTAGAGAGCATTGCCTTTTCCCATGCAACCACTCCCTGATCTTTTGCAATTCCTTAGTTCTTCTTGCTGAGACACTATGTAGATCTTCCAGAAATGCTCCCAGTCTAACTTCCTCAAGGCCTGATTGAGGGAAGCAAAACTAGGCCCACTTATACTCTGCTAGGTACTGGTGAGCTGGGGTGCTTCCATCACTGCACAGCTGTTGTGCTTTAACCTCAGCCAGCAATGAAGTATCACATAAGCACACACTCCCTCTACAGTGGGATGGGAACAAGAATCAGAAAATCTCATGAGTTAAGAACAGCTCCTGAAGTGAAGTAAAATATAATAATAGGAATGAAAAGGGAAGAATAAAACGCAAGAGAAACCAGCAATGCAGAGTTGGTGGCTCCTGGGCAACTCTAGCCAGTTTATACACTAGGCATGACTTTCTGGCTGTGGAATAACCCTTTGGCCAGTTTGGGTCAGCTGTCCTGGCTGTGCTTCCTCACAGCTTCTGGTGCACCTGCTCCCTGGCACAGCATGGGAAAGTGAAAAGTCCTTGATTTAGGGTAAGTACTGCTGAGCAACTACTAAAAACATCAGTGTGTTATCAATGTTATTCTCATACTGAGAATATTCTCCAACACACAGCACTGTACCAGCTACCAGGCATAAAATTATCCCAGCTGAAATCAGAAGAACAGCTTTGGGGAGATTGAGTGTATCACCCCAGCAGCTGTGTGCACCCCATGTGAGACCTGGGTACCACAGGCCCACCCAGCTGACTGCAGAGCCCCACATCACTAACACACTGTGAAACACCAAGCCTCTGGAGCAGATGACAGCACAGCGAAAGCTTTTGTGTAATGTGGTATTTATTCTTAAGGTAAATGAATGCAGTTTAGTCTTGAATATCAGAATACAGATCATTCTGGATAGCTCAGGTCTCAAAGGGCATTGGATCAGATTAGTTCCCCCACTCCAAACAAGCACATCTAACTCCGGGGGGGGGGGGGTGGAAGGTAGCATGAGGCTTAACTGAACAGTTGAACAGCTCTCCAGGACTTTCCCTGGTACTGTACACCAGGGAGACAGCTCAAAGGCAGTTCAAAACACCAATCAATGGCTTGCCAGATACAGTACTCTTTCACTACAGGTAAGAAAATATATCTTACAGGATAAAAAAATACCAGCTTGAGAAGCTTGACCGTGTTATTATGTGCCTAACCACTCTCTTAGATCGTGAGACATCGAAAGGGAATTACTCTGTGCTAGAAGAGAACAAAATGTTACCAGCTCAGCACCTGTTCAGACTACGAAGTAGACCACACTCAGCTGCACACCCAAGATCAAACCTCAGGCGGCATTAAGAACCAAGTGTTCAGCCGAGACAGATTACATGTGCAGATCCAGGAAAGCAATTGCGTTAAGAGCCAGCCACTGGCATACAGTCCAACTTGCCGCTGCTTTTGCCGGAGAACCTGCTTATATAATTGCAGAGATGCTTGGCTCCCATGGCAACAGTTTACATAAGTGGCTGTGACTCAGGGTGAGAGTTACCACCACTTGGCTCTTTAAAGAGACACCTCCGATGCCGCAGCCATGGCTTCTCCGCAGGCCTAGCCAGGATCCGGCCGGAGGCAGCGGGCCCGGCTGATGGGCCCTTCCACCCCCGGGGCCATGTCCTGGGGGCGGGTAAGACGGGCCAGGCGGCGGCCGGGTGCCCCCGCACGGTCACCCCGCCGGGCCCGGGCGCCCTCGGGATCGGCCCCCAAGCCGCAGCAGGGCGGCCCGGGCAGAGCCATCTGTGCCGAGCCCCGCGGAGAAGGGCAGGGCAGCACGGCCCCG